>JBBPBP010000001.1:49355434-49370288 GCA_037974735.1 Cicer chorassanicum | reverse complement strand
AATAATAATAATAATAATAATAATAATACAAACAAATTAATAATCATAGTAATTAAAAATGATTTTTCCTCTTATGTTTGCCAACATACCAAGTAAGAAAATAGCAATAAGCATGGCTGCAAGGAAAAATTTCAACGAAACCATTGAGAACTGAGAATTGAGAATTTGAAACAAGTGTAGGAATTGTTTGTATATTACCCTGTGTATACATAGATTATATAGTAAATACACATCGATCAATTCATTAATTGTGCGTTCTAAGTGATAAGATTTTTCTGTCAAAAAAATAATACAAAATTGATACGATTTTAATTTTTTTTTTATATTATATGTGATACGATTAAATTTTTTTCCTCCTTCAGTTTTTAAAAGATAAATTTTTTAATCATTGAACATATATGATATCCTAAATTAGTATATAAGATCACAATCTAGTTAAAACAATCTTTATAATAAAAAAAATAAAATGAAATTACTACTTTCTAAATTTTGATAATAAAAACTTTCTAAAATGCTTCATTGGACTTTTCAAACCCTCTAAATCTATTCTATGTACTTGTGTAATAACATGGGCAAAAAATTTCTTTATCAATTTTACAAAATTGTTTACAAAATCTCCATTGATTACATACCATTACTTCCATTCACAAAAAAAAGAAACAATTTTAATTTTAATTTTGAGAAAATTTAAATAAAAAACACCCAATTTAAAAATATATATAAGTAAGGGTTTATATTAAATCAAAAACTGCAAAATCATTCAAAATACAATATATGAATTGGTATTTAAGTTTTTATTTTGACTAAATTTGTATTTTAGTTTTTGAATCTCCATTGATTACGTACTTCCAATCCAATTACTATTACGTTCCTTCTTTTGATTAAAAAAAACAAATGTAATAATGTTTGAATTTTTTTAAATTGTTACATTCCTTTTCTGAATATAAAATATAATTTTTTTCATTTGAAAAAATATTAGTTATTACTATTCAAAATTACTTATTTAATTAAAGTCTAAAACTGTGATTGAATAAAAATTTTATAATCAAAATAATATATAACTCTAACAATAAAATTGATTTGGAAAAAGGATAACACTATACAACGCTAACAATAAATTTACAAGAAATAAATTTACTAATATATAACGCTAACAATAAATTTTTATAATCAAAAAAATATATAACGCTAACAATAAATTTTAAATGAAATTAAAAATATGAATATTTTTATTTATATTGAATTTAGTCCATTATACGTAAATTTAGTGTTCAGAGTTTGATTTTTTAATTTAAAAAAATAAAGTTTAAATCATTAGTGTTCTATATTAGTTAATAATAATTTCATTTAAAATTTATTTATTTTTAATTATTTTATATTAAATCGAAATTATATATTACATGTACAATATTGATATAATTGTCGAAATTATGGTATATAATTAACTAAAATTAATATTTATATTTAGAATTATTTAGATTTATTTATATATAGAATTATTTAGATTTATTTACAATTCCTTATTTGTATAAATTATATTTTTAAATTAGGTAATTATTCTGAAGTTCAAATTCTAAAAGAGAACCTTGTTAGGATTTTGCAATAAAAGAGAACTTTGCAAGGGTTTTTGCGATGATATCCAACGACCAATTTGAATCAGGGGAGCCATGCAGATTGATATGAGTGGTACGTACATAAATTTGGGTCCAAGCATAGTATCCATGCCTTTATATAGGCTAACATCCTTAATATTGAAGTAATAAATTCTTAATATCTAAGGCGAACGGTGGTACAACAACACATATGCGGTGCCTTTAATTTATTTTTGCGTCCAATACTATACTACTTTAATGGCTTTTAATTTATTTTTGGGTCCAATACTATACTACTTTAATGGTGAAGTAGTGTTTTAGAATGCTTCTAAATTCTTTTAATTATTTATTGATTAAATTTCCAATATTGCCTCCCTCAAATCATGCTTTCAAATTTATCATTCCATGCATTTTCATCAACTTGTAAAACAATTCAATCATAAACGACTTTGTAAAAATATCCACAACGTTTTTCAGTAGGACAATACTCGATGATCACCACTTCATTCTCAGCAACTAATTATCTTATCTTGTAAAACCGAATATCAATATGCCTGGAACGTCCACGGAACAAGCAATTCTTGGATAGCACAATTGTCGACTTATTATTACAATATATCTCTGTAGGATGATTTTGCTTCTGGTGCATCACTTCAAAAATTCTTCTTAGCCATATTGTTTGAGTAGCACAACTCGTTATTACTATATATTCTGCACTAGAAAGTGCAATAACAGGTTGTTTCCTTTGAAGACCATGATATTGCACCAGTACCCACATGAAATGCATACCCTGACATGCTTTTTCTTGTTTCTATATCTTCAACTCAATCAATATCTATGTATCCAACAAGCTTCACATCATTATTATCAGCATAAAAAGTTCCTTCAATCACACTACGCGAAAAACCTTTGATATATCAAAGAATCCTTTTGGCTCAATATTGCAGAGAGCTATCAGACTACGCAAAAAACGCATTTTACAATGCTTTTTTTTAAGTCATTTACAGCGCTTTTTCAAAAGAATAAGCGTTGTAGTATCTAGCGCTGTAAAAAGATACAACATCGCTTTTTAAAATAAAAAAGCGTTGTAAAATAGGTGGATATATTGAGCACTTGTTATACTCCATTTACAGCGCTTTTTTGAAAAAGCGCCGTAAATCCTTGCAATACCGCTTATTATGCATTCACCTATTACAGCGCTTTTTTGAAAAAGTGTTGTAATAGCTGTTTTCAATAGATGCATTATTATGCACCTATTACAGCGCTTTTGCAAAACAGCACTGTAGTAGGTGCATTTAAATAGATGCATTATTATCACCTTTTACAGCGATTTTTCAAAAAATGTTGTAATAGGTGCATTCTAATGAACGTTTTTCAGCGTTTTTTTAAAAAAGCGCTGTAATAGGTGTTTTTTTTCTTATTTAGTTTTATTAAAAAATGTTGTAAATGGAATTTTTAAAAAGCGTTTTTTGGTTTTTTATGGCATTTTTTTAGAAAGCGTTGTCTTTTAATTTTTTTTCCAAAATCATTTTCATCCACAATCAGTTCACAATCATTTACAGTAGAACAAAACTACATATTTACACAATCAGAAACTACATATTCACAACATATTTACACAATCAGTTCACAGTAGAACAAAACTACATATTCACAACAATCCCTTGCACATAACAGAACTACCATATTCACAACATCCCAGAAACTACATATTCACAACTACATATTCATACAACTATCAGATTCACTATCATATTCATACAACTACATATTCATATTCCCAACTATATATTCACAACAGCACAGAATTACCATATCGCTTACAGAATGCCATTTCCCAGCAAATCAAATAATCTTCATTTCAATCACATACTGACACCAGTCTTCCTTTATTTCTTTTAGATCTTTTTCAGAGTATGTTGGACTGGAATTGTCAAAGTACTGTGCGATATAAAATTTGAACATAAATAAGTTAGAATCAAATATATGCATAGTTTATATATGAAAATCAAATAATGAAAATATTGTACCGTTTTTGGGATTATAGTTTGATTCATATCAACAATCTCCTTCATGAATCGCAATATATAGTACCCACATTCGATGTTGTTAGTTTGGCGAGGGCACTATAAAATAAAATATATAAGTCAATAAATATTTGTGCATTGATTGTAAATAAAATTTTAAAGGCATATATTTCAAACCTTTATTGGAATCCATGTGATGTTATTTGGCTTTTGCTTCGACACTGTAGCACCTCTTTGAGGTCGAAAAACTTGTACAACACTATCGAATAAATAAATTTGAGAAATAAATGAATATCACTTACGTGTCGAACATAGTCTTTATATCGGAGTGATTGTTGTAATGGGCATGCAAGGGATCTAAATAGTATATAACTTCAGAGGTCGCATTGATTGCAAATAGTACCCAATGTGCCCTACAACAAAAAAAAAATTGTTTACACAACTAATAAATTAAGATCTCATAAATTAAAAAAGATATAAATAAAGAATATATAATTACGTATCCTGAATTATAATATGAAAAAAATTATATTTTTCATCGAATGACTATTCATCTATTGTATTTTCATGTAAATAAAGGGAAAAAGTTCTATGGAAAAATGGTGGTTCAATTCAATGCAAGGAACAACTTATCCTTCTCTTTATTTCCTAATAGGATATCTATAATGTATTTCTTTACATTCACAGGATCGAGCTTAAACATCGCAAGCTTATGCGGTGACAAGAAGGAAAATTTATTTGACAATCTACGCGTGCACACCAACTTCTCATACAAATACCTTCAATGAAAATTTCAAATTAGATGTATTACAAATAAATTAAATTAATTACCAATAAATGCAATAAAAATTAATTTTTACCTAATGTATAAGCTGATGACAGTAGCACTCAGCTCCTTATGGTTGAGAAGTTCGTATGTGATATCTTTTTCTAGAAATTCTTCATACTCATCTCCGAGCTTTATCCATGCTTATTATGTGTGAATCGTTGTCGCTGCCCATATTCGTTTTTGCCTAAATGTCAAGACACGACCCATATCGAGCAAGGTGTGGCTGACTTAATTTAGGAACAGGAGCAGCAACTGATTTTCCTCGATCTAGTTTTTGAGCAGCCACTTTGGCAGCTTTATTACCCTCCAGTTTTTGAAGTTTGCCAGCTTTATTACCCTCCAATTTTTGAAGTTTGCCGGCTTTATTTTTACCACGAACATCCAGTTGTGGTGCGGCAGCTAGTTTATTCTGGTAGCTAGTTTGCTGTGCGGGTGGTTTTTTGGATTGAATATGAAAAAATGAGGTTAATTAATTAGTTTGTTAGTTTATTGAATCAGAAAAAATGACAAACCTTATAGAATAAATTTGACAAACCTTTTCCGGCGATATGACTGACTCGTTTTTGGGAATCTTCTTATCAAGGGCAACAAGATGTTTGGGCCATGCCACGTAACTACCAATTGCTTCGCTCAAATACTTCATGTCTGCATCGTTGTCCGGTATAGGCAACAGTGCATTTGGTTCCAAAGCAATAACTGGTGATACTTTGACATGGCCCGCAGGGTCAATGTGTTATGCAATACTTCTCCCAAAGTATTGTACAATGTTCCTTTTCCGACCTTGCGATGAGGATAAGTACAGCACACAAGGAGTCACACCCTAAATCAATGGTTAATACATAAGTATGTGAAACAATTAGGGTGAATGAATTTCTTATCTTATTAAGTAATTAATTACCTCGGAAAGACTTTTGAGACCAATGTTGCAACTCGCGTTTTCACTCTCCATTTGAATTTCATGTTAGAGCTGATCCGGAAGTTGCATGTCTTTATTCTTCACCAAGAGTGCCACTTGCTCGGATAGGAATTTGAGTTTCTCTAATACTTCCTCATTAGATTGATTTTAGTGCATCTCTTGTGAAAAATAGCTTCTAGGAGTTACGCCAAATACTTTCCCCCTCACGCCGCCGGAATATTCGGGAACATTAAACAATTTACCTAGTATGTCCCTGCAACTAGCTTTGTTGTCCTCTTGATTTTCCAAACTTTGTTAGAGATTCGCCTAAAATACACGTAGGATTAAAAAGATAAGTTCAATATCATTTTTAAAATACAATATTAAAAAATATTAAAGTTATAAATATACTTACACAAAGTTCTATTACTTTTTGAACATTTTTGTTATCAACAACTCCATCTTTATTTACGCGAGCTTCCTTCCACAAGATATGACGACCCAACGGTTGATCGAATTTGGTGTCTTGTAGCTATTCGTTAAGATCATAAACAAAATATTAGTTAGAAAGTATAGTTTATGTACCACATTATATAAAAGTGATGTTTAATTACTTACAAGTTTTTGCTCTAGACGTGCATATCCCATACGAGATTTCTTGTATGGGTGGGTCGGAATTTTTGCCCTCTCGCGATTTGCCTTACTAATATTCTATATAAAAAATAACAATCTTGTAAAAATTTAAAATATTCTATGAATAATAAAAGACAAATGCTAATAAATTAATCACTTACAATAAACGCGGGGTCCGAACATTTTGCTACAAATGCTCTCCATTCCTCTTTTGAAATATAATATTTATATATTTTTGGAGCTTCTGCATTCATATTTCCATCACCGTCTCTTAGGTAGCAGTTTGAGAGGTGAGATCTAAAACCCCGGTGTATTTTCCCAGCAACTCTCAGCACGTAACTCTTTCTCACCTCGTCAACATCAAAAGTTGTCTGCAAACCAAATAAAGATATAGTTTGAGTAAAGTACTACAAAGAAGTCTGTAAAAAATTATAAGTAAAAAAGTGGAGTAAAAAAGTTACTTGTATATCAGCCCACAATACATCTTTTTCATCATTCAACGCCTTATCTCTCCAATCGTCTATTGTGATGGGGATATTCTGACGAACAACAGCCCTAATATAACTTACAAACATTGAACTGTTGGGGTCAATTGGTTGACCACTCTCATTCCATTCCACCTAATAAACTCATATAGTAAGTACCTCAAATTATAAACAGCAAACAAAGTATACCTCAAATTTTTTCAAAAAAGATAAAAAATAAACAGCAAACAAAGTATAGTATGACATTTGAAGTATAGTATACCTCAAATTTTTGCCTAGTACTTCTTTCTTTTATGACATTTTGCATTATGGTTGCACCACGTTTGACTTCATTTTCGTAATTCTTGGTGTTGCCAACTTCTTCATTTGGACAATCTAACTCCTTGTTGGTATCCATTTATCTACAACAAGTTCAACATGCAGTAGTCTAAGTACATAGCACTATAAGTTCAACATGCATTTTAGTGAAACAAAAAATTAATAAATACAATACCTGAAAAAGTGCGAAGAAATACTTAGGGTTACGGGTTCGTATGGTTCGGTTAGTAACAAAGAAGAACAAGAACAGCACAGAAATACAAATGAAGAGGAAACGAGCGTAGGGTTACGGGTTCGCAGAAATACGTAATGAGGGTTAGTAAAAAATATATGGTTCGCAATGAGAAGGAGAATCAAGATGAGGAGGAAACAAGCATATGAAGTTTACGTAATGAGGGTTAGTAATGAGGAGGAAACAAGCGTAGGGTTCGTAGGGTTCGCAATGAGAAGGAGAATGAAGAGGAAATCGAAACAAGCGTATGAAGTTTACGTAATGAAGAGGAAACTGAAGCGGTTACTGTTATATATAAAATCCTATTACAACGCTTTTTTGAACAAGCATTGTAAATGACCTCATTATTTTATTTTTTGAAAGCCTACTACAGCGCTTTTTTAGAAGCCTTTTAAAGCGCTTGTGAAAAAGCGCTGTAAAAAACCTCCTTATTTTATTTTTTAAAAAGCTTTTTACAGCGCTTTTATACAAAACGCTTTAAAAGGCTTCTTTGTTTTATTATATGCAAACACTATGTGACCCTTTTACAGCGTTTATGCAGCAAGCGCTTCAAAAGACCACCTTATTTTATCTTTTTAAAAGCCTTTTACAGCGCTTTTACAAAAGAGCGCTGTAATAGGGTTTAATATATAAAAGGCTTCTTTGTTTTATTATATGCAAACGCTATGTGACCCTTTTAAAGCGCTTATGCAGAAAGCGCTTTAAAAGACCTCCTTATTTTATTTTTTTGACAGCCTTTTACAGCGCTTTTGCAAAAGAGCGCTGTAATAGGGTTTTATATACAAAAGGCTTTTTGGTTTTATTATATGCAAACGCTTTGTGACCCTTTTCAGCGCTTATGTAGCAAGCGCTTTAAAAGATCACCTTATTTTATTTTTTTAAAAGCCTTTTACAGCGCTTTTCCTAAAAGCGCTTTAAGAGACCTCTTAAAGCTCTTTGTTTTATTATGTCCAAGGGATGTGTGACTTCCTTATTTTGGGATGATTAGTTAAGTTCAAAATTCTTTTTTCTTCCAAATAATTAGTTAAATTATTTTTTCTTCCAAATTAGTTAAAATATTTTTTCTTCCAAATTGTGTTTAATTATTATTTTTTCTTCCAAATAATAATTTTTTCTTCCAAGGGCTGTGTGACTTCCTTTTCCAAGTAATTTTTTTTTTCTTTCAAATAATTAGTTAAATACCTATATATATATATATATATATATCAATGCTAAGTTACATGATCAACTCATATTGGGATGATCAGTTCAAGTTCAAGAAAAATTCCCAGTACCAAACAAAGCTTTTTCAAGTTCAATATAAGCAGAAAATCAGTATAAGCGTAAAATCAAATATAGTTCAAGCTAAATACCAAAATGCTCAATTATGGCAGATCAAACAATTAAATTACATGAACTCAGTTCAGATTACATGGCTTATAAAACAATTAAACACATTAAGATGCCCTTGTTCTTTTTCCTGGTGGGATTCACATTTGTTTGTCCATTAATGATACGAAACGATGGATTAATCCAAATTCGCACATCATGATTATCTCTAAGATAAAAATCATAATCAGTTGAATCAATTTCATGTGGTTGTGATGTTGCAAAGAAAAGATCATTACCAACATCTTCATCATTATTGTTATCATCACTTATTTTGTTGGTTGATAGGACAACGGACCATTTATCATCAGCAGGATCAGTGACATAAAACACTTGTTGAGCTTGCGACGCTAAAATAAAAGGCTCATCTTTGTATCCCACCCTATTAAAATCGACAAGCAAGAACCCTGACTCATCAATCCGAACGCCATTATTATTATCGACCCACTTGCAATCAAATATGCGAACACGAAACATTGTGTAGTCTAGCTCGTATATGCGCTCGATAACCCCAAGATATGATAGATTTGCATATATTGGGTTCTTGTCTTTTGCACTTGAGATATGCATCGCTTCAGCAACGAGAGTGACTCCGCTATTTTGAATAGTGGTTTGATCATCTTGTTCTTTGGTATAAAATGTGTAGCCGTTAATTACATAACCGGTATAAGAAAAGACATGTAAACTCAGACCATTTGCTAGCCACCACAATCTCTATGAAATTGATCCAGGGTCTACATCAAACTTTGACTTTATGTGATTTTTTAACCATGTTATGAAACTTTGATTGTCCTCTCGAGTTATCCAATTTTGATTCCTATTCATGTTCAAACTAGATAACTGATCCATGTGTATTGTAGCATACGGTTGAACCTCATCATCATTGTGCAGAACATACAATTGTGCCTGCTCCTATTCTGTTCTTGATATAGTCATTAGTCTCTTTCCAAGTATCCCTTCTCCTGATAATCTTCTCGAATGATGAGACATGGGAAGCCCTATGGATTCAATATTGGACAGGTATTCAATACCGTTAAGCAATACAACCTTCTGGTCGACTTCTACTTTTTATGTACCCTTTTAATATTTTCATATATCGTTCTATCGAATACATCCATCTCATATAAGTTGGCACAGAAAGTTGTGTCTCCTTAACAAGATGAACAATAAGGTGAACCATTATATAAAAAAACGAGGGCAGGAAATACATTTCAAGCTCACACAATGTAACAACAATTTCTTGATATAGTCATTAGTCTCTTTCCAAGTATCCCTTCTCCTGATAATCTTCTCGAATGATGAGACATGGGAAGCCCTATGGATTCAATATTGGACAAGTATTCAATACCGTTAAGCAATACAACCTTCTGGTCGACTTCTACTTTTTATGTACCCTTTTAATATTTTCATATATCGTTCTATCGAATACATCCATCTCATATAAGCTGGCCTAGAAAGTTGTGTCTCCTTAACAAGATGAACAATAAGGTGAACCATTATATAAAAAAAGAGGGCAGGAAATACATTTCAAGCTCACACAATGTAACAACAATTTCCCTCTGCAATGTCGGTAATTTCTTAGGATCAATCACTTTACTACAAATTTCCCTGAAGAAGAAACATAATTTAGTTATTGCTCGGTGAACTTTTTCAGGTAAAATTGAACGTATACCTATTGGTAGCAAATGCTCCATTAGAATATGACAATCATGGGTCTTCAAACCTTTTAACTTGAGGTATTTCATACAAACTAAAGTTTTAATGTTTGAAGAGTATCCTTCTGGAACATTAACTTCGTGTAGAAATTTACACAAAACAATTTTTTGCTTTCTAGATAGAGTATGAGCGGGTGGGGGTAGATATGTGTGATTTCCTTTCTTTACGAGACCCAATTCATTTCTTATTCCCATATCGACCAAGTCCAATCTTGTATTGATGCCATCCTTAGACTTTCCTGGTACATTGAGTAACGAACCAATAACACTATCAAATACATTTTTCTCAATATGCATCACATTGAGAAAATGTCATACATACAATGACTTCCAATATGGCAATTCAAGGAAAATAGACTTTTTCTTCCACACAGTTTTGACCAGCTCTCCTGCAAAAGGTTTGCCAAATTTATTGGTCAAACCTTGTACTTTTTCAAGTATTAGATGTCTAGTCGATGATACAGGAGCTCTATCTTCCTTTGATTTTCCATTGAATGCATTTCTCCACCCACGATACTGATGGCTTTAAGGTAAAAATCTACAATATCCAAGAAATAAATTCTTCTTACAATGTTTCAACCGCATCCAATTTGTACTCTTTTCACATATAGAACATGTACACTGACCTTTAATGCTATATCCTGATGAATTACCATATGCTGAAAAATCATTAATTATGCCGAACAACATAGCCCTCAAATTGAAACATTCTTTCTTATACCCATCATAAACTTTCACACATGTCTCCCACATAATTTTTAAATATTCATTTAAAGGAGCCAATTATACGTCGATATCATTCCCCGGTTGTTTGGGTTCAGAAATTAACAGAGACAACATCATAAACTTACACTTCATACATAACCATGGAGGTAGGTTATAAATCAACCAAATCACATGCCACGTTCTGTGTGAGATGCTTTGAAGACCATGTGGATTCATTCCATCAGTAGAAAGTACAAGTCCTATATTTCTTGACTCTATCCCGAATTCAGATACTAGTGATCAATTTTTGCCCATTATGGAGAATCTGCAGGGTGTCGAAACTTTCCATCTCTAATTCTTTCATCTGCATGCCATGTCAAGTGTTTTGAATCTTCTTCACTGCGATACATGCGCCTAAATCTTGGTATTATAAGAAAATGGAAACCAAGGTCCAAGTCTGATTTCAAAATAGAACATATCATCAGAACATATCTAATATCATGTAACAATTTTAAGACAGAACATATCTAATATGTAACAATTTTTTCAGTTTTAGTGAGTACAACAAATAAATAAATAGATAAATACTTGAGACAACGTATCCAATTTGCTTTAAAAGAGGAGCAACATATTCAATTTGTAGATGGGCGCACAGTAGAGGATAGCAGGGTTCACAAAGTAGAGGAGATGAGAGTTCGTAAGGTTAGGACAAATTATTAAATTTGTTTTTATTTATTTAAAGTGAATGATTTTTATTTAAAATGAAAGATTTTACAACGCTTGTACAAAAAGCGCTCTAGTAGGCCCTTTAATAATGTGAAAGCGCAAGTCTTTTACAGCGCTTGTATAAAAAGCGCTCTAATAGGTTATTTAATTATGTGAAAGCACATGTATTTTACAGCGCTTTAACAAAAAGCGCTTGAAAAGCCAATTAACAAAAAGCGCTTGTGTTTAAAGCGCTCACAAAGCGCTGTAAAAGCTATGTGAGAGCGCTTCAATTTACAACACTTTTTTAAAGAGCTCTGTAAAAGGGTTGTAAACGTTATGTGCAAGCGCAATGTGACCCTATATGACCCTACAACATCGCTTGTCAAAAAAGCGTTGTTGTATCCTCCTTTATTTACCTGATATGTTGTATTGTCTCCTAATTTTACATTGGTGACAATACAACATCAATAGCCCAAGGAGAAAAATTTAGTAGGGTTGAAGGACGTGGACCTGCGTTCCCCGCCCGCTGCCAATACTGTCAGCACTCCATGTTGCATAGCATGGAATGCTCCAATTGAAATTCCATCTTTAAAATGGGCAGTTTATTTGACGTTGATGCAATTGAGGCTGATATTATATCAACCTCGTCTGCAATTGCATCATCAAATGCGGCTAGAACATTTGAATCATAGCAGTTTACACCCCAACACATTTTATAAACAGCAATGCGAGCAAATGGAGCTCCACCTCTTGTTGTTCCTTTTGCAAGGCCTACCATGCTTTCCATGCTGATCGAGTTTCCCACTGCAATTGAAGCTGTATGTGTTCCGTAGCCATTAGAATCTCTTGGAGATTCAATTTCTTCTTCACTCAATTCATCAAAGAAAGATATATAATGCTTTGCTCCGATTATTCTACTGCAAGAACAAATCAACTTCAATTAGGATGTTATATTTTAGAGCATCATACTATTAATTTTATTAAAGTTGATTTTATGCAATCAACATTACCAATAATTGCAATTTCCGTTGTAGGGGGAAGATCAAATGGTTCAAAGTCTCAAGTTGAGTTTTAAATCAATTTTCATTATGTTTAGTACAAATCATTTGATCTTTCACCCAACAACTGATATTCACTTATTGCAACGAATATACCTTTTTCTGATTACAGTGAATATGGTCTAAGAAGTAAAAGAACATACCTTGTAGGCGGTGGACTGAAACCTTTATCATTGAAACTATCAGATTCTGACCAAATTCCAGAATCAATTATACTAATGATAACATAGCTTTCATAGTTTTCCCTCTCTACTTTTTGTGGAAAACAGATGAAATCCCATGATTTGGTTGTAAGAAGGTGTCTCTTTTCATTAGGAAAAATAGACACCACTCCATCAAGTCATACATTACAAATTCAATGGTTAACAAATGTATGAATATTTAAGAAGAGTATGAGTAATTTCTCAATTGAAAAAAAATAGTTTCTTTCACACACCAGCCATTTTATTGGCTTCTTCCTTCGATAGATTGGCAACATAGCCATTGAAACTCCTCTTGTAGTGTTGTAGTACAGGCTTTGGTACTTGATTGCTAAAATTGTGAATTATCACATTAGAAAGCCGTTTAAAAAATTTAAAATTAATAGTCATAGTTATTTTTAAAATAATAAATTTCATATACTAAATATTCTTTTGATATATGACACATTTTTTCTCTCCTCATTTATAATTTCAGAACATTATTAAGAGATCAAGAATTATAATATATCACTTTAGATATTGAGTGTTTGTCTTAATAAAAACAAAAATTCAAATACTTTAAAGATACATAAAATAGATATATCTTGTACTAATTTTTAATTGGATTGATCAAACTCAACCTCATTTATTTTTCTACTAAATGTTTAAATATTTAACATAATAATGTAACTTGCGATCAGCAATTTGTTGCAATAAACTTTTGTAGTGCAACAATGATGAAGTTACATCAGTTAAGATATTTCCAGTGTAGACAATGTAAGTCTACAATTTCAACAAAAGATATATATCAAAAACAAGATATTTATATTTATTCACAAGTAAATGAACCATATATATTAATTTGATAAGAAAACATGAAATGTATTTGCCTTTAGGTCATCTTCAGAAGTAGATGAATAACAACAATTAACCAAAAATGAAGTGAGGCTAATGAGCAGAAGAAAATACCCAACACAAGATGTACCGTCCATATTATCAAGCTAGCAATTATTGAAAAAAGGAAAGTTAATCATATAGATACCAATCATATCAACTAAATTGTAAATTATTTTTAGTGTTTGTTGTTTATTGAAAGTTTACACTCTGACAGGTTCAACCATAAATTAGATTAAGTAAAAAAAAAGATAAATTAGATTAATGAAATGTTCCATTTAAATAGACTATAATTAGATTAAATATCATTCTTACTTATTTCTTTTTGTATGCTTTATGAGTCAAATATAAACCACCAACACCAAAACCAACAAAAAGTATAGACCAATTAAAAAGCACTAATAAAGAGCATGCAACAACATACTTAGGAGCTAGATAATAGATGGAGACTATTCTAACAGATTCCTTTCTTTCACAAGTTAACTAAATTTCTTTGTTAGCATCCAATTAAGAGACACCCATGCATTTTGTTTGTTAAAAACAATATTATATGAACAAGTTCAAGGTTTATTTCTTTGACTAGTAAGTAGTGAAACACCGTATACTTAAAGAGAAGGTTAAAATAGGAATCTTGATACCATAATATATTAATTAACATAGTTTTTTTTACCTTTGTTACTAGGAAATACATGTGAGCATGCATGGGTGGGTTCTAGGTTACTAAAAATGTGAGTTCTAAAGAGAAAAAGATAACAAAATAAGATAAAAATTAGCTAGTTATTTTTTAATAATAACTATGATTGGATAATTATAATTTTGGGCTTCATGATAACAAGTGATAAAATTCATTTTGAACCGAATGAATAATAATAGTTATTAGTTACAGTAACAATAGATAGGCCTGCTTACTTTTGTAACACTCCAAATTTTATAATGAATTATTTTATTAATTAAATAGGATTTTAGATAATTAATTTATTGTTAAAATTATTTTAGAATATTTGTTGATTATAGGTGTGTTTTCTATGATGTGCTAATCTTGTACATATTTGACCAAATATGTTATATGAATAATAAATGTTATATTTAATTATTTTATATATTTTTCTAAAAATAATAGTATATTAGTGTAAATATTTTAAAGAATAAGATTTATGAGATTTTACGTGTATATGTGAGTTGGTAATTAATATGATATTTTCTCGTGTGTTTGACT
>JBBPBP010000001.1:49331904-49348621 GCA_037974735.1 Cicer chorassanicum | reverse complement strand
TATATATATATATATATATATATATATATATATATATAACGAACTGAACTATTAATGTGTCCGGATTCAAATCAACAAAATATGAAAAAGTATTCATATATAGATGAAGAAAAGAAGGATGTGTGAGGGGGTAAAATGCATATAATGCAACATCATGCATATGAGTTTGGAATCGGTACACTTGCTTAATGTAAGGTTAATTCCTTTAAATACTTTTTCAGGTTTAGACATATACTTTACCATATGATAACTTTTTTTCTTGTGGATCTATAATAGTATTAGCATTCTCCACCAATATTTGTACCTCGTATATATTACTAATTAGGATTCACTATTTACTTCACTTGCTTTCATTTTTCTGGCACAATATATTTGTCTAAATGCACAATGCAATGCAGTATGCTTTCTCCTTTATGTAGAAATATATATATTATATGATTATAAAAAAAACATTAAGAATGGTTGTGCCATGAAATTACTAAGTATGGTTTTTATCTTGTTAATGGTTGTGTTAACTATCACCTCACTCCTTTTTCTTCCACCCTTCTTATATAGTTGTAATTGATTTGCTTTACTGAGTCACTAATGTTTTTTTTTATATGATTATAAAAAAAACATTAAGAATGGTTGTGCCATGAAATTACTAAGTATGGTTTTTATCTTGTTAATGGTTGTGTTAACTATCACTTCACTCCTTTTTTTTCCACCCTTCTTATATAGTTGTAATTGATTTGCTTTACTGAGTCACTAAGTCTAAAGTATTGTACTACTTCTTTTTGTGTATTCAACCACAAACTAGATAAAGTAAAAAAGAATAGCTTCTTGGGTAGCTAGAGATTAATTTCCTTTTCTTTTTGCTTATTCATTTGCTATTCAACCATAAATTAGATTAAAGGAATCTTTCATTTAGACATACTATAATTTGAATGGTTCCAAATAATGTATATCATCCAACAACAAAAAAGTAAAGAGGGGGCTAGCATAAAGAAAATAGAAGGTTAAAATAGGAACATGAAATATTCATGGGTGTGTGTAATAACCTATTACAATCTCCTCATACGTATTATTTATTTCTCCTAAATAATTTTCCAAGATCCAAATATGTTATCTTTTTTATTACAGATGGTTCCAAACAAATACACTATCATTCTTACTTATTTCTTTCTTTACCCTTTATGTGTCATATATAACCACAAACAAAATGGTAATGAATAAAAAAAATACGTACCTTTCACATTATATTATATCATCAACAACAAAGATAATACCACCAACACCAAAAAGTATAGGCCAATAACATGAATTAAAAAGCACAAGTAATTAGGGGTAAGATAATAGATGGTGACTATTATCACAAATCCCTTTTTTCACAAGTTAACCAAATTTCTTTGTTAGCATCCAATTAAGAGAAACCAATGCATTAAAAGAAAAAGAAAACAAAATGTGAGTTCTAAAGAGAAAAAGAAAACAAAATAACATGAATTAAAAAGCACAAATAATGAGCATGCAACAACATGAATTAAAAAACACAAGTAATTAGAGTATGCAACAATTCAACAAAAACTATTCTCACAAATCCCTTTCTTTCGCAAGTTAACCAAATTTCTTTGTTGGCCTCCAATTAAGAGACACCAATGCATTTGTTTTATAATAAATTGACGAACTAGCATGTAAGGTTTATTTTTTTTTTTATCCTTGTACATAGAACTAATATCTTTATTAGCTTTTGTGGTCTGTGAGTCACCGTCATAATCTTCATACATTACTCATTTAGTTGAGGTTGAGTTTTTAATTGGGTTGGATAAGTTAAACAACCGGAAAAAAAAGTGTCAACTAAAGTTTGAATTAATTTAAAAAATAGCAATTTAATAAAAGTTTAATTGTAGTTTTGATCTCTTAATTTATTTCATTAATTCTTTGAATTGCCCCCATATTTTAAAATCCGGCAATTTTGGTTTATCTCTCAAAATTTTCTACTAAAAAATGATGTGACATATTTTAAACGACATGACTTATGATACGATAATTTTGACTGATTAATACCCATAAAATTGAAATAAAACATTCCAAAAACTTTAGTTTCAACTTCAATAATGATTTATTTGTGTAATTAAATTAATAACATATGAATAATTAATCTATCAAGATTGTTCTAAATAATAACATCACATGTCATGTTATTTAAAAGGTGTTAAATTATCACTTTGTTAGTTAAAAAATCTGAAGGATAGATGGACCAAAATTGTAGTATACCTTTATTTAATCTAGTATGACAGTCCAACTTGCCTCGCCTCGTGATCCTCTAGTTTTTTTGTAGATTAAACGAGGCAGCCCGACTTAGGTATGTGAGTTCTATGCGGTGCATACTCCACAATTTAGAAGATTTCTTTTTAGATTGCTTGCAAAATGGTTCAGCATGTGGTTAATTTGAATGGATCTCATTTTAGAGGGCATATGTCTTTCTCGAGGTTAGAGTTTTAGATTATTTAGACTGATTAGGTTCATTGTCGACCCCGTACGACTATCATTCAAGTTTATTGGTCTCTAACTCTTCCTAGTTTGATAAAGTGTAATATTGATAACGTTACCATAGGCACACCTGATGATGTTGGTGGCGAAAGGTATTTTCAAAAATAGCATAACTACTTTTATTGGTAGTTTTGAGATGAAGTTTGTCATCACTATTACTTTACATGTAGAGTTATTAGCGGATATGTTTTATATGTAAAATTCTTATTCAAGAGGTTAGTTTTGCCTTTGGTTAGAGACAATTATTTGGTTAGTTGCCTCTTTAAAGAATCATAGTTGGATCCTTTGACACTTATGATCATGTGAAAAAACTATTTTTTTTCTTTAGAGATGTATGAATTTTAGGATGTGTCTTCACATTTATCGAGAAGACAATTGTGTGGATAAATTAATAAATTATGAAATTACTGCTTCTACTTTACTTATATGGGATTATTTAATTTATCCGCGTTCATTAGGGTATACTTATTCTATAATAGATTTTGTTTTCTTAATTAGTGATTGTTTCTATTGATATATTTTGGTTTGGATTTTAGTTTTTGTTTGCATTGTACTTTTTTTTTCTTTCACTATGGTTTTATCTCAATGAATTTTTTAAATAAAATTTTTAATGATGGAATTGATTAGCATTTTAAATGATTGTATTCTTTAGATTTGGTTTAGCCTCCAATATGTTTCCTTTTGTTTATGTTTTAAGAATAACTTTAAGTGCAGCTAATTTTTTTAAGGGTTATGATCTTGTAAAAAAGAGTTAAGCTAATTTTTTTAACTCTATGGTTCTTAGAGAAAAGAGTTCTTGTAATATGGAGTTCGACCGATATGTAAGTAAAGTCTGATAAATAGTTGTTTCAGTTAGGATTCAAATTCAAGTTCTTCTAAATGATTCGTCCTTTACTAAAATTTATTAACAATTTGAATGCAATTACTTAGTTAATTAAAATAATATATTTTATAATTGTAAATTAAGTAGTTATAATATCATATGCATATGCATAGATAAATAGTTGTAGGTGAAATTAATGTAGAATAAAAAATCATTCTTTATGAATATTATTTTAAATTTGAGCTTAATAAAAAACTAAGATATTAAAAGTCAGTCAACTTAAGAAAAAATAGATAAAATGGTAAAAAGATATTAAGGTTTGAACATCATTAATGTCTAAATATTTCAATTTTGATATTTCAAAGATTCTCCCTTTGTCTATAAATAAGTGCATATTGCTTTAACATATATATTACTCTATAAATTTTTTATAAAAAATAGACTTAATTGCACTTTTAGTCTCCTATTTTAGGTGAATCGCGAAAATAGGTTATTTTACCCTTAAGGTGAACCTATCTAAAGCCTATGATATATTGAGCTATGAGTTTATTCAATATACTATTTAGAAACTAGACTTACCTCTGAAGATGATAGAGGTGATTATGCACTTGGTTACGTCTATAACAACCAATGTTAGATGGAATGGTGAGCTAACTGATCTCTTCATGCCAAAGAAAGAATTGAGACAAGGTGATCCTATCTTTTTATTATTTGTATTTATAAATGATCTCATTTAATCTTCAAGGCAGTGATGAGATGGGAGTGGAAGTCGTTGAATGCTAGAGTGGTCCACTTGTGTCACTTCTTATGTTTGCAGGCGATTAGCTTTTATTTGGTCAGGCTTCAAAGGCCCACATGGAGTATGTATTGAATACTATCAATAATCTTATGTAAGTTATTGGGAGAACGTGTTATCAATGAAAAAACTAGTATTCTATTCTCAAAGAATGTGAACAAGAGTATTAGAGAGAAACTTGTTCGAATGTTCGGGTTTAAGGAAATTGAAGCGTTGGAAAAGTATTTAGGGGTGCCTTTAGCGGGTAAAATGCTATGAAGAGGAGATTGTCAATATTTGATTGAGCAGGCTCAAAGAAAGCTTTCATCTTGGAAAGCAAAATAACTCATTCGTAGGGCAAGATACTTTAGCAAAGTCAGTTATGGAAGTAGTGCAAATGTATGCCATTGATGACCATATCCTTACCTAAATCGTGTTTGAGGGAAATTCAAAGGACTCGTGTTAACAACTAATTGATTAAGAACAAGCAAAAGATCATCAATCCTAACATGTGATTATAGAAATAGAAAATTTTAATTGAATAATAATTAATTAAAAGAAAACTAAAATAGATAACTAAGACATAGTAAAAGGTATTTCGATTAAAAGATTCACCTAAGACCCTAGAAGAGAGCTCAGTTGCTCATCATTATAAACAAAATTAAATCTAAAATAATAGTTTTCATCAAATTAAATGAGAAGAATAAGAATCCTAAAAAAAGAATGAATATTTACTCCAAAACATGAAACACTATGCTCCAACTCCAAACACTACTCCTAGAATCTATCAAATTATTGTGGTGTCGGTTCTTTATTCCTTCCTCGATTAATATTTTTATCACTAACTTGATAGCAAATTGTTCTCCTTTAAATATGGAACAAACTTTTGTTTTTATCTTTTCAAACCTTCAACTTCTTATTCTTGTTCATAGTAATATATAATATATTATGTTTACATATATATACACATTATATTATTTCTTGCAATCTTTTGAATCTTTTATGCATAATAAAGAGTAAATTAAATTAGAAATTTGTATGATTACATGTAATATCTTTAAAAAGGACTCATAATAATCCCTAAAAAATCAATTAAATTTAAGTTTATCAAGAGCATTCTTTTAAACATTATTTTGTGAAGGAAAATTGTTCATTAAGTGTATAGTTGTTTGTCATAATCAAAAACAGGAAGATTGTTAGTGTAAAAGTGGTTTTAGCTACAATCCTCTAGTTGATATTTTGATTATAACAAAACAAACAAATAAAAACAATTATCCTCTAACTGTATTTACTAAGTGTGTATATTCAATTAGAAGATAGAGATTTATATTAATCACAATCTATTTTAAGGTAGCATAAATTATGAGTAAATTAGAGACAATAATTTAAGTGTTTTTAACACAAAGAATATTATCACCTAATAAAGAAGTAATTATGTTTACTAATAGAGTAAGTCATAATATAGCAATAAGAAGTATTATATTGCAATAAGCGTCTAATAATCTACAGTTCGAGTAAAAGCGTTAAGGACAAAGGAAATACAAGTCAATGATTGACCCTCTCATCACAAGGGAAAAGAACATTATAATGATTATCTTCCTCTCACTAAAGACCCTTGTTGATCCTCCGACTCAAAGATCAAAAGAAGAAAGCTCTAAATTAAGCCTCTAATAAAGTAAATGTTTTGATACAAGTTAGATCATCAATGTTTTATATGTGATTTTTTCGTTTGGGTGCGACACTTTTTGGTTTTCTTGTGTTGTTCATTTTTCGTTCAAATTTACATAGTAGTTTTGATCCCTTATAGATTTCAATCAATGACTTTAGTGTCGTCAACGTTAGAGTTCTGGAGGCATAGGTATTCCATTCTCAAATTTTGTCATATTTACATGTATGTTGTTGTTTTATGCTATGTTAGCCTTTTACGCTATTAACTTGAGTGTTGTGAGTTTGTTCGCAGATTCATCCTTTTTATTTTAGAAAAATTGAATTTGTATTATATTAATGCATTCTACAATTTGAATCAATGAATTTCATTTATTTTAATCCAAAAAAAGGATCAAAACTTTGAAAAAAAATTGAAGCTTTTTCAACGAAATCTCTTTTGCCGTCATTACTCCTTTTACACTCCATGAATATACTTAGATCAAATAAGTTTGTATTTCCTCTCATACAACTTTAATCATTTTTATAGCTTGCAACATTTTATAAAACATGTAAATTAACTACTCTAAATTTCTTTGATCATTGGTTTTAAACTAGCTTTTTATGAAAGAAAATTTAATAATAAGATCACCATCAAAGAGAAAAGTCAAAACTATATTCTCCTCTTTTTGTTTTAAGGGCCACGGATTTTTTAAGAGAGAAAATTTTGTTATCTTTGTCTAATATATTTCAACACATGAACAAGCATGATCTTGATTACAGAAATTTAGAAAAACTTCACCAATACAAAGAGACAATCATATGGCCTAAGAGGGAAAATGGAGAGAAAAGAAACTTACACTTCAAACCTACCACAAGCACCACAAGACCAAGAGGAACAACTTTGACTCACTAATTCCTATTAGATTTCTCTTAAAATGAATATTTGCCTATGAAGAATTCACTCACCAACACTTCTCGAGGACAAAAGAAAAGAATGCTAGTGCTGCAACAAAAATGAGGGAGGGAATTTCTTCCTCTATTTAAAGACTAAGAGAGGTGATGATAATCACTTATTCCAAAAGAAATAATGCTAGCAACACATATTTTAAAACTCTCTTTGATTTGTTTAAATCTACATGGGTTCCATCAAATTCATATGGGACTCACATGATTTGGTGAAATCTATGTAAATTTAAATCCATCAAAAGAGTATGTTAAAAAATATGTGTTAGAGAGTGTTGCTAGAACTCCTCTTTTAAAAGAAACTAGAATATAATCCACGCGTTGCACCGGATATATATACTTTAACATATTAGTAGTATTGGGAATAAGATTTTAAATTTTCAAAAATAATATTATTTATTTATTTTGTTTGTAGACTATTTTTTCAAGAATTTTTATTTGAGTAATTATTATATATGAGTTGACAAACACACATTTGAGAATATGTAAAATATTTTGCATAACGTAATTGCAACTAATTCATATATTTAGTATTAAAAGTCCATAGTGAAAATCATCCTACAAACAAAATTCATAAATTATATTTAGTGTTAAAAATCTTAAAAGTATTTTAATAAATATTAATATATGTAATTATCTACCGCAAAATCAGATTAGTCATGCTCTTTTTTTGTGTTGTCAAATCTAAATTTATAGTCAAAATATTGTTAGAAAAATTTAAAAATTATTTTGTCATTTGGTATTTATTTCATTCTAATCCTATCAAAGAAATGACAAATCTAAATTCCAATATTTTGAGTATGAGACTTCTATACAACATGACTTGAGAATTTTCACAAACAACTCGTATGTACGGTTCAGTAGAAGTAAAACAGATGTAGAAACTTCAAATTGATAGTATTTTTTAAAAATTTGACAACAAAAAACATCTCCGTAAAAAAATAACAAATAATTTTTTAATCTAAATATTAAACATTATTCTTTTATCTATAAATGGTAAATAGTTTTCTCCCGAAGACACAAAAATAATACTCATATAAAACTGAATATGGACAATCTTCTTTGTCTTTTGATGAGCCAATATATTTTTATGTTGTAGATAAGATCTCATATATATGTCTGCAAAAACAATACTCTAACTAACAACAATAAAGATTTTGAGAAAATTGAGCAAATAAGTATAATATGTTACAAAATACCACTTACTAAAGAGCTATTTGTGCAAAAAAAAAGAAATCAAACTATATCTACTTCTTTAAAAATAATTGGGTTGCAAGGCAGTAATCGTAGAGATTGTTTGAAAAAGTAGAATAGTATATTTGTAACTCATGATACATTAATAGTTATACATAATATTAGATGCTAAATAATAATAATAATAATAATAATAATAATAATAATAATAATAATATTAATAATAATAATAATAATAATAGTAGTAGTAGTAGTAGTAGTAGTAAAATGTGTGTTAAAGCAAATTGGAAGTTGAATAATAAGGAGAATTGAAGAGGAAAAACCTTTTAGATGTGCCACATAAGATTTTTTGTTGAGGTGACAATATTTAAATGAAATGGCACAATATTAGATGATGTTTATGTGGGAGTCTATTTAAAAAAAAAAAAGAATTTTTGAACTATATATACTTCTTTGAAAATAATTGGGTTGCAATGCACTAATCGTGGAGATTGTTTGAAGAAGTAGAATAATATATGTAAAAAAAAAATTATATATTAATTGTACTTTAATTTGTAACTCATGACACATTAATAGTTATATATAATATTAGTTGCTTAATAATAATAATAACAATAATAAAATATGTGTTAAAGAAAATTAGAAGTTGAACAATAAGGAGAATTGAAGGAAAAATCTTTTAGATGTGCCACATATGATTTTTTTATTGAGGTGACAATATTTGAATGAAATGTCACAATATTAGATGATGTTTATGTGGGAGTCTATTTTAATATAGATAATATATTTAATTTGTAACTCATGACACATTAATAGTTATATATAATATTAGTTGCTTAATAATAATAATAATAATAATAATAATAATAATAAAATGTGTGATGTGTGTTACAGCAAATTGGAAGTTGAAGAGAATTGAAGGAAAAACCTTTTAGATGTGCCACATAGGATTTTTTATTGAGGTGACAATATTTGAATGAAATGTCACAATATTAAATGATGTGTATGTGAGAGTCTATTTAATATATATATATATATATATATATATATATATATATATATATATATATATATATATAATAGAGGATGTTTTTAGTCATGAACCACACATTAAAAGTGGAGACGTGAACTGACCACAACATCACAAATTCTACTATTATTAAAAATATTCTACTATTTTAATTAGAACATCTACTCATACGCAAACGGCTAACAAATAAATCTTACAATAAATTAAAATTCTTAAACATATTTGTTGATAAATATTTGTTTGTAACTCAACTATATATTTACCCGAGGAAGTAGTTTAATTAGACCTCCGAAAAATATTCACTCTTTTTAATCTAGGCACAAACCAGATACAAAGCTCTCGTTACAATTTTCGAAATTTTAAGAGTTTGTTGAAAATTTGAATAACGGATAAATTTTACCAATAGTAATCGATAAATACACTTAGGTTTTTGCTACAAAAATTTCATCACTAATAAATAACTCCAAACAAATGATGAAAGTGTTTGCATTAAAATTTTGATTACGTGTCAGATTTAAATGCTACCAAAACTTTCATAATTTCATAATAGCTGAAAACAAGCAACATGATCTTTAAAAAATTTCCGTTTTATATTTGTAACTTTAAAATATATAAATTTATTCCATATAAATCACAATTAATCTTAATAAAACAGAATTTAGGTTTTATTAAAATCAGAGTTCATTTCAAATTTTATAGATGGTAAAAATTTATTTGATAGTCAAAAAACGCACAATTTTTGCTTTAACTTCCAACAAAAATTTAATTGTCACATATAAATTATTTTAGCTATGAAAATTATTTCAGTTTGAATAAAATCAAATCCCCTAAAACAATTCAAAACATAACATATACATTACCCTCGAGAATGGAAAATGACGCGCTAAAATGTTTGTCGTACTAACTCCTGTATTATAGGAACCTTGTAGTTTGTTTGGATAAATTTTGTTTGCAAATAAAGCACTTTGTTGTTTTTCCATTCTTTGATTTAGAAGTCTTTTTCCCAGAACCTTCTTTACCTTTGTTCCCTCCACTCTCTTGACCTCTTTTCACATACAGACCTTGATTAGAATAAGACTGAAGGGCAGTAGTAATATCATATAGCTTGATAGTGCCATTTCCTTATTTAAAGTTGTCACAAGGTGACCTAACGAACATGGTAACAAGCATAATCGAATAACAACCTTGTCTTCATTATCGACCTTCATCCCAAGCCTCCAAAGATGGTGATTTTTCCTTTGAAGGTATGGAAATGTTGATGAAAATAGGATTTTTCCCACATCTTCAACATATACAGTCATTGCTTCGCGAAGAGTTAGTTCGTGAGCATTTTTCACAAATATTTGACGTTCAATTTCTTCCAAACCTTTTGTAGATGTTAGGTTTTGGATAAGATACATCACTTTACCTTATAGACACAAACGAATAATGTCATTTGATACTATGTATGAACCATATCCAATGTAATGGTTATCTGACATGATATATCATAAGATAGTTTTGAATTGAGAGATATGAAACTCTTATTAGATGTATATAAGATACACATGGAATGTTAATTCATAGAAAACGATGAAAGTATGTAAGTAAAAGTAATCATATCACTTTGAAATCACAATTTATGAAAAATGAATCTTGCTTGATTTTTTCTTTTTTCTTTTTTACTATCATTACTATTCTTATTGGCACCAATAGGTAACACTAGGTTATAATGGAAAACAGATCATGCATGGTTTTTTTTCATTTATTTTTTGGGTAAGGATCAATTTAGAATTTTAAAAGATTACATGAGATTAACATTGAATAACATAATTTGACTCCATAATAACATTTTTATATTTATATATATATATATATATATATACACTATTATACCGAATTTTTATGAGTGTTTAGTTTCTTTAAATTTACCTAAAATGAATGCATATATTGATTTTAGTTATTGTTATTAAGTTTTAATAAATTATTGCTCTATGCATATAGGCGATTTTTGGTCTCCGTATCTATAAGTTTTTGTTACATTTTGTCCTTGTAAATATTTTTGTTTTGTTTTTGTATTTTGTTATTTTTGTATTGCTCCCTACAAATTTTATAGGGACTAAAATAAAAAAGTGGAGATAAAAAAATAAACAAAAAATATTTGTAAGGACTAAAATCAATCAAAAAGATTTACAAATACTAAAAAATAAAAAAATACATAATTACACGGATCAATCATATGTTTAAACCTTATTATTATTACCATCATATTATTTATTATATATTTGATAACTTTTATTGTCTATACATATATAAATAATATATATGTAATAACTTTTATTATATATATATAAAGGCTATGGTCCAAAGGTGGACCTTTTCATTTTAGTAAATTTCAATAAAATTTTATAGGCTTAAATAAACTCTTGGTCCTTTATCTTTTACCAAATATTTGTTTTAGTTCCTTATCATTTTTTTAATTTATTTTTATCCTTTATCTTTTATAAATAATTAATTATAGTCTTTTTCATCATAACCGTTTAAAACAACTATATGATAGTTGTCATGAACTGTTGAGGTCTAATCTTAGATTAATTATAAAGTTTAGTTAGCAAATTTAATAACGACAAGATGAAAATACAGAGTGACGGTGCAAAAACAAGAGAATGGGAGTTTAATTTTGTTTTTCCTTATTAGAAACTTCTTTTTAAAATATTTGATTCGAGATACTAGAACAAATATAACAGAATAGAGACCTCAATAAATCAAAGTATTAGCACATAATGAAAAAACAACAGGATTTATATTGATTCACTACCAACCCGTTAGCTAAATCCAGTCCCCTCACACATCAGGATTTATCCACTAATTGAGAACCTGAATTACAACACCTGAGACCTAGTGAAACACTGAGGCACTACAACATTTTGACCCTACAAGTCAAGTCTTCTCAACTTCCAACTTGAAAACCTACAAGCTGTTGAGGCATAATGACCATCATTGGGCAGAGTTACAAAGGAGTCAAACTGGGTTCTGTTTTTCTTCTTCTAAGCAAAGTGATTACAATGAACTTCATACTAAAATAAAGCACTAAGTAATATAAATTTGAACGAGTGCCTATGCCTATGCTAAAACTGAAACCTTGAATTCTAAATACTTAAAGAATTTTGAGTTCGTAAGGTTTTTTGAGTTGTTGTGTTATGTCTTCTTCTTTTTCAGAATTGATCCCTTTATATAGCATGAGTTAGGGTTTTAATACTGTCCCCAAACATAATCTGAATGTATCTTTCTTGCGCGAGGTAAACAGAGGTCTTCACAAAAAATAAACTTTGATAGATATAGTTTGGGAATATGACTGTTGAAGCTTGATTAATTCTAAAACGAATCTTCAGCCAAATTTTTGAGAATGATTCTTCGCAATAATTTCTAGATAGCGCTTGAAAATAATTCCCCTAGAATCTTCTGAGCGTATATACACAAAACATAAACCTTGATAGATACGGCTTGATTAATTCCAAAATGAATCTTCAACCAAATCTTCTAGAAAAATTATCTGGGAGAATGTCCCGATAGAGCTTCAAAAAATTATCCTTGAATCTTCTTTCATACGCTTGTTTAAGATTAGTGGGAACATATCAATATCTGTTTTTGGACCTTCAGAATCATCAAACAACTCAATCGCCATTAGAATGTTGACATTCCATCAAATCCGTTGACTTTTTTCATCAGAACATAACTTGATCATCGTTGTTAGATGTTGTGTTGCTTGTAAGGTTGAACTTTAGTGCAATTGATCAACACATGAACATGTGCTGAATTGAATTCTTTCTCATTTGGCCAATAAGTGGACTCAATTTACTAATAAGGCTAATGGACATACGAGAAAAATAACATTTTACAACGTTTTTTTTTAATCCCTTTACAGCGCTTTTAAACGTTGTAGTATCTAGCGTTGTTAAAAGATACACGACGCTATTTAAAATAAAAAAGCGATGTAATATATAGCGTTCAACAGTTATCTTGGAGTAGTTTTATAGCAATTTTCATAAAAGAACGCTATAATAGGTGCATATATAGTGCGCTTGTTATACTCGTTTTACAGCGCTTTTATGAAAAAGCGCTGTAAATCTCTTCTAAAAATGTTCTGCTTGTTGTACTAGTTTTACAGCGCTTTTTTCAAAAGCGTTGTAAATATCTTCTAAAAACGCGCTGCTTGTTGTACTAGTTTTACAACGCTTTTTTCAAAAGCGCTGTAAATATCTTCTAAAAAAGTGCTGCTTGTTGTACTAGTTTCACATCGCTCTTCTCAAAAGCGCTGTAAATCTCTTCTAAAAACACGCTGCTTGTTGTACTAGTTTTATAACGCTTTGTCATAAAAGTGCTGTAATAGGTTCATTCTTATGTACGTTTTACAGCGTTTTTCCAAGAAAGTGTTGTAATATATATGTGCATTCTTATGCACCCTTTACAGCGCTTTTTAAAAAAAAGCGTTGTAATAGGTGCATTCTTATACTAGTTTTAATAAAAAGACGCTGTAAATGGAATTTTTAAAATAAACCTTGTTTGTATAAACAGGTTTTTTATGGCATTTTTTTTTAAAAAAAGCGATGTCTTTTAATTTTTTTCCAAAATCATTTTTATCAAGCACATGGTATTGGCACAATTACTATATTTTTCATTTAAACAACAACAACAACAATCATTTCATATATATAGCAACAATTAGTTCATAACAACACCGAATTACATCAAGTACTATATTTTTTACATATTCACAACAGAACTATATATTTTTTTACATATTTACAACAATACTATTTTTTACATATTCCCAGCAATAATGCCAATTTCACAACCTGCAGCATGCCAATTTCCTAGCAAATTAGATAACTTTCAGTTCGATCACATACTGACACTAGTCTTCCTTTATTTCAGTTAGATCACTTTCAGAGTATGTTGGACTGGAAATGTCAAAGTACTGTGTGATATAATATTTGAACATAAATAAGTTAGCATCAAATATATACATAGTTTATATATAAAAATCAAAATATAATGAAAATACCGTACCGTTTCTGGAATTCAATGACTTCCAATATGGCAATTCAAAGAAAATTGACTTTTTCTTCCACCCAGTTTTGACCAGCTCTCCCGCAAAAGGTTTGCCAAATTTATTGGTCAAACCTTGTACTTTTTCAAATATTTGATATCCAGTCAGTGCTAAAGGAGCAGTATCTTCCTCTGGTTTTCCATTGAATGCATTTCTCCACCCACGATACTGATGACTATAAGGTAAAAATCTACGATGTCCAAGAAATACATTCTTCTTACAATGTTTCACATGCATCCAATCTGTACTCTCTTCACATATAGGACATGCACACTGACCTTTAATGCTATATCTTAATAAATTACCATATGCTGGAAAATCGTTAATTGTGTCAAACAACATAGCCCTCAAAGTGAAACATTCTTTCTTATACCCATCATAAACTTCCACACCTGTCTCCCACATATTTTTTAAATCTTTAGTCAAAGGAGTTAAGTATACGTCGATATCATTCCACGGTTGTTTGGGTTCAGAAATTAACAAAGACAACATCATAAACTTACGCTTCATACATAACCATGGAGTTAGGTTATAAATCAACAAAATTACAGGCCACGTGCTGTGTGAGATGCTTTGAAGACCATGTGGATTCATTCCATTAGTAGAAAGTGCAAGTCGTAGATTTCTTGACTCTCTCCCGAATTTTTGCCCATTGCGGAGAATCTGCAGGATGTCGAAACTTTCCATCTCTAATTCTTTCATCTGCATGCGATGTCAAGTGTTTTGAATCTTATTCACTACGATTGATGCGCCTAAATCTTGGTATTATAGGAAAATACCACACGACTTTTGTTGGAGTAGATTCTTTATTCTTATATCGAGAGACATTGCATTTCGGACACGCCTTTAAAAATTCATATTCGTTTCGAAATAAAATGCAATCTTTAGAACACACATGAATCCTTTCGTAACTCATGCTAATAGAGCACAAAATTCGTTTAGCCTCGTAGGTTCGACTGGGAAGTTCATTATCATTTGGCAACATATCTTTTTAAGAGTGTTAATAATTCTGTGAAGCTTTTGTCGGACCATCCATTACTCGCTTTTAAGTTGTACAACTTTAATATCGCCGAAAGTCTTGTGAATTTATTACAACCATTATATAATGGTTTCTCTGCATCACTCAACAAACTCTCAAACATTTTAGGACAATCCCGAAGATCTTCTTCAACTACTTTTGCAATCTCCTCAACTTGGTCCCGCTCATATGTATCTGTGTCGAAATCAGTTGAAGCATATGTCAAACCATTCTCAAAATTAATGTTCCCTTTTTTTTTCTTACCATGTCTTATCGAACATGTATAGCTTTGATCAATTCCATGCCATACTAAATGTCCTTCCAATAGATCTGCTCTAACACCTTTTCCAAAACAACATTTTAAACAAGGACAAATGATTCGATTTGGATCTTTTGCAAACTCAAAAAACTCCTTCACTCCATTTTCATACTCTTTTGACAATCGATTGACAGACATCCATTTTCGGTCCATTTTATATGACCTATATAAATGTAGTGTTACACAAGTAATAAGCTACTGATAAAATTATAACAATCTATAGTACACATATCTAATATTGGAAAATGGAAACCAAGGTCCAAGTCTAATTTCAAAACATAACAAATCGAACAAATTTTAGAAAAGAATAGATTTTATATGATTTATTAGGTAACAATTTATTAGTTTTATAGACAACAACAAATTAATAAATACAGTATTTGAGACAACGTATCTAATTTGTTTTAAAGGAGCAGTAGATGGGCACACAGTAGAGGAGAGGAGGGTTCGCAGAGTAGAGGAGATGAGGGTTTGTAGAGTTAGGACAACGTATTAAATTTCTTTTAAATTTGTTTTTATTTATTTAAAGTGAATGATTTTTATTTATAGTGAATGATTTTACATCGCTTGTATAAAAAACGCTTTAATATGTCCTTTAATTATGTGAAAGCGCTTGTATAAAAAGCGCTCTAATAGGTCCTTTAATCTTTTGAAAGCGCATGTAATTTACAACGCTTTTACAAAAAACGCTTTAAAAACTATGTAACATAATGTGGGAGCGCTATATTTTACAGCGCTTGTATACAAAGCGCTCCAAAAGCGCTGTAAACATTATGTGAGAGCGCTCCAATTTACAACGCTTTTATCAAAAGCGCTGTAAAAGCATTGTAAACATCATGTGCAAGCGCTATGTGACCCTAAATGACCCTATAACAGCGTTTTTTCCAAAGCGCTTGTCAAAAAAGCGTTGTTGTATCCTCCGTTAATTTTAAAATATTATATACAACTGCGCTTTTATTTAATAAGCGCTATAAAATGCAATTTTTGGCGTAGTGGGATGTCTTTTAGATGGTGATTCAATTTCATTTCATCTATTACTTGGTGAAATTGTGTTTGTAAGAAAATAAGAACAAAAATGAGTTGTTTTAGTGTAAATAAGATTGACATATTGATCCTTCAACTCTGGCCTTATTTTTCACCAATCATTATGAATAACTTTTATTATATATATATATATATATAAAGGCTATCTAATACAGTCCTAGTCCAAAGGTGGACCTTTCCATTTTTGGTATATTTCAATAAAATATTATAGGCATAAATATACTTGTAGTCCTTTATCTTTTACCAAATATTCATTTTGGTGCTTTGTCTTTTTTTTTTTTTTTTT
>JBBPBP010000001.1:49300088-49319587 GCA_037974735.1 Cicer chorassanicum | reverse complement strand
GAAGTTAACATCCTTTAAATTTCTCATAGAATTCACTAACAATCATTCGAAACGTCATAAATTATTTTTCTCAAATTTTTTCACACAACCAAAAATTTTCTCAAATTTTCCATAACTCATTTTTTTTGTGTTTCAAATAACTACAAGTTTGATCTACTACATTTTTAAAGACTAAATGTTCAATCAATGTATTTACCTCATAACAACATACCCACAAAAAAATATCAATAAATATTTTTCTAGTTTCAAAGTTCTAACTCTTTGAAATAGTTTCATTCCTTTCACAATATATTCAATATTTTATTGTTCTTTTCTTTTCAACAAAGCTTGAATTTTAATTCATAAAACTTGCAATCTTTAAAAAAAAAATGAAATTCTAACTCAAGACTTTTACTTAATAAAATTGAAACTTTAATTAAAATCATGCAAACTTTTCTAAAAATTGAAAGTATACATATAAAAACTTGAAACCACAATTCACTAATTTTCCATAAAACACAAGTTCAAAGATTTGATAACCACATCTATACATTCTTGATCATCAATCATAACAAGTATTTTTGGAAAGGCATAAAATAAGAAAAATCAATTTTCTTTAATCACCACAACAACATTAATATATCAGAGTTCTCCCTACTGCTAATTCGGTGTTAACGGTATCGATTCCTTTTCGAGACTCAAGGAGCTAACTACATAACCATAAAGATTTATAAGTATTTGTTCGCCACCAAAATTTATCCAACCACATCATAATACCAAAATTAAATCTTTTTATCTTTCTAGTTATATCACTCAACCATTAGAGCACACAAATTTGAGTTAATAAAGTACTCTAAACTTTTTCTTTAAACTCAGTCCAAGAGTAATTAAAAGAGTAACTAAGTCTGTTTGTTCGTTTGCAGATGGTATGCTAAACTTAATCTTAGTTTCGTTCCCAACGCTTCATGCAACGCTCCCCAAAAGTGCGACGTGAATTTCGTGTCACGGTCTGATATGATACTTGAGGGTATTCCGTGTAATCTCACAATCTTAGAAATGTAAATCTCTGTTAGCTTGGCTACCTTATAAATAGTCTTTACTGGTAAGAAGAGTGCGGATTTAGTTAATCGATCCACTATCACCAAAATAGAATCATTCTTTCTCTTTGTTTTTGGCAATCCAGTTATAAAGTCCATGGAAATGCTGTCCCACTTCCATTCAAGTATATCTAAGGGTTGTAACATTCCAACAGGCCACTGATGTTCCATTTTCCCTTTCTAACAAGTTAAACAAGTTGATACATACTTCGCTATATTCCTCTTAATTCCTGGCCACCAATAATTCTGCCTCAAGTCCTGATACATCTTCTAAAATTGTTTTCCTCAAATCTGCAACTGCTGGTTCACAAATCCTCCCATTAAATCTCAAAATATTATCCTGTCCAATCTTAAACTCAGTAGTCTTCCCTTGCATTATTAGGTTCCTCTTCTCTTAGATTAATGCGTCATCTTGAAAATTTGCAATGTCTTCAAGTAGACCACTCAAAATCTTAATCATTCTTAATTTCAAAATTCCAGGTGCAAACTCTACGTCCAAATGTAGGTCTCTAAATGCTTCCCACAACTCTTGTTGTCTAGCCATTACTGCTGAAGACACTGACACACTCCTTCTACTAAACGCATCAGTCACCACATTGGCCTTCTCAGGGTGGTACTACAATGTGAAATCAAAATTCTTTAGAGTCTCCATCCATCTTCTCTTACGCATGTTCAATTCCTTCTTATCAAACAAATATTTCAAATTGTTATGGTCACTGAACATTATAAACGTGCATCCATATAAGTAGTGCCTCCAAATGTTTAATGCAAAAACTACAGCAGCAAGCTCTAAATCATGAGTAAGATAGTTTCTTTCACGAGTCTTCAAGTCTTGAGGCATAGGCTACAACCTTCTTGTGTTGCATCAGAACACATCCCAAACCTTGGTGAGAAGCATCACAGTAAACTTTGTATGGTTCTTCTGGTTGTGGTAAGACCATTACTGGTGAGGTTGTCAGCTTTTCTTTGTCCATGGGAACGACTGCTCCTTTCTAGTGAGTTGTGACGATGGAGCTACATTCTTAGCAAAACCTTCCATAAACCTCCTGTAATATCTTTCTAGTCCGACGAAACTTCGTATGTTAGTGATAGTCTGAGGTTGTTTCCAAGCGAGGACTGTCTCAATCTTTGTCGGATCCACATTTATTCGTTCCTAGGTTATCACATGCCCTAAGAAGTTCACTTCTTCTAGCCAAAACTCGCACTTCTACATATTGGCATACAATTTCTTCTCGCGTAAAACTTTAAGAACTTGACGCAAATTCTCTCCACGTTCTTCCTCAATCCTTGAATAAATTAATATATCATCGACGAACACTACAACGAACTTATTCTATTCATGTAATCCATAAAAATTGCTAGTTCATTGGTAACTCCAAATGGCGTAACAAGATACTCTTAATGTCTGTAACGGGTTCTAATGTGACACCCTAAACCCAAATTGATATAAAAAGTAAAATGCACTAGTTTTGAAAGAGATTCGCAGCGGTCCAAAAGTAGAGTATAAAAAAATTTCTTTTAAAATATAAGGATTAGGACGCCACAGTCACACTTACACAAGACCTTTGCATAAAATTTCTTAATAAAATATCATTTAACATCAAATATAGCTGAGTTTTATCAAACAAATATTACTGACATAAAAACATGTTCAAAACTTAGGGACAATTAATGTGTATCTTCGAATAAAAGATCGAATATAACACAATTGATCAATATAGTTTACAAAACAAAAATTAGTTCGTAACTCGATAAAACACAACGAATTACTCCCACCCAGTATCACCTATCAGAGCATGGATCATCAATCAATAACCTGAAATAACTGCGCTCTCGCAAGCGCCAAACACAAGCAACGAGGGGTGAGTTTCGAAATTATGTAACAGTATAAAATACACGAGGAGAATAAAACATGTCAAAAAAATAAATTAGTTCAATTAAATAAAGTGATATGTGCAAGTGCTTTGTTTTTGAACTCAGCAAGATTTATTTATTTGGACCATATTGTTTTATGATACCTTTGCAAACCAATTTTATTGATTCTATTGAAAACACTATTTTTATTAACAAAATTTATTCTATAAATAATTGGTATTCAAACAGAATATAATTAATAAATAAAATATAGTCAGTATTTTATTTTAATCATGAACCTAAATTATCAAATAAAATATGATAAGGACGGTAACTAAATCATTGGAAGAAAACTCAACTAATAGTAACACAAACGGTAATTTTTGACAATAATTTAACAATAATGAGAGACTAACCAAACGAAATCAAAGATCCTTTAAACACTAACATATGCTTGACTCTTTAATTCGATAGTAGCAGCCGGCAAAATCACAACCGAGAACAAAGATCCATTTTTAATAGACTTAAAATATAATTATGTGATTGTGACTGATTTGTGAATATGTAGGGAGGAATTGAAATTAAAATTAAAAAAAAGATTAGATATAGGGGCTTACGGTACTTGTGATCCAGGGAGATATTGGCTATATGGGTAGAAAGCAAAATCCTAGTTTGAATGGCGGCAGCGAGGATTTAGATAGAGGCAGACCACATTCGCCTAAGTATTTATATACATATTGTGTAGCTTATCAATCTTAAGGCATCGGCTAAGTATTTATTAGAATTGTAGGCTACTAGCACATATGTAGTAGTGTGGCTCTAGTTTATTTTTTTTTTCATTTTTTTTTATTTTTATTTTTTTTGTGGTTTGCCCAAAATCAATTTAAAAAAATATATTTAATATAATTAAATAAATAAATTATTAAGATAAAAAAATGTGTAGGAAATTATCACACCACAACAAATACACATATGCTATGATTTATTATAATATTACAATTATATATTAATTAGAAATTTGGGGTGTTACAATTCCATCCCCCTGAAAAGAATTTCGTCCCCGAAATTCATAACACGAAAGAGTGTAGATTTATTTTCAATTAATCTTCTTAAAGGTTCATAAGATTTGAATCTCATTGAACTACTAATACAATTTCTTAAGAACTCTTACTAGGATCTTTTTATTCCGTTTTTTTTTTCTTTCTAAGTTGTCGGATTGTATAACATTATTCTACTCCAATGTCCTTAATTTGTCATAATCGCTAAGTTTTTTTTTCTACACATTAAAAATTAAAACACCTGCAGTGTCACTTCTTAAGTTCAAATATTTAAGTCATATAATTAAACTAGAAAAATTTGACATATTCCTCACATTAAGTACAAACAAAACTCTCACCTAAATATCTAAATTTAGCTGACTCCTTTACAACTTACTTCAACTCATTCTGTCTATTTGTAAAAAGGGAGAATTAGTTGACTTAAATTAAAGCCATCTAAACATTTATGATTATTACATAAACTATGAAATTTCATGGTTATTGATCATTATATATCAACTTGAGTTATATATAAACTCATATTTCTAAAATTTTCAATAAAAGCTGTGATCTCACTATTTCTCACAAGTCTTAACTTATTATATAATTTATCCCCTCCTACATTTCACAACCATTCAATTCCAATCTCAACACAAGACACCTCACAAGTTTCACTAGAACTAAAAGAGACTTAAGATTGCCTTTTATTATGAAAAAACAATTAAAAAAAATATCAGAATCACACATAAGAATTTATATGGCACGTAATAGAAACAAATAACGAACATGCACAACCATAGTACAATAAGAAAATATCTTTACATAGCATCTCATAATTAAATTAGTATTTAAATTACTTAAAAGTAGTGTATGAAACTTAATGACCCAAAATAGTAGCTAATGTTGTCTAATAAAGTAAATAGATACATAAATAAGCATTGACGCGTCATCTTTAATCAATTCATTTTGAAAGAATTTACCATGTTTCCCAAAAATAAAAGAAATCACATAAATTGTTCATATTCTAAGAACGACTCATAGAAAAGAAATACAAGAATTCAAATTACGGATGCTCATTTAAATTTAAAATTCAATGTCTGTTAAGCTTGTAAAAGAAGAAGTATTTTGACACATCTACGTCAAAATAAATAAATAATTCATGCTTAGCAAAACATAGCATACACAACCCAATGACCTATGCATGATAACTAATGCAATATGATAAACAACACGCTAACACATAAGCATCCTATCCAATTCTTATATTAAAGTGAAGCAATTAACAAACATGTTGGTTTGTGAAATACATCTATATAATACATTTATTTAGTTTAATAACTTAGAAATTTACCACTATTAATAAAATACTTATGCCATTAAAGGTGTGCGTATCATGATCTACGTCTTACACATGGAACAAAAATTTGCTATTTTCTTTTATAGTAAAAACTTTTTTTTTTATCAAACAATTAGATCACTTAAATGTATCTTTGAGTGACAAACATGGTTTAGACTAATCAAACTAAAATTAGAAACCATTCATAAGAACAAGTTGTTATTATTCTTTCATCGACGATAAGTCACTAGGATGATCAATCCCTCTTACTTATGTAGTCGGTTACTCAGAAAATAACAATTGTAATCATTAAATTCTATAGCAATTATTAAAAGACTTTTAACGCAATCAAAAAGTGTGAAGCCGTTGTCACGTTTTCCACTCCGACACACGTTATAATTCTTTTAATTATTACTCACGTATAATAATTAATTGAGAATAGCAATAATAGAAACCTATAAAATAAAAAGGAATGGCCATTAAAAACACATAACACACCTTTATCAAATAGAAATCATTACTTTCGATTACTCTCATACAAATAAACACAGATATTTTCTCATTCAAGCAAACCATATACAAAGTGTTATTATAATATAAAAAAAATGCCCACCGAAACAAAAGATGTATCCATATGTGACCAATACATGTATAACATAATTAATTTTAACAAACTAAGATCCATAATGAAATAAAAACACAATAACAAATTTAAAGATCAAAAGCAATAAACCCCTCTTTCTAACTTTTCAAAACAAAAGTGCTACTTAAAGTACTTGGCACGTTGAAAATAGTCCCCAATTTTTTTTCACCTAATTGAAAACCCAAATGCCTTGAAATGTTGCTTTGACTTAGGACAATGCATCCCTCCAATTCAAAATTCATCATTTGAAGACATGCTGCGAACTATGTCTTAAAACTAGTTATACTCTTTGTTCTCAAGACCTAATCTAATGGTAGTAGTAGTATTCTCATGACACTCTAAACCACAATAAATCATCAAGACTTAAAAGAAAAAATCTGCAACACACTTTCTTTTTAACTTAACAATCACTAAAGTCTATGAGCAACAATCAACCAAAACAATTGTCTACACAACATTCGTTAAATTACTAGCCTATGAATTCTTGGTTATGTTCTCTTTTATAACAACTAGACTCAAACCTAGAATCTATATCTTAACTTCAATTACCTCCTTAAACTCATGACTAGGTTTTACTTCCTAAGAAATTCTTACAAAATGTCAACTAGAAAGTCTAGCACCTAAAACGTAGAAATTAAGAGTCTGAGAAGATTCTAAAGTAGAGAAATATTAAACATTATTAGGCATATAAATGAACAACTATTTTTATGCAATTATTTTAAACAAGTTAGAATTATCTGTAACTGAGTTTGTATAATTATCTTAACCATTTCAAGTTTGATTAAATCCCACCAACACAAAATTGAAATCACATAAAATATTAAATAATGTACAATGCAATGAAAGTCATAGCACTCAACGTATCTTCACGTTAATTTCACAAAATTTTCACATAGCACATATCAAAAGCTCCATAGACATCTAATCAATAATAGTAAAAAAAATTACACAATTAACAAGGACACGAACCATCTCAATAGACACATCGCCCACACGGTCTGATTGGACAGACCAGCTCTGATACCACTAATGTGACACCCTAAACCCAAATTGATATAAAAAGTAAAATGCACTAGTTTTGAAAGAGATTCGCAGCGGTCCAAAAGTAGAGTATAAAAAAATTTCTTTTAAAATATAAGGATTAGGACGCCACAGTCACACTTACACAAGACCTTTGCATAAAATTTCTTAATAAAAAATCATTTAACATCAAATATAGCTGAGTTTTATCAAACAAATATTACTGACATAAAAACATGTTCAAAACTTAGGGACAATTAATTTGTATCTTCGAATAAAAGATCGAATATAACACAATTGATCAATATAGTTTACAAAACAAAAATTTGTTCGTAACTCGATAAAACACAACGAATTACTCCCACCCAGTATCACCTATCAGAGCATGGATCATCAATCAATAACCTGAAATAACTGCGCTCTCGCAAGCGCCAAACACAAACAACGAGGGGTGAGTTTCGAAATTATGTAACAGTATAAAATACACGAGGAGAACACGCAATTAGTCAAAACAGCACAAATAAAGAGAACATTCAAGAACATAATATCAAAGGTTATTCTAATTCAATCACAATAAAACAGTTACAAGGATGAAATGCTATGCATGTCCTATACTCTATACTTCATCATTTGGTACCATTCTACTCTGAAGTACTTGGTTAGGAGGCCTGATACTATGCCACTACAAGAGTGGACGGACAATTCATGAATGGCCAAGTCCTCATAGATCCCCTCAACTCAACCCGAGACACATATACGCGACGGTAGGGGTACTCTTGTGTTGCATGGTTGCTCCCGGCCTTAGGGAATTACCCACTAATCCACTTAGGAATTCCCCACTAGATGTACCCCAAGGTCTATCAGTCTTACCTTACAGTTCGACTGTAGCCCTCCACGATCAGGCTCATTCAGTTGTACTTCCCCGAATCACTAGGTTTGTCAGACCCTCCCTATATGATGACAAAATAATCCTAACTCCAAAATCTACAACGCATATCTCAGACTTACTCGATCATCACAACTCAATAAGTTTCAGTTTGACTTCACAATATTCATCATTATATATGTATATCAGTCAATCACAGTACAATCCCAATATTTGGTTTACACTACTCACAATACACAATCCAATCTTATCAATTGCAATAAAAAATCAAACAGGTGGCACATTCAAATAATATCACAATTTCGGTCAAGTAGCAAGAACACTCCAGTACATATCATTTATACAGTAACAATCGACATAACATTTCATAAAATCAGACAGCATGAAATCTTGATATAAATAGATCCACAGCAATTCTATAGATTGCTAAATTATATTTTAGACCTCACTATTACCATTCATATTTTAATAATTAATTATTATTACTCAATAGGGCTCAACCGTACGTAGTAAGCCCCGGATGAATATCTGGGAATTATGTTATTCCCGTTCATCCCACGTTATTTTATACTCATAAAGTCGAACTTCCTCTCACCCCTTACCTCAATTGAAGATTTCACCCAACGAATCTGATCTGCTAACTTGTCGCGTTTTCGTCGACTCTCGTCTCTAATAATCCGCGAAAAATAAATAAATCAACGCAACGACCAAATACAGATTAATTACTTGCTCCAATAGATAAATAAATTTTTTACTATTTGCAATATCATCCAAAAATATTTAATACTATACATGCTTATGATTATATTAATATAAACAGACATTTTATTTAAAATAAATGAAAAATAACAGAATTATATATTACTAAGTAAATATAGTGTGTGTATGATTTTGATATGGCAATATTCTAACAATATATGGTACGTATCGAAAGGAAATTAACAAAGCTATTGGCTGCAAAAATAGAATTAGACTCTTTAAGATATAAATTTTAAACTGTAAGCACGTATATATAAATGCAGTATATGCTATCTTAAAAACTTACAATGCAATGAACACTATAACAATTTTAAATTATAATTAGAATAACTAAAGTCTTTGGTTATTAAACAAATTTAAATTATTTATTGATTTAAACTCAACGTAGTATGCTAATAATAATAGTGTATGTAGTATTAAGGAATACTAATAACATGAACTATGAAATAACAAAATAAAACGTGTCAAAAAAATAAATTAGTTCAATTAAATAAAGTGATATGTGCAAGTGCTTTGTTTTTGAAATCAGCAAGATTTATTTATTTGGAACATATTGTTATATGATACCTTTGCAAACCAATTTTATTGATTCTATTGAAAACACTATTTTTATTAACAAAATTTATTCTATAAATAATTGGTATTCAAACAGAATATAATTAATAAATAAAATATAGTCAGTATTTTATTTTAATCATGAACCTAAATTATCAAATAAAATATGGAAAGGACGGTAACTAAATCATTGGAAGCAAACTCAACTAATAGTAACACAAACGGTAAGTTTTGACAATAATTTAACAATAATGAGAGACTAACCAAACGAAATCAAAGATCCTTTAAACACTAATATATGCTTGACTCTTTAATTCGATAGTAGCAGCCGGCAAAATCACAACCGAGAACAAAGATCCATTTGTAATAGACTTAAAATATAATTATGTGATTGTGACTGATTTGTGAATATGTAGGGAGGGATTGAAATTAAAATTAAAAAAAAGATTAGATATAGGGGCTTACGGTACTTGTGATCCAGGGAGATACTGGCTATATGGGTAGAAAGAAAAATCCTTGTTTGAATGGCGGCAACGAGGGTTTAGATAGAGGCAGACCAGATTCGCCTAAGTATTTATATACATATTGTGTAGCTTATCAATCTTAAGGCATCGGCTAAGTATTTATTAGAATTGTAGGCTACTAGCACATATGTAGTAGTGTGGCTCTAGTTTATTTTTTTTTTCATTTATTTTTTTATTTTTTTTGTGGTTTGCCCAAAATCAATTTAAAAAAATATATTTAATATAATTAAATAAATAAATTATTAAGATAAAAAAATGTGTAGGAAATTATCACACCACAACAAATACACATATGCTATGATTTATTATAATATTACCATTATATATTAATTAGAAATTTGGGGTGTTACATCTAAAAGGGATTTTCTAAATATCTCCTTTTCTTACTCGAATTTGATGGTAACCTGACTTCAAATCAATCTTCGAAAACACCACGACTCCACTTAACTGATCCATCAAATCATCGATACGTGGTAAAGGATAACGATTCTTAATAGTTGCCTGATTAAGTATCCTATAATCCACACATAAGTGCGAGCTTCCGTCCTTCTTCTTAACTAACAGTACCAGAGCTCCCCATGGTGACACACTTGGTCTGATAATTCCTTTCTCCAACAAATGTTCAATTTTTCCCTTGAGCTCATTCAATTCCAATGGCGATATTCGACACGACACAATCGAAATAGGTCCGGTTCCTGGGTGTAGATCAATGAAGAACTCCACCTCTCTTATTGGTGGTAATCCTGAAATTTCTGTTGGAAATACGTGTGGGTACTACTTGACTAGCACCACGTCTTTTATGCTCACATCTATCTTTGCCTCCATGTTAGCCAATGATAGAAACTCTTGAGTTCCTACTCTCAACGACACTCCGAGTTTGTTAGTAGCTAGATACTGAACGACTCGTAGCTCGGGGAAAAGAACCAATTTGCAATCATAATCTAAGATTACATAATGATACGACATCTAATCCATATCAAGAGTGATCTCGAGTAATTTGTTAGTAGCTACATACTGAACAACTCTTATGATTATGCGCGTCTACCTCTGAAGACTGACATGTACTTCCTTTTAGCATGCCTTTGATGAACAATACTTATGTATTCCTTTGACGAACAATATTTTTGTATGAATAGATAAACAGTACTTTTGCATGCCTCTAATGAACAATACTTCTGCATGCCTCTAATGAACAATACTTTTGCATGCCTTTTATGAACAATACTTCTGCATGGCTCTAATGAATAGTACTTTTGCATGTATTTGATGAACAATATTTTTGCATGCCTCTAATGAATAGTATTTTTGCATGCCTCTGATGAACAATATTTATGTATGCCTTTGATGAACAGTATTTTTGCATGCCTCTAATGAACAATATTTATGTATGCCTTTGAGGAACATAATTTTTGCATGCCTCTAATGAAGTCTTTCTACATGACTCTGAAATTTGAAGCTACTGTTCAAGCCTACCTCTGAAGGTCATGTTTCGCTAGATCAAATAATTGCATCTTGTTCCATAATGTTGCATTTGATAAGCAGCCTCTGAAATTGCCCTAACTCTAATAATTCAACAAAGGTGAAATTTCCCATGCCACTAATTCTAAGTCACGCAATTTTGCCTCTAACATGATTATTCAAGCAACAAAACTTCTGACTTTAACAATCAAGTCAATGATTTTGATGGAGAAAAGTCAACGACTCTAATGGAAGGTCAAAGGCTTTGATCGATAGAGCAACATACTGAATTGGACTTGGTTGTATCCGTACTTCTGAAAGTCCAAGAAAAATCCCATAATTGTTCATGCCCAAATCAAATCAAGCGTATGAAGGAAAACTCAAGTGAATCAATTTCCAAACATAATCTAAACAAATACTCACAATAACTTTCTAGAAGAATTGCTCAGATTAGATTGCGAAATAAAAAATTGCCTAACTGTCATATTATCAATATCAAATCAATCTGAATTATATTTGGAAGAAATAATTGTTGACTAAGATGGAAAGGAGATACGATTCAGAATCCTTTAGATACAAAATTGAAGCCCTAACTTTTCTTATAAATAGCAATCAAAGCTAAAGAACGAAAACAAGAAACTGAACAAACTCAGAAATCTTAAAAACCAAAGTTATTCAGAAAACCTCAAGAGCTGAAACCCTTGTAAGTATTCAGAGTTTAAGATTTTAAGTTCTAGCAAGCACTCGTTCAAAGTAAAATATTCTATGTGTTATATGTAATACCCCAATATTTTCATATATATTATATATGTGTCTTTTTAGTAATTTTTGTGATTTGTTATTTAATTCATAATTTATTCTATGTGTAAAGAAATTAAATTAAATTTTATCACCCTCTATTTTACTTGAATAATTATAACCTTTATTTTTATTTAATTGTTTTGGCGTGACAATTACAATAGAACGACTTTTGGCCTTATTATTTCCTTGATAGACTATTGTGTATTTTGTGTATTTGATTAGTTTCGATATTCATGAAATAGATGTGTTAGATATGTTGGTTTTATTTTGTTATGCATGAGCTGCAGTGATATTTTTGTCTTGCTTGATTAATTTTAGTTGATGAAAATATTAGTTGAATTATTTAATTAAATTAGAATTTATAGAAGTTATGTTATTTGTTAGTTTTATTTTGGACCAAATAAGTTTTTGACCTAGGAGATAATAAAGTTAGTGAAAACCCTTAGTTTTATTTATTTATTCTATTTAATTAATTTAGTGCGACAATAATAAGATAATAATTTCTTAGATGTTTAATTATTTGATGAAGTATTTTTATATTAATGAATTAACTAATTGTTTGGGGTTTTATTATTAACTAATTAAAACTCATAGGAATATTTGTTTTAGAATGAACAATGACCAAATCAATTTTGACTAAATCAAAATTGAATCACTCACACTACTATTATTGATAGCTCAATTTTATTTTTTTAATAGCATTTAGTTTCATGATAACCACTAATCAATTGTAATTGAGAAGTCAGCACGCCACCGTTCATGTTCCATGCCCCTTGCCTGTTAGTAATAATCATATGATCAAGCTTTTACATGCATGATGATTCGTCTCTCCCTCCCTTGCGTCCACTCAAATGTGTAGCAAGCAAGAATAAGTACATGAATGTCAATTAACTTCTAATGGTTGGTCATTGAATGATATTATTTCAATTGAATTCCTTATTCATGTGTGCAATTAACCTCAATGAAGAAAGTTATTCCCTTCCTCTAATCAGCTCCACGCCTCCTATATTAGTCTCATACACCTCTTCCTCATAGAACACGATTAAAGTTGCAATAGAGCAAAAAGCAGTCCTAATCACCCACACTTCACACGCCATTCCCAACATTATTTTTTATGAGATTCTTTGAGAGCTTTATAGTGTTACATAGAAGGAAAGCGCTCAAGGTAAGGGCTTTTCCCCAATGAAAAGTTAGGATAAATATTATATTAGTGGTTTGTAAGATATTGATATGATGTCTTGATGTTGTAAAACCAAAAAGGTTGATTTTATATTTGTCTTAAAGAATTAAACTATAATGTTTTGATTTGTTTGAGTAATATGTTTGTCTTGATGAAATGAAAGTAGTTATAAAGTTCTATTTTTATTATTATAACATGATAAATATGCTTGTTGTGAAAATGTTTAATGTAAAGTTGCAATTTTTGTGTTATTTTGGTGTTCTTGAGTAATATGTTTGTTTGGATGTATTTGATTGAAAGTTTCGATTTTTGCGCTATTTAATTTCAATGTTTTGATTTTTATTAACACTAAATGAGTTTTGACGGAATTGATGAAAATTTTAATTTTTAATTATGATAACATGATTAAGTTGATTATTCTGATGTGTTTATGTAAAGTTTGATTTGTATGCTTAAACGACTAATAATTGGAGATGTTTTATAGTAGAAGGAATAAAGTTTCTATTTGTATGTGTTCTTTATGATTTAAGTTTTAATGTCTATTAATAACACATCGCTAATTCAATTTTGTAGTTTATAAAATGAAAGTTGTGATTCTGAGACATTTATTCACGTGTATGTGTTTTATATTTTTGATAGCAGAACAAATTATTCTTGATTTCAAGCACCCATGAGAATATAAATTTGATGTCATATATGATTAAAGTTTAATCTTGAATATTTTATCTTTGTGGTTTCCTATGTGGCTGGTGATTTGTGTTTTAAACATTGTTTACCTTGTGGTTGCCTAAGTGGCTGGTGATTTGTGTGTTGACCATTGTTCTCTTTGTAGTTGCCTAAGTGACTGGTGATTTGCATTATGAACCTTTTACCTTTGCGGTTGCCTAAGTGGCTGGTGATTTGTGTTTTGAACATTTTATCTTTTTAGTTACCTAAGTGGATGGTGACATGTACCTTTTGAGCATTATTTTCATTTCATGACATATCATATGCATCTTTGTGGACTCCTTAATGGCTGGTTTAATTTTCTCCATTGGTATGACTGACTTTTGTGTGGACTCCTTAGTGGTTGCTTATATATCAAATCATATACTTTTAGGAGCATGCATAACTTGCATACATTTTATTGTTATTTTATATTGATCTAATTATGTGTTCTAGGTGAATTACTACTTGAATTATTTAGGTACATTTTATGACTTGATATATCTTCTCGAATTATTCAGAAAAATGAATTTCTTTAGATCTTTTATTACAAAAAGATGTTATATTTATATTTTATGGGTATTAACTTATTATTTGGTTTAATTTTTTCTGTGCGTGAACTGACACCTTACAGCAACATTTAGGTACTAATGATCTCAAAGAGTTGCATGGATGATATTTGTTTGGTGCACGCGCGTGGGAATATGGGACTTTTACTTAAAAATAATGTTTTGTATTTAATAAAACCTATGTGGTACATTTTAAAGCCATTTACTTTTAATCGTTAACTTTAAATATAAATGCGGAAGTGAGTTTTCTTTCGCTATAAAATAATTGAGTTTTCTTTCACTAGAAAATATGAATTGTAGTTAATTTCACCTAAAGATCGATCTAACAATTGGAAGATTAAATTTCACTAAAGAGAGTTGAATTTATTTTAGAGCGTAAATAAACATCGATCTAACAATTCGAAGATTAAATTTGCATATAAATAATTAATATTTTAGTAAATTGCATTACATTATTTTACAAAAAAAATATATCAAGTCGTTTTCTGGCGCATCTTTTGTAGATTACATGATGAACAACTTCTAAGAAAAAAAAATATTATAGTCATTTTTAAAAGAAAACAAACATTTTTAGATAATGTTTTGGATCAAAATATGGGGCATTACACTATAATACGGGAAAACCATTGTATCAAATCTGGTTAGTAGAAGCAAAACCAAACAAGTTTCCAAATATTTGTAACCCAACCCGATAGTGATTTTAGTGTGCCTCAACGAATCTGTGGATCTGAGGTTTTGTTGAGAAGACTTTGACGGTGCAAACACAAGAAAAAGGGTTGAATTGTGTTTGACTAAGTAGGATTCTTTTTGCTAATTTATTTAAAATTGGTACGAGTTTGGTATCTTACTTATAATAATAGTAGTATCAATCGGGTTAAGTGATTAGAGGCCGAAGTAAAACAAGAATTGTTGAATTAAAGTGTCACAAGAATTTATCCTGGTTCACCAGCAACTTGGTAGCTATGTCCAGTCCTCTAACTCAAAAGGATTTAATCTACTAATTCAAAACGTGAATTACACAACACCTGACCCTACAAGCCAATCTTCTCAAAACAACCTGATACCTAAAGACTTTTGAGGAACAAAAACACATTGACTCTAAAAGTCAAGTCTTCTCAACACAACCTGAAAATCTATAGATTGCTTTAGGAATATGAAAGCCACTATCAGGCTAGGTTACAAGAGTTTAGAACAAATTGGTTTGCTTCTAACAAGCTGATTGTAACAATGACTCTCACACTAGAAAACACTTAGAAAATATTTGTTTTGAGTAAATGATTCTCTAGACGTTAACCTTATGAAATTTTGAGAAAATATTTGTTTTGAGAAAACACTTCGGAAATTTTGTGCTTGTGAGTTCTCTTGTTTTCTTCTTCAGCCTGAAGTATCTATTTATAGAGTTCGTTAAGGTTTCTCTTTTGTCCTTGCAAAATCTGAATCATATCTTTGCAAACAATAAATGTATCTTCTTGTGAGTGTTTCTTCTTGTAAGCAATTCTAGATCATATCTTCTTGTAAATATCTCAAATCTTCTTCTAGATTCTGATCAAATCTTCTTGTAACTTATTCATATCTTCTTGTAGATAAATCCTGATCAAATCTTCTTATATATAAATCATATCTTGTAAAAAATCTTGATCAAATCTTCTTGTAAATAATTCATATCTTCTTGTGATAAATCTTGATCAAATCATCTTGTAGATAATTCATATCTTCTTGTAAATAAATATTAATCAAATCTTCTTGTAAATAATTCGTATATTCTTGTGATAAATCTTAATGAAATAATCTTGTAAATAATTCATATCTTCTTGTTGATAAGATCTTGATCACATCTTTTTCAAATCTTGACCATATCTTCTTATCAACTTGGTCATAGATTTTCCTAAATTACAAATACGAGTCAAATCTTATTTTAAATTGTCTTCAAAAATAAGAATCTTCTTTCATACTCTTTCTTGATTTGAACTGGAATGGATTCAGGTTGTTATTGGATGTTCACAAGTTTTTGATTTGGCTAAGTCTTCTTTTCATACTTAATTCTTTCAATTTCAGACATTGACTTTCCATCAGAGGCATTGACTTTTTAGCTGTAGTGAGTTGCTGTGTTACTTGAATAATGATAGTAAGAGGCAGAATTGCATGAATTAGAATTAATGGCATTAGACAAATCACCTTATTGAAACTTCAAAGTCAGTGCAACATTGGAGGTTGCATATCAGTGGAAGCATTTGTAGTGTGTTCCACCATTTTGATCAATGGATTATGAGCTTTGAATTTATGATTTGAACAATCTCTTCAGAGTTAATTATACCTTGATATGAACTCTTTAGAGGCATGCAAAGTTTGTGCACATCAGAGACATGTAAGGGTTTTAGAGACATGCTTCAGATTCAGTCTTCGGGGGCAGTCTTCAGACTTAGTTTTGGACCCTTTATTCAGAGGCAGTCTTCAAACCTAGTTATCAGGCCCAAACATCAGACCCAGACATCAGAGGTGATCTTTGTAACCTTTAGAAGCACGCTACTTTCAGAGGAATATGTTCAAAGGAAGACGTTTATAGTTTGTGTTCCTCTAGTCACATCCTCTGCTTACTTCGTCTAGTCACTTCCTCTGGTCAGTTCCTCTAGTACATTCCTCTGATTTTCTTCTTCCAATTTTTGCATACTTAATGAAGCCATTAAATCAAATTTATTGTTCTCATAAAACACTTTAACTAACATCATACCAACTTGGTTACAATAGACTTGTCTTGAAGGGTCAATTGGGTAGTTTGGATCTAATTATCTATAGGTTTCTTGTTGTCTAGAGAAGACTTGACTTTTAGGGTCAAAGTGTGGTTTGCCTTAAAAAGTCTGTAGGTTAAAGTTTTTTTGATAAGATTGACTTGTAAGGCCAGGTGTTTTGTAATTCCAGATTTTGTGGATAAATCCCTTTGTGTGAGGGGACTTGGGGTAGCTACCAAGTTGGTAGGGAACCAGGATAAAATCTCGTATGTTTTTCATACATCTGCATTATTTGTTTTACTATTGCCTCTACTTAGTAAGACTGATTAAGTCACCAAATCAAAATTAGAATTAAGAAAATAGTTTTAATTTAGACAAACACAATTCAAACCCCCTTCTCGTGTTTACGCACCTTCAAGATTCGCGTGATTAAGTTTTTGAACACGATATGAAATTAGTTTCGATTCAGAATTATAATTGAAGGAAATCTTTGACCTAAGTGAAAAGAAGATATGGTCAAAATATTGTTCACAAGAAGATAAGGTCAAAATATTTTTTATAAGAATATATGGTAAAATATTGTTCATAAGAAGGTATGGTCAAAATATTGTTCACGAGAAGATATGGTCCAAATATTGTTCACAAGAAGATATGGTCAAAATAGTGTTCAGAAAAAGATATGGTCAAAATATTGTTTACAAGAAGACATGCTCATAATTGATTCTCAAGAAGATACACTCATAATTTGTTCACAAGAAGATATATTCATAATTTGTTCACAACCCCTTTCACGTGTTCGCACTTTTTGTGACTGTCTGCCTCTGAAGAATCGCATCAAGATTTTAATCTTTTGACTCTATTTAAAAGTAAACTCTCTAATAAACAGTCAACACTCTAGATAGTCAATGCTCTTATGGAAGTCTAAGCTCTTAGAAGTCCATACTATAAAAAGCAACGCTCTGAAGAAGAAAAATTTGTGCATCCTTTGCCCAACACCCTAAATCTTTTATTTGTTTAAAGGTTTATATGATATACTTTGGTCATGGTATCCTTTGTTGTCTCTGTCTCCATATCAAGATATGCAAAATCAGTTACAAGGATAATATTGGACAAGGTTTAATGGAAAATTAATCTCTGAAGATTTGACACAAAACATCATGATACATGTTGATTTCTTGCAATCACGACAACAACTAGAATCCCTAAAGTTCTCTATAAAAGAACGTGCAACTCTCATTGAAGATACAACAACGATGTACTACAATAAGAACAGCACAACCATCTCTGCAATTTTGTAAATAACAAATATTTTTTGATAGTGCAACATTATAAACACTCTCTTGTGACAGTATTGAACCAAACCTTGCACCAATTCTTTTGTAAATTAGCCCAATAGTAGCTGCATTCCTCAGCAGTTTGATTGTACTAAGCTAGAAGGTTGAGAAGACTTGAACATAGATAGATTAACTTCTAGGTGTTCAGTGGAAGTGTGATTCAGTTGGTGAATTAGTGGATTAAATTATTCAGTTTGAAGGGACTGGACATAGCTACGGTGTTGGTGGTGAATTAGGATAAAATGGTTGTGTTATTATGTGCTTACGTTTCATCTATTCTGTTTTTTGTCACTTTGAGTAAAGATATGTGTTATTATGACTAACATTATTGATGAAGTTACAAGTGGAAACATTAATAGGCTTTGTCTGTTTGATGGAGAAAGATTCAGGTACTAGAAGGATAGGCTCGGAAGTTTCTACATCTCACATGATCCCGAACTTTGGGACATAGTTGAAAGTGGCTATGAGGCTCCAAAAAATGTTGTTGGTGTTGAAATATCCAGAAAGGATCTCATTGCTAATTGAATGAAACAATACAAGATTCATTATAAAGCAAGAACTTTCATGATAAATGTTGTCACCTTCAAAGAGTTTGAAAAAAGCAGCAATAAATAAATAACAAAAAGTATCTTTGTTGCTCTAGTTCTCAACTATGAAGGAAACAAACAAGTATAGGAAGCTAAAATAAACTTGGATATTAGGAAGTATGACCTTAGATGGAAGAATATGAATACATTGAGAGAATGTTTTCTATAATGCAAACTCTTTTATCAAGATTGAAGGTTCCCCAAAAAAGCTACATTACTTCTGTCTACGTCAAAAAGCTCTTCAGAGGTCTTCCTAACAAGTGGAGATAAAGGTAAATATAATTCAAGCAGCTAAAGATCTAAACAAACTCTTAAAGAGTTGATGAGTTCACTTTGATCCCATGAGATTGAACTGGTTGAAGATGAGCCTTAAAAGCAGTCAATACCAGGCTCTCAAATCCCAAAGAAAAAAGGAAAACTCCAAGGTCTTACAAGCTATTGAAGACTCA
>JBBPBP010000001.1:49243019-49264751 GCA_037974735.1 Cicer chorassanicum | reverse complement strand
TAATTCAAACGAATCAAATCCATAACAGAGTCATAAAGAGACATACTAGTACTACTAACTACCCTACTACTTGACATTGGTCATCTTGACTCCCAACTTACAGTCCTAAAGTCCCTAAAGCTGACCACAACTATCCCACCTAGAAGTCAAAAGAAATGCTCCATCTACTCCTCTGAAACCTCTTCCGAATGGAGAAGCGAATTGGGGATGTCATCTATTCAAAAGTAAAGATCATCTCCAAATAATAAACACATAACAAAAAATACAATTAGAAATTTAGAAATTTTCATCTGTAAATATATAAATCACATACTCCATTTAGAAATTTTCATCGCAATGCACCAAAAAATACAATAAACTAAGATGCTCAAATTCTATTTGTTCGTCTATATGTCAATACATATATATTCTAGAATATCACAGTAGGGCAAAAAGTTCCACTTTTGGACAATGTTCCACTATTGGTCATATACACCTAAGAGTTTCATGTTCAATACTCCACCGTTGGATATTTTTCTGAGTTACATTGTCTTTTCGAAGAACCGTCGTCATGTACTTGTGACTAAGTCCGGGCTTCAAAAAAGAATCACTCACATCGAGCGTCGAAAATTATTCAATTCAAATATCACCATAAACATGTTATGCATATAACACACATAAAATAACGATACACCAACATACTACAAAATTCATGTATATCACATATATTTCAGATAGGAAAGAGGATTGAGTGATGCCCTTTCTATTACCTAGGTTATTTTTTGATTTATACGCTGCAAACTCTATTTCAACTTAGTTCACACTTTATAAAGTATTGCATTCAGTGGTGTCTTTTTTTTTTTTTATCTTTATTTACGCTTGATTTTTTTCTTCGTTCTCTTATTGTGAAGTTCACGGCGCTATAATCTATTTCACTCGGTGCCATATTTTTTTGAAAGTCGCATGCATATTTGTTACTTTGTTTCTTATCTTTTTTTTAATAATAATAATAGTGGGCCAAACCCCTTTACTTGTTTATATATTATGAAACAATTAAATGAATTAATTTTTTTATACCGATAAATGAGATATGCTCTCAACCTCTCAACTCTCCTACCCAAGCTTTTAGGACATGTGGTTTTGCTTCTCAAAAGAGTATAATAATAAAAGTATACAGATCCATATAAGACTTCCTTCAACCATAAAGACCCATACCTGCACGGCCTTGGGATACGTACCATTCCGATGTGATTAGGTTTACTTTGATGGGAATAAATACAAAAACATGATAACAACCAATATGCAGCGGATATAAAATTCCTCCAACTTGAAAAAAATCTGTGAGGAGCAACAACAAATATATGGCAGCAAAATTGATCAAATAAAATAGCATAAAGAACACCGATATTTTAACATGGAAAACCCCTCAATGCAAGGGTAAAAACCATGAGTCGTCTAAACCAAAGAAACAGCTCCACTATAATCAAATAGCGGTACAAGAAAGTCTCAAAATGATACACAAATTGTGTTAGAGCTGTGTTGGTGACAATTGCTGCAAGACTTTAATAGTGAAGTTGTTGATGAAGAGTATCTGTAGCAAATTCCAAAGCTTGTTGTTACACAAGCCTTTAGGTTCGATTCGCCCCCACCAATCGGATGCAAATGAGATAACTAGCGAATCCCCTTCAGGGTACTTTGGAAAACATTGATATGATTTGCACTATCACACCAAGCGTATCTTTCAATAGTATGTTACAAAATAATGTTTCTTATTCTTCACTCAAGCATTAGAGAAGAATAAGATGACTTAGAATATAAGAATAGATGGGAAAAGTGGATGAAAATCTCTTAAAATTTGTGTCTTCATTCTGTCCAAAGTGACACTATTTATAGAAAAATAATGTCACTTGAGAAAGAGGTGTAATTCTTGGTGCTGCCCTGTTTTGCGAAACCGTATATATACATATAACGTTCAATAAATGAATAGACTGTTGTGATGGCCTAGTTGTTAAGCAGCGCATTTTGCCGCCCAGGGATCCGGGTTCGAAACCAACCAATACACATTTTCTTTTTAAAATCAATCGTTGCGCCTTTTCAAGGCAGAATTTATTCAAAAAGAAAACCAATGCAAGGATCAAACTCGAGACCTCATTGTGTCTCACAGAGAACACAACCACTAAACTAACAACAATAACATGTCTATTCTAACCAATTATGGATACATATATTATCCAATATTTTGGAAATATCTCACAATCCCCCACCATTTTCAAAATTTACTTAGTCCCATAATTTTGAGAATATCACGGTTTCAGATAATCTATGGGTTCCACTTATCCCGAATAGATTGGTAGACAGGCTTTGAACCAATTATTCATTAGAACAAGTGTGCACAACTTACACATGAAATCTCAGTACTATCGAAAGAATTATAAAGATGACACATTTGATAAGGCCTTGTGTCTTGTACCCTTTTGATGAGAATTTAAGAGTCAAGCCCTTTAACTCTTTGAAGCGGCCTCACTACATCCTCACATAGGTAGACTATATCAGAAATACACCCATAATATGTATTTCAGCAAATTTATCCTATATGTCTATTAAGAGTAAAACTCAACCTTCCAACTTTATACTTATGGTCCAAGTACTTTCGACCTTTGGGATGTATCTATATTCAAGTACTTGCAATCATTCTAATAGTATACTTTTATCATTGAACTCAAGACTTGATGTTACTCAAGTGTGAGTCGATTTTCCACCATCGATGATTAATTAGATATGGGCTTGAGTCCCATCCCCAATGATGTCTTCAACACCATGTCCCTTGTCAGACCTTTCGTCAAAGGATCTGCAAGATTCTTTTCTGTTCTTAAAATTAAATCCTTTACATAGTTATGTCTTAGACCAATATGTCTAGATTTTCCATTATATACTTGGCTATAAGCTTTGGATAGTGTCGATTGACTATCACAGTGTACGGATATTGGTGCTATTGGCTTTGGCCAAATAGGTATCTCATACAACAAATTTCTTAGCCATTCTGCCTCTTTACTACCTGCAGCTAGGGCAATGAACTCTACAGCCATGGTGGAGTCGGCAATGCAAGTTTGTTTCTTTGATCCCCAAGAAACTACACCTCCACCAAGGTTGAAGATCCATCCACTTGTGGAAGCATGATCCTCAACATAAGTTACCCAACTGGCATCTGTATATCCTTCCAAAACTGAAGGATATCCACTATAGATTAAACTATAGTTAATTGTTCCTTCTAAATATTTTAATACTCTATTATTAGCCTGTCAATGTTCTTTACTTGGATTGCTCGTATATACCAACTTAATCTGCCTACAGCATATGCTATATCTGGTCTGGTACAGGTCATGACATACACCAAGCATCCAATTACCTTTGAATAATCTAGTTGTGCCATAGGGGCATCCTTTATGTGGTTGTAAACTAACATTTTGATCAAATGGGGTAGAAACAGGTTTGCAATTAAATTGATCAAATTTCTTTAGCACTTTCTCAATATAGTGAGATTGGGATAAACCAATATTTACTCCATCTCTAATGATTTTAATTCCTAAAGTCACATATGCTTCACCTAAATCTTTCATATCAAAATTTTTTGATAAGAAAGTTTTAGTTTTTTTCTACCTCATCTAAATTGGTGCCAAAGATTAACATATCATCCACATATAAACAAATCGTAACACCATTTCCATTATGAAATTTACTATAAATACATTTGTCAGATTCATTTATTTTGTATCCATTAGAAAGCAAAACTTTATCAAACTTTTGGTGCCATTGTTTGGGTGCATGTTTTAACCCGTATAAAGATTTAGTCAATTTACACACTTTATGTTCTTGCCCTTTGCTAACAAATCCTTCAGGTTGTTTCATATACACTTCTTCATCTAACTCTCCGTTTAGGAAAGCAGTTTTAACATCCATTTGATGGATTACAAACTTATAGATAGAAGCTAGTGCCAAAAGCACTCTTATGGATGCAATTCTTGCAACAGGTGCATAAGTATCAAAGTAGTCAATACCTTCTTTTTGTGTAAACCCTTTGGCAACAAGTCTAGCTTTGAATTTATCAATGGTACCATCAACTTTCATTTTCTTTTTAAAGATCCATTTACAACCTATTGGTTTGGACCCAAGTGGGAGGTCTACTAATTTCCAAGTTTTATTCCCCATAATTGAGTCTATTTCCTCTTGGATGGCTTCTTTCCAAAAGGCAGAGTCTTGAGACTTTATTGCCTCTTCATATGTGTCTGGGTCACTCTCTAAATTGTAGCAAATTCGTCCATAACTGTTAATGGAATCATTTGTACCTTCTACAAGGAACATAAAGAAGTCTTGTCCATAATTTTTCTCTTTTTTGGCTCTTTTACTTCTTTTGGGTTCTGAACATGCGAAAGTATCATTATTAGATACATTATTTTCTAGACTTTGTACACTAGAACTTACAGTTTCCTTGGGATGTGGAATTGAGTTAAATCTATTTTCTTGAAAGATTGCATCTCTTGACTCAATCATTGTGTTAATAGGATATGAGTCATTAGATTCAACAACCATGAATCTATATGCCTTGCTATTTTCAACATAGCCCAGAAATACACTTTGAATTCCTCTTTCTCCCAATTTTTTTTTTTTTTTTTGGTTCAGGAACCTTAACAATTGCTCTACAACCCCAAACTTTTATATAATTAAGATTGAGTTTTCTTTTCTTCCAGAGTTCATATGGGGTTGTCTTGTTCCTTTTATTCGGAACTCTATTTAGCAAATAACATGCAGTTAGCATGGCTTCACCCCAATAACCTTTAGATAAACCAGAATAGGATAACATGACATTCACCATTTCTTCTAATACCCTATTTTTCCTTTCTGCAATTCTATTTTGTTGTGGAGAATATGGTGCAGTTGTTTGATGCACAATACCAGTGGACTCAAAATACTCAGGGTGATAGAACTCTCCTCCCCTATCACTTCTAAAACACTTAATAAAAGTTTCATGTTGAAGTTCTACTTGTGCTTTAAATATTTTAAATTTGTCTAAAACTTCATTCTTAGAGTGCATTAAATAAACAAAACAGAATCTAGAGTAATCATCAATAAAAGAGACAAAATACTTTTTACCACCAATTGTAGGCCAACCATGTAAATCGCATACATCAGAGTGAATTAAATCTAATACCTTTGAACTTCTTTCGACACTTTTAAAAGGTTGTCTTGTAATTTTAGTTAACATGCAAGTAGTACATGAATTTGAATTTTTGTCAAAATTCAGAATTAAATTTGATTTCATCATGTCATTCAATTTTCTAAAGTTAACATGTCCTAGTCGCATATGCCACAAATCATAAGACTCAACAATATAAGCAGAAATCATATTATTATTATAGTTACTAATAACATTACATTTGAACATGTTCTCACAAAGGTAACCCTTCCCTACAAACATACCCCCTTTAGAGAGAATAAATTTATCTCCCTCAAATACACATTTGAAACCAAACTTATTAAGTAAAGGTACAGAAATCAAGTTCTTCCTAACATCAGGAACATAAAATACATCTTTAAGAGTAAGTATTTTTCCAGAAGTGAATTCAATCTCCACCGTTCCTTTTCCTTTGACTTGGACAGTTGAGGCATTTCCCATGTACAAAACACTTCCGTCGTTTTCATCAATGGTCTTAAATAGTTCTTTGTTTTTGCACACGTGGCGGGTAGCACCAGAGTCTATCCACCAAGATTCAACATCTTCAATCATGTTGAGTTCAGAAATGACAGCAACAAGATGATCTTTTGTTGCACTTGAATTCTTCTCTTTGTTCTTCCTTTTCAAGAACCTGCACTCATTTTTAAAGTGTCCTAGTTTTCCACAATGATAACAACTTCCTTTTCTTTTCTTTCTTTGTTCATCATTCCCTTTGTGCTTTTCATGAGATTTATCAAAATCTCGATTTCTTTTCTTAAAAGTTTTGCTTGAATTTCCTTCCTCCATTACATGGACCTTTTCATGAGAAAATTGATTTTTAGTATCCTCTTGCTTACGGTACTTTTCTTCTAAACGAAGATGATTACCCAATTGCTCAAGAGATACGTCATCTTTCTTATGTTTCATCGATTTTTTAAAATCTTTCCATGAAGGTGGAAGTTTGTCTATTATGGAGGATACAATAATGGTTTCATCCATGTGCATCTGATGTTGTTTGTAGTTATTAAGAATACGTTCAATTTCATGCATTTGTTCCATTACTGATTTGTTATCAACCATTTTATAATTATTAAATTGAGAAACAAGAAACTTCTTACTTGTAGCGTCTTCTTGCATGTATCTTGACTCCAATTTCTCCCATAGTTCCTTTGCAGAGATGCTACTTTGATATAAATAGAACAAGGAGTCAGACATTCTGTTGAGAATATGGCCCATGCATATGTAGTCATCATTGTCCCAATTCTGCCTTTCTCTTGTTTCTGCTAATGTTTCCACTTCCTTCTCTAATGGTCTCGTAGTGTTCAGAACATATACCACCTTCAAAGTTGTAAGAAGGAATTTCATTTTTTTCTGCCAACGAATAAAGTTTCCTCCATCGAATTTCTCCAACTTCACAAAATTAGAAGTCATTTCTTTGAGTGATGTAGCCATTGATTTAAAATAAAATCGAACCTAAAGATTGTTAGAGCTGTGTTGGTGACAATTGCTGCAAGACTTTAATAGTGAAGTTGTTGATGAAGAGTATCTGTAGCAAATTCCAAAGCGTGTTGTTACACTAGCCTTTAGGTTCGATTCGCCCCCACCAATCGAATGCAAATGAGATAACCAGCGAATCCCCTTTAGGGTACTTTGGAAAACCTTGATTTGCACTATCACATCAAGCGTATCTTTCAATAGTATCTTACAAAATAATGTTTCCTATTCTTCACTCATGCATTAGAGAAGAATAAGATGACTTAGAATATAAGAATAGGTGGGAAAAGTGGATGACAATCTCTTAAAATTCGTGTCTTCATTATGTCCAAAGTGACACTATTTATAGAAAAATAATGTCACTTGAGAAAGAGGTGTAATTCTTGATTCTGCCCTGTTTTGTGAAACGGTATATATACATATAACATTCAATAAATGAGTAGGCCGATGCTATGTCCTAGTGGTTAAGAAGCGCATTTTGCCGCCCAGGGATCCGGGTTTGAAACCAATCAATACACCTTTTCTTTTTAAAATCAATCGTTCGCCTTTTCAAGGTAGATTTTATTCAAAAAGAAAACCCAAGAAAGGATTGAACTCAGGACCTCGTTGTGTCTCACAGAGAACACAACCACTAAACTAACAACAATAACATGTCTATTTTAACCAATTATGGATACATATATTATCCAATATTTTGGAAATATCTCGCAAATTGTATCTACATCAAGTCAAGATAACAAAGCACTAAAGCTTACAAATTAAAAACAAGTAGATGAAAAACACCCTGAAATTTTGGTACTGTGCGAGAACTGTTGCAAACCTGCTGTCCAAAAATGAGCTCGATCCAACGGTTAACAAATGTGCAATCAATGTTTTTCTGAGATTGATTTGACAAAAACGGGAATAGAGTTTACTTTTCTATTTTCTCTTTTGGTAGCTGCATTTTTCTTCAAAATAGTTTATCTCTTTCAAACCTAACATGACCCTCTCCACTTGAATAAGTGAGATATATGGGCTACAATATTTGGGTCTTTCTTCGCATAGGAATGTAGCCCAATACCCAACATATTTCCCCCTTACAATTATGTGGAGATAATCGCCAAAGCGACAATATCACAACAAGTTCCAAACTTCCCTCCTAGTAATACTTTAGTCATCATATCAAAACTATTATAATCAATAGAAACTTTAGCCAACTCCAACAACTTAGCTTCCAAAACATCACGTATCCAATGATACCTCACATCAATGTATTTTGACCTACTATGAAATGTTGAATTGTCATGAATAAACCTAAGCTCCTACAAAAATTTCTTCAACCAAATCAACTCTTTGCATGCTTCGATAATGGCAATGAACTATGCCTCTGTTGTAGACAATGCTACACATTTCTGTAATATGGAATGTCAGCCAACAACTCCTTATGCAAATTTAATAATGTAGCCTGAAGTGCACTTCCTTGAATCAATATCTCCAGCCATATTTGAGTCGGAGTATCCCATCAAAATAGGTTTGTCACCTCACAAATTAAAGGCTCATACATGTAGTACCACAAAGATACCTTAAATCTATTTTACAACATTCCAATGCTCTCTACCTAGGCTTGTATACATTATTGCATATATCAAACTATCCACATCAGATGCATAATGAACCCGTTCCATGTCTCTTTTATCATTTTCACTGAAAGGACTTTGTCTAGAGGTCAACTTAAAATATGTAGCAAAAGGAGTACTTACAAACTTAGAGTTTTCCATCTAAAATATAGTATTCTTGTGACATCCAAAGTTTCTTTCCTATTCTGTCAAGAATGATTCTTATGCCAAGATTATGTTTAGCTGCTTTGATGTCTTTCATGGCAAATGACTCGCCAAATTGCTTTTTTAACCTTTCAATTTTGGAAATATTTTTCCCAACAATAAGTATGTCATCAACATATAATGACACGATAATTAAATTATCATTATAAAATCTTCTAACAAATACACAATGGTAACAAGTAGTCTTTATGTATTCTTGATCACACATATCAGACTCAAACTTTTTGTACCACTGGTTTGGAGCTTGCTTCAAACCATATAGTCTCTTTCTCATTCTACACACACAATATTCCTTGTCTTTAACAAGAAAACCATCAGGTTGCTTCATGTAAATCTCTTCCTCCAAATCACCATGACGGAAAGTCGTTTTTACATCCATTTGCTCTACCTCTATGTCAAGAGTAGGTGCCAAACTCAACACAGCTCTAATCGATGACATTTATACCACAGGTGAGAAAATCTCATTAAAAGCAACGCCCTTTCTTTGACGCGAACCTTTCACCACTAACCAAGCTTTATACTTCAAAGACTTTGAGTTACTCTCTAACTTCACTTTATAAATCCAACTACATTCAAAATCCTATTTGACTTTTGGAAACTTCACCAAATCATAAGTGTGATACCATGCAAGGATTTCATCTCATCATGCATTTAATCCAACCACTTTTGTGTTTCTTCAATCTCGAAAACACTCAGGTTCCCCTTCATCAGCCAAGTTCACATTCTGATCAGAAACATATCTAAAAGATGGTTGTCTCTGCTTCTTAGACGTCCTGAGTTGGGTTTGAGATGATTCAAAAGCATCACTAAGATTCTTATCATGTGACAACTCATGTGTTGGATCCAAGTCCATTTTATAAGTTTTTATTATAACAAAAGTATTTTACGAGAACAATATATTTGACTTCAAAAAGTATGAAAGAAGATATGGTCAATATTTGTAGAAGATTTGAAGAAGATTTGATCAAGATTTATCTACAACAAAATATGAACATAATTAATCTGAAGAATTTACAAATGCAATCTGAATAAAATACGAACATAATCAATCTGAAGAGTTTACAATCTCAATCTAAACAAAATAGGAACATAATCAGTTATAAGAATTTACAAATGCAATCTGAACAAATACAATTCAGAATTAAACAACGACTAAATTGAAGCCCAAATTTTAACTATAAATATATACTAAAGGCTAAAGAAGAAAATCATGGAAAAGCAAAAAAAGAGTAGTCTTAGAGTTCAAAGGGAGAAACAGTTGTTCAAATGAGAAATATTTTCTAAGTGTTCTTTTCTTAGAGTGTGGGAATTATTATTATTATCAGCTTTTTTAGAAGCAACTAGTCAAGTTCTAATCTGTTGTATCCAACCCGGTACTGGTTTAGTTCCTTCTTCAATCTGGGGTTGTCAGCTTGTTAGGAGAAGACTTGGCTTGTAGGGTCAAGGGGATTAGTTCCTCAAAAGTTTGGGGTTGTCAGGCTATATGGGAACACTTTCTTGGAGGGTCATGTGCTTTGTAATTCAAGGTATTTGAATTAGTAGATTAAAGCCTTTTGAATGAGGGGACTGGATGTAGCCAAGTTAGTGGTGAACTAGGATAAATCTACGTGTCAAATTATTTATGCTTTCATTGCTTGTTGTCTCTGAATCTCATTGCTTCTACTCCAAGTAATTCACCAAAACCGAACTAGTTTTTTATTTGTTTATAAATTATCAAAAAGTTATTAACTTTGGCAAACATAATTCAACCCAACCTTGTCGTGTTTGCACCTTCAATTGGCATCAGAGCTCGGTCTCAAGGCTGAGCATTTTACAGTGTTTGAGAAAAGATCCAAGGGTTCAATATGTCTAGATTTAGTGTTTGATAAAGATATTTTTATCAAAAATTGTTGGGGTGTGTGTGAGAGTGTTTAAAATTGGTTGGTTTGGGATAAATAGATATATATATATATATATATATATATATGAAAAGAAAGGAAGAAAAGAAAAAAGGAGAGAGAAAAGCATTTTCCCTCTGTTCACGCACGCCTTCATCTTCTTCCTCTTTCCTTTGTTTTTTTTTTCTTTCAAAAAACCCCGAAACGTAAAACCTCACATATCACCTAGATCTAAGCTTCCTCTCGTGAAGTGACTGAAAAGAAAGTTGCTCATTGTCACGTTGTGGTGCTAGTGAACTAGTTTTGGAAGCATCGTGCGAAGTGAAGTTTTACCGGAAATTAATCGCGGTGCCGTAATCGGCCGTTCGAGTTACCGTCGAGGTAAGGGCTCCTTCCAATTGTTTAGCTTGCATATAGGACTCTATATGTGTATTTGTGGAGTTTGATTTTGATGGGGTTTATGTGTGAATTTGGGGAAAAGGAATTTAATGGGTTTTATGTGAGTTGTGGAAAAGAAATTGGTGGTTTATGTTTAAAAATTTGGAATTTTGATTTGGTGTGTTATGGTTGAAAAGTTTGGAAAATGAATTTGATGGGTTTAAGATGTAATGTTGTGGGAAATGAATTTAATGCATTTTATGGCTGAAATGGTGAAATTGAATTTAATGAGTTTTGAGGTGTGGGTGGTGGTGATTTTTGCTTGGTATGGTTGATATGTTTATGGGTAATATTATGAATGTTGAGATATGCCTGATAGTTGAAAATGTGGGATTTTGAAATGAATGCAATTTATGCATGGATTTTGATTTGGTGTGAAATGAATTGATGAGATTGGTGTATATGGTGATTTGAATTCAATGTGAATTTGTGAATTAAATTTTCACGTGATTTGAGGATTGTATGCGTTGAGTATGCTCTGTGTTAAATTTGAAAATCATTAGTGTTAAATGAGTATTAACAGGGAATCTTTTAATTGCTGCATTTACTTAATGATCGTGGTATCGAGAGTCAAAGTATGCTAATGCATTTCATAGTATATGGTGACCGGATGGGCCATGGTGATAGTGGTGACTGGATGGACCGCGATATAATGCATTTAATAGTATATGGTGACCGGATGGGCCATGGTGATAGTGGTGACCGGATGGGCCACGATATAATGCATTTCATAGTATATGGTGACCAGATGGGCCATGGTGATAGTGGTGACCGGATGGGCCACAATATAATGCATTTCATAGTATATGGTGATCGGATGGGCCATGGTGATAGTGGTGACCGGATGGGCCATGGTGATAGTGGTGATCGGATGAGCCACGTAATGGTGTCATGTGCATTGACATATACGCATTGCATTAGGGTGTTTGGCACGCGAGTCAAGTCTGATATATTGTGATGGTTGTATATGTGTGCTTGATTGTGGTGTGTGAATTGTGTTGTGTTTTGTTTTTGTGATTGATTGAATTGGTGGTGAAAGTGTTAGAATAATTTTGAAAGTGTTTGAATGACTTTGGTGTGTTTTCAAACTGAAAATCTGTCATTTTTACAGTTGTATTCGAATACAACAGGGTTGCAGTCGAATACAGTTAGTGGTTTTTGCCTCTGACTTGCATTTTCAAAATTGTAGTAGACTACACAGAGGATGTAGTCGAATACAGTTGAATGGATTTTGTTACTGACTTCACAATTGTATTCAAATACAAGGGGTTGTAATCGAATACAAAATCTGCAAGATTTTTCACTGTTTTCGCAAGTGTATTCGACTACACATAGGCTGTAGTCGAATGTAGCTGTGTTGTTTGTGTTGTTTTTGCTGTTTTTCTGCTGTTTTCGCATCTGTATTCGACTACAAATTTGCTGTATTCGAATACAACAGTGTAGTTTTTCCGAATCTTCATTTTTCAACCTTGTTTATGAACGATTAACATATGCAAACCCTTTCTAGATGCATGCTAAGTTGAAGGGTGATTTTATGCATTTAAAATTTAAATGCTATGTGGTACTTGTTAGTTTCGGTTGGTGACCCTTTACAAATTTTGTGGAAATCTGGGCTTTGCCGTCAGATGAGGTTCAGGAGCGTCCTACCGGTTAGTACCCTGGAGAGGGGAAGGTAGTTAGTCATGCCTGATCGGAGCTGTGTTAGGAGTTTTGTGTTGGGCGCGTGGAGATCACCCGAGTTGTATTGCATTTTGTAGCATGATCAGATTAGGCAACTGTATAGGGACTAGAAGTCTTTCTTTTGTGGTTGTAATTATTTATTTTAGGAAGACTGTACCTATATTGTCAGCCTGACTTTTATTTTGATGGGTCCTTGTAATATTTTTTGAGGTGATTTGGAGAAGTTTAAATATTTTGGACTTGTATTTCAAAAACTATTCCGCTGTTGTAAATGTTGTTGGCTTTGGTCGTCGTGTTACGACATTAAATATTTCATCCAAAAGTATTAATTTATTTTTTTTTTTTTAAAAAATACACTCGCGTTTTGTGAAAAATCAGGTTGTTACACAAGTCGTTTTGTTTAATGACAAAAGGGGGAGAAAGATATTTGATAAAGTGGAGAAAAATGATACTTAGACTTAGGTGGAGTCGAAGAAATACATAAAAAAGTTGTTATCGAAAATACAAGTTTTGTCATTATAAAAAAAAATAAAAGACTGTTTGAACCAAGTTCATTTTATACTTAGAGTTTTTATGATAACAATAGTATTTTATGAGAACAATATATTTGACATTAAAGAATATGAAAGAAGATATGGTCAAGATTTGTAGAAGATTTGAAGAAGATTTGATCAAAATTTATCTACAACAAAATATGAACAGAATCAATATGAAGAATTTACAAATGCAATCTAAACAAAATATGAACATAATCAATCTGAAGAATTTACAATATCAATCTAAACAAAATAGGAGCATAATCAATTTGAAGAATGTACTAACGCAATATGAACAAACACAATTCAAAATTAAACAAGGAATAAATTAAAGTGCAAATTTTAACTGTAAATAGATACTCAAGGCTGAAGAAGAAAATTATCGAAAAGCAGAAAATAGTAGTCTTAGAGTTCAAAGTGGGAAACACTTTTTCGAACGAGAAATATTCTAAGTGTTCTTTTCTTAGAGTGTGAGAGTTATTATTATTATTATTATTATTATTATTATTATTATTATTATTATTATTATTATTATTATATTTTTTAGAAGCAACTACTCAAGTTCCAATCTATTGTATCCAACTCGATATAGGTTTAATTCCTTCTTCAAAATGGGGTTATCAGGTTGTTAGGAGAAGACTTGGCTTTTAGGGTCAAGGTGGTTAGTTCCTCAAAAGTCTAGGGTTGTGAGGTTGTTTGGGGAGACAGGCTTGGAGGGTAAGGTGCTTTGTAATTCAAGGTATTTGAATTAGTGGATTAAAGTATTCTAAATGAGGGGACTACATGTAGCCAAGTTACTGATGAACCAAGATAAATATACGTGTCAAATTATTTATGCTTTCATTGCTTACTGCCTCTGAAACCGATTGCTTCTACTCCAATGTAAGTCACCAAATCACGAATATTTACCTCATCTCCAAGATGATGATCATTTACACAATCATGTGGCGCATCATTCTGAACATTACTATTTGTAGTATCCAAATCAGGAACAGGTGACCAAACTAGTTCATCATAAGCCAAGATGTTATCTCTCTCAGGTGTAGTCTTCTTCGTCTTATCAATGTCTTTAATAGTTTGGTATTCCACGAACACTACATCACATTTCACCTTCTTGCTTGTCTTCCTCTCAACTAAATCATGAAATTGATTGAACTTCTCCAACCCTTGATATTATGTCTTCAATACGTAAACCCATAGTTTCCTGGAACAGACATCAATAAAACTAACAAAATAAAGTGCACCACTAAAAGATTATACCTTTAAAGGGCCACAAACATCATAATTCACCAACTAAAGTAACTCTAATTTTCTAGAGGGAATATGTCTTTTGAAGGATACTCTAGTTTGTTTACAAACCATACGGTGAGAATATTTCTCCAAATCTATATTTTTCAATCTGATAAGGGAATCCTTTCTAGATAAATAATTTAACCATTTTTCACTTATATGGCTAAGCCTTCAGTGCCACAAAGATGCTTCCATATCCACGGCATTCACACTATCTTTAGCAACCAAAGGTTTTTCTAATTCTCTAATACAATTTTCTAATTTTCTCCCCTCTAGCCACAACCAAGTTACCTTTGCATTCCTATGTTGGTTTGCAAGCATACACCACCAACACCAATTACCTTAGATACACCACCATTACCCATCTTCAACACTCCAAAGTCACCTGGAGTATAAGATGTGAAAAACTCTTTCATCGATGTAACATGTAGTATAGCACCACTATCAATTATCCACATGCTCTCATTAGATACAGGATTAAATGACCCATGGTTACGGAGAATAACAAGATCATCACTACTAGCAGTAGTAACAAGGCCATCATCACTATCATGATCACAACCTCGTTGTTTCTGCTTACCCTTTTTGCCTTTATACTCCTTTTTCCACAAAAACAATTCTTTTGTATGTGCCTTGTTCTATGAGAGTAATGACACTCCATATTTTTTAATCTAGACAAGGACTTGCTTCTGCTATTTTCTCTACCACCCTGCAATTCCTTTTTCTGACTTATCCCCTTGTTTTCAGTGATAAGAACTTCATATTGAGATGAAGAACCTTGTGCCTTCTTTTTCATCACCTTATTCAAAACACCACCCTTAGTCATTTCCAAAGAAACAACACCTTTAGAAGCTGAACTCGTTATAGAAACCTAAAATGTCTCCCAAGACTTTGGTTAAGTAAATAATAGAAATAGTCGTAAGAGCTCATCATCAAACTTTATACCCATTCTTGACATCTTATCAACGAGCCTCTAAAATTCACTTAAATGATCTGAAATAGAAGTCCCCTCTTTATACATCAAACTTATTAAACTATTCAACAAGAACAATTTATTATTCTCTGGGTTAGAGGCAAACAGTGTTGGAACCGAGTTGATTTTATACTTAGAGTTTTGATGATAACAAAAGTATTTTATGAGAGCAATATATTTGACTTCAAAAAGTATGAAAGAAGATTCATATTTTTGAAAAAAATCTAAAATAAGATTTGATTCAAATTTATATTTGAAGAAAATCTAAAATAAGATTTGATTCAGATTTTTAATTGAAGAAAATCAAAATAAGATTTGATTCAAATTTAAAATTGATAAGAACTAAAATAAGATTTGATTCATATTTATAATTGAAGAAAATCTTTGACCAAGTTACAAAAAAAGATCTAGTCAAGATTTTATCAACATTTGAAGAAGATTTGATTAATATTTGAAGAAGATTTATCTACAACAAAATATGAACAGTATCAATCTAAAGAATTTACAAACTCAATCTAAACAAATAGGAACAAAATTAATCTGAAGAATTTACAAACTCAATATGAACAACATACAATTCAGAATGAAACAAGGACTAAATTGAAGCCCGAATTTTAACTATAAATAGATACTCAAGACTGAAGAAGAAGATCATCGAAAAGCAGAAAAGAGTAGAAGATCTCAAGTTCAAAATTCCAAATTCATGTTAGAGTTCAAAGTGAGAAACACTTGTTCAAATTAGAAATATTTTTTGTGTTGGGAAAAAACCAGAGATAATTAGCGATAACTATCTCAATAATGCGGAATACTTTTCCCTTAGCTATGTAGATAAATGGCCAAACAGAAAATACAATTCCAAGAGCAATAATAATTGGCAGAAAGTTAAATATGAGACAAAAACAATTTTAACGTGGAAAACTTCCGTCAAATTGAGAGAATAAAAACCACGGGACCTAGTCCAGTAAAAACTTCCACTATAATAATTAAAGGGAACACCAGAGTCTTCCTAATAACAATAGAAATATTAATCACTCTTCCTAATAATAATAGGGAATATCAATTATTCTTCCTAATAACAATAGGGAATATCAACAACAACAACCTTATAACAACCTTCCACTAAAGTGGGTATGCCAAAGTAACTCTAAGAGAAAGTAACTACTCAAGTGTTACCACCACCAGAACTGGATTCCTTTCCTTTTCTCTGGCTGCCGTGCATGCGTGCGGTTACTGTTGCTGTTTTGGTTGTTTGCCTTTTCATTAGGGATTTGAGATCCATTTCCTTCCTATTATTTTTCTTTACATGGGTCAAGCCCAATAAACCATATATTTCTTTTTTTTTCTTTTTCTTTTATTTCAATAATAATAATAGTACTAATAAAATTGGTGGGTTCCACTTGGGGAGTGAGCCCACCCAACAAATATCCTCCTCACGACTCAAGTGGGAAGGTACGGTTCAACCATGCCGGCCTTCTTTCTAGAGTATATCATCTTCGACACATGCAAAATCTTTGTCATCGTATCTGAGCCATTCTCATTAGTATGAATCTTTTCAATTGTAAATGACTTCATTTTCAATGCATCCCGTATCCAATGATATCGTACCTCAATATGGTTCGACTTTGCATGAAAAGTCGAATTCTTGCTAAGATGGATCGCACTCTAACTGTCACAGAATAACACAAACTTGTCTTGCTTGAGGCCTAACTCATGTAGGAATTTCTTCATCCATAAGAGTTCTTTGGAAGCTTCAGTTGCTGCAATGTACTCAACTTCAGTAGTGGATAGAGCAACACAGTTTTATAATCTTAATTGCCAAGACACAACTCCCCCTACAAACGTTGTCATATAACCAGAAGTAGATTTTTTAGAATCAAGATCACCTGCAATATCTGCATCTGTGTAGCCATCCAACACAGGTATTTGAGGTATTTGAGAGGTATTTGAGGTATTTCAATAATAAACACACTTTGGAAGTTCCTCTGAGGTATTTGAGAATCCACTTCACGACTTGCCAATGATCTTTACCAGGATTAGAGAGAAACCGACTAACAACTCCAACTGCATGAGCAATATCTGGCCTTGTGCATACCATAGCATACATCAAACTACCAACTGCGGATGCATAAGGAACCTTCTTCATCTCTTCTTTGTGTTTCTCACTTGTAGGACATTGATCATAATTCAATTTAAAATGAGTAGCAAGTGGAGTAGTAACAGGTTTACAATTGCTCATGTTAAACCTCTCTAACTCTTTCTCAATGTAATTGTGTTGAGACAACCACAATTTTTTATTCTTCCTATCACGAGTAATTCTCATGCCCAGAATTTGCTTTGCAGGACTCAAGACTTTCATTGCAAAAGACTTGTTCAAATCTTTCTTTAAAGATTGAATCTTTTTAGTATCATGACAACCAATCAACATGTCATCCACATATAACAAGAGAATAATATAATCACCATCAGAGAATTTCTTGACAAACACACAATGGTCAGAAGTAGTTTTACTGTACCCATGTTTCTCCATGAAAGAATCAAATTTCTTGTACCATTGTCGGAATGCTTGCTTAAGCCCGTACAAGCTTTTCTTCAATTTACACACAAGTTGCTCTTTACCTTTGACTTCGAAACCCTCTGGTTGCTCCATATAGATCTCTTCCTCCAAATCACCATGAAGGAATGAAGCTTTCACATCAAACTGTTCAACTTCTAGGTTCAAGCTAGCTGCTAACCCAAGCACAGCTCGGATAGAGGACATCTTCACCACGGGTGAAAAAATTTCGTTAAAGTCAATACCTTTTCTCTGATTAAAACCTTTCACAGCCAATCTTGCTTTGTATCTTGGTTGAGAACTATTCTCTTCTGCCTTTATCTTGTATACCCATTTGTTCTTGAGTGTTTTTCTGCCATTAGGCAACTTAACCAAATCAAATGTATGATTCTCATGCAAGGAATTCATCTCTTCTTGCATGGCCTTCAACCACTTTTATTTATTAACATTTGTAATAGCTTCTTGATAGTACTCTGGCTCTCCACTATCAGTGATCATCACATACTCGTTTGGAGGATATCTTTGAGAAGGTTGGCATTCTCTAGTAGATCTTCTTAACTCAAACTCGTTTGGTGGCTCAGCTGGTACCTACTCATCTTGGTGAAGTACATGATCATCAGTTACATTCTTATCATCTACCTATATATCTCCCTCATCAACAAAAGTTTCTATAGGGGGCATAGGCGCAACATCAATGTAACTTACAAAATTTTGTTTCTGTTTCTCAGCTTTATCAAAATCTTCAATAGTCTGGTCTTCAAGAAATATCACATCTCAGCTTCTGATAAGTTTCTTGTCAACCAGATCCCACAATCTATAACCAAATTCTTCATCACCATAACCGACGAATATACACTGTTTGGATTTACTATCAAGTTTGGACCTCTCATCTCTTGGAACGTGAACAAAACATCTGCAGCCAAACACTCTCAAATGACGGTAAGAGACATTTTTCCCCGCCCACACTCTATTTGGAACATCACCGTCAAGTGGAATAGAAGGAGAAAGATTGATCAAATCCACTACAGTTTTCATTGCTGCACCCCAAAAAGATTTTGATAATTTTGCATGAGAGAGCATACATCTGATTTTGTCATTAATCGTACGATTCATTCTCTCTGCAACACCATTATGTTAAGGTGTCTTTGGAACTATTTTAACAAACTTGATTCCATGTTCTCTACAATACTCTTCAAACGAACCTCTATATTCACCACTGTTATCTAATCGAACACATTTCAATTTTCTTCCCTTTTCTCTATCAACACTTGCATGAAAATGCTTGAAGACTCCAAGTACCTGGTCTTTAGATTTCAAAGGAAAAGCACACACTTTTCTAGAGTGGTCGTCAATAAAAGTAACAAAATACGATGCACCACCAAGAGATTTACTATCCATCATACAAACATATGTATGAACTAAATCAAGAGTATTTTGCCTCATATGAGGACCAGTATATTGAAAAGAAACTCTATGTTGTTTCCCAGCAAAACAATGAGTGCAAGTTTTTAGAGACGTACCTTTCACAGGAAGAAAATTTTTCTTCGCAAGTATATTGAGTCCTTTCTCACTCAAGTGACCAAGGCGCATATGCCATAAATCAGAAGAGGCATCTTCAATTGCATTCACTTCTTCCTTGCATAGCTTCGTAGGCATCCTATAGAGAGAGGTGGAACTTTGCTCCTTTGCAACCACTAGGGATCCTTTGGTAATTTTACATATACCACCACCACCAAAGTAACTGTGATAACCCTCAATATCCAAGGCTTTCACTGAAATCAAATTGAGACGAATATCAGGAACATGTCTAACATTCTTCAACTGAAGCTTGCAGCCAATCCCAGTTTCAACCCAAACATCTCCCATACCAATAATTTTACATACTCCTTCATCTCCCATTTTTACCATGCCAAAATCACCAACACTGTAATATGAGAAGAAATCACGCCTAGGAGTAACATGATATGAGGCACCCGAATCAATAATCCAAGTTGAATCCTGACATGCTAGGTTTATGGAATTATCATCACAAACAATGTAGACATTACTAACAGATGCAACTGCTGTTGTATCTTTATCATTTTTCTTCTCTTTGTCTTCATCTCTTTCCCTTGATTGATCTCTCTTAAGGACTCTGCAATTTCTTTTTATGTGACCTACTTTGCCACAATGATAGCATATCACTTCTTTTCTAGTCATCGACTTGCTTCTTAACTTGCTACGACTTTCAGAGTTGTCGCATCTATGGAAGTTTCTAGATTGACTTCTCCCCCATGACTCTGTAACTAGTGCTTCTAACTTTGAGGAAGAACCAATCAAACCACGTTCCTTTCTTCGAGCTTCTTCATTCAACATACTCTCTAACTGTTGACATTTTCAGCTTTCCACTTGGAGCTGAACAACAAGGACTTCCCAATTATCAGGCAAGGAACTCAACAATAACAATGCTTGCAACTCATCATCTAATTTAATTTCAGCGGTTGTCAATTGATTCACTGTATTCTGAAAAATACTCATATGCTCTGCCATTGAATTCCCATCTTTGTATTTCATATTCACCAGCTCCCGAAGACACAAAAATAATACTCATATAAAACTGAATATGGACAATCTTCTTTGTCTTTTGAGGAGCCAATATATTTTTATGTTGTAGATAAGATCTCATATATATGTCTGCAAAAACAATACTCTAACTAACAACAATAAAGATTTTGAGAAAATTGAGCAAATAAGTATAATATGTTACAAAATATCACTTACTAAAGAGCTATTTGTGCAAAAAAAAAGAAATCAAACTATATCTACTTCTTTAAAAATAATTGGGTTGCAAGGCAGTAATCGTAGAGATTGTTTGAAAAAGTAGAATAGTATATTTGTAACTCATGATACATTAATAGTTATACATAATATTAGATGCTAAATAATAATAATAATAATAATAATAATAATAATAATAATAATAATAATAATAGTAGTAGTAGTAGTAGTAGTAAAATGTGTGTTAAAGCAAATTGGAAGTTGAATAATAAGGAGAATTGAAGAGGAAAAACCTTTTAGATGTGCCACATAAGATTTTTTGTTGAGGTGACAATATTTAAATGAAATGGCACAATATTAGATGATGTTTATGTGGGAGTCTATTTAAAAAAAAAAAAAGAATTTTTGAACTATATATACTTCTTTGAAAATAATTGGGTTGCAATGCACTAATCGTGGAGATTGTTTGAAGAAGTAGAATAATATATGTAAAAAAAAATTATATATTAATTGTACTTTAATTTGTAACTCATGACACATTAATAGTTATATATAATATTAGTTGCTTAATAATAATAATAACAATAGTAAAATATGTGTTAAAGAAAATTAGAAGTTGAACAATAAGGAGAATTGAAGGAAAAATCTTTTAGATGTGCCACATATGATTTTTTTATTGAGGTGACAATATTTGAATGAAATGTCACAATATTAGATGATGTTTATGTGGGAGTCTATTTTAATATAGATAATATATTTAATTTGTAACTCATGACACATTAATAGTTATATATAATATTAGTTGCTTAATAATAATAATAATAATAATAATAATAATAATAATAATAATAATAAAATGTGTGTTACAGCAAATTGGAAGTTGAAGAGAATTGAAGGAAAAACCTTTTAGATGTGCCACATAGGATTTTTTATTGAAGTGACAATATTTGAATGAAATGTCACAATATTAAATGATGTGTATGTGAGAGTCTATTTAATATATATATATATATATATATATATATATATATATATATATATATATATATATATATATATATATATATATATATATATATATATATAATAGAGGATGTTTTTAGTCATGAACCACACATTAAAAGTGGA
>JBBPBP010000001.1:49210883-49222185 GCA_037974735.1 Cicer chorassanicum | reverse complement strand
TATATTATTAATTAATCATTATTACTCAATAGGGCTCAACTGTTTGTAGTAAGCCCCGAATGAATATCAGGAAATTTCGGTATTCTTGTTCATCTCACGTTATTTTATACTCATAAAATCAAACATCATCTCACCCCTTACCTCGGTTGAAGATTTTTCCCAACAACGCCGATCTGCTTATTTAATGTGTCGCGTCTTTGTCAGCCACTGTCTCTATTAATCCGGGGAGGTAATAAAATAATACAACAAAAGAAATAAAAAAAATAAAAGTTAATTACTTGCTAAAATAAATAAATAAATTGCTTATTGTTTGTACTATCATCCATAATTATATTTAGTATTATATATTTACGATTATATTAATATAAGAAAATGTCTTATTACTATTATTATTATTATTATTATCATTGTCAATAATAATAATAATAATAATAATAATAATAATAATAATAATAATAATAATAATAATTATTATTATTATTATTATTATTATTATTATTATTATTATTATTTTGAAAGAAAGATAAAATTATACATCGTTAAACAATTACCATGCATGATTTTTGATATTAAAATGATGGTATATCTATGCAATTAGCAATGTTTACTTAGTGTTGGTGCACACTATAAAACATTGAGTTATAATTAAAATAAACAAAAGCATTTAGACATGACACAAATTTTAGACTCTATGATGTAATCTAAGATTATAATTATATCACATGTAAATAAAATATACATGATCATATAATACTTAAAAAAGATACAAGGAAAATTATGCACAATATTAATGTAAATTAGACAAGTCTTAGATTGCATGCTGACCCTGAACATGAAAAGAAATTATATGAAATTAGTACTCATTTTGATTCAAGCCTCTCAAATTTGCATATTGATAAATATAGTCGAATAATAATTTGAATACCTAAGTGTTTTATAACAAAGGAAAAAAAAATATTGTTGGTTTACTGGGAAATAATAAAAGGAAATAGGGGATTAAAGACATACAATGAAGACTAATGCTAGAGACAATAATCCTACCATAATCTTTAGAGTTTCTGTCAATTTCATAAAATAAAGTTGTATAGATGCCAAAATATACTCACCTTACCGGATAAACTAAACGGTGCCAATCGGTTTATTCTAAATTGTTTCTGGTGCTATCAGAATGAGAGTATTTTATTTTTCTACGTGCAGAGATCTTATTGTCTTTTTGAGGCCGAATTTGTTTGAGTGGCGGCGTATCGGCTATAAGGATGATAGAGTTGGGGTGGAGGTCTACGATGTGATACTGTATGATCCGGGGAGATACATGCTAACTATGTGTAGAAAGCAAGAATCCTTGTTTGAATGGCGGCGTAGCTACATATGCCTTATATATATATATATATATAATTAATGTATGATGTAGATTTGCTACCTTATGGCATCGAACTGAGTACTTATTATAATTGTAGGCTACTAGCACATATGTAGTAGTGTGGTTTTAGTTTATTTTATTCTTATTTTTTTATTTTTTATTTTTTTGTTGTGGTTTGCCCAAAATCAATTAAATAAATATCTTTAATATTAATAATTCAAATAAATTATTAAGATAAAATAAAAAAAAACGTGTAGGAAATTATCACACCACAATAAATACACATATAATATGATTTATTATAATATTACTATTATATATTAATTAGAAATTTGGGGTGTTATTTGGAGTGTTTCAATCTTAGTGAGCGTGGGATGACATTACTTGATAAGAGACATTTGTTGAATGATGTCCCTTGTTGTAAGTTGTATTTGTGCAAGTATAGTATACTTCGGAAACAATGTCATATTCATTGTGAATATAGGAAAAACAAGGGAATCCTAGACTATGTATATTATGATGCGTGGGAGCCTAACAAAGGGCACGTGTGGGTGGTTCCAGGTATTTTGTGACTTTTATAGATGCTTTTACTTGCATGGTTTGCCAATTTTGCAGATGGCTACTTTCTCAAACATATATTAGAAATTTTTACCAATTTCATAGTATCGAAAGTAGTGGTAGAAAATAAGATTGGCAGAAAAATCTAGTATTTGTAGACAGATAATGGGATAGAATACACTCACTCAAATTTTCAGAATTTTTTTGCAAAACATGGTATTCAAAGGCAATTTTCAGTTTGAAAGACACCACAACAAAGTGGTGTGGCAGAGAGAATGAACATGTCTCTGGTTGAATATTGGACTTTCTATGGGATTACAAGTAGTGATTATTAAAATGATGTATTATCTTATTAACTAGGTACTATGGGCTTCATTGGAGGGGAAAGTTGCAAAAGAGGTTTGGATAGGAACCCCATTAATCTTGACTATTTAAAAAATTTTGGGTTTCCAACTAATGTGCATATACCAAGTGAAGATAGATCAAAACTGGATACAAAGTCGACGAAGTATGTCTTGTCGGTTAAATAAAAGGTGTGAAGAGGTTTAAGTTATAAGATCTAGTTTCAAAGAAGATGGTGATCAATAGAGATGTTGTGTTAGAAAAGCTTTACATGTTGAAACGAATTATTTTGGCCCTTTTTTTCTTCATAACATGCTTTTTACCATATTCCCAATACTTCTATTATTTTTTTCGATCACTCCATTTGTTTAGGAAAATAAGTAACTGTTAGAATATTAGAAAATATCTTATAATATCTTTTATATTATATTAGAGTATCTTGAGTTATTTATTAGGATCAATTTATAATCATTGAGATATCTTAGAATATGTCTCATTATTATTATATTTGTTCCTGATCTAGGATTGAGTCCATGTTTATCTATAAATAGAGATTAGTATTGAGTCTTTTGTAATCAAGGCAGCATTAAGCTATTATCAATAATATTCAAACCTTTATTATTTTCTCTCCTCATTATCTCTAAAATCCCACAACTTCAACAGTAACAATAAGTGTCGGGAGTTCAGGAAAATCCTTGAAGATATTTTGGACAAACACTTGGTACAAGTAAGTTTTGCAGAGAGAGGTAGAGATATGTCGACCCTTTAGTCAGGCGGAGAGAAGAATGTGACTTTCCCAAGACCTTTGGAGATTTTCTATAATGAATGTGATCTCAAGTAAACTTTTGATGGGCAAAAACCAATAATTATCCATGTGCCAACTCCTTTTCCATTCAAAAATCTCAATGCAGTACGATGGGATTATAGTTTGAAGATCCAAGCGGACGGTACAAAGTTCTATTAGTTACACACAACCATTGATCCTAACAATTTTGTCATCACCAATGTCTTAAGAATCGGAGGAATGATTTGTAGTGGACGAATCTATACCTCCAATGGATTAATGGTTGTAAAGTCAAAAGATGTAGAAAAGGATTGCAAAGGAAAAATTAAATAAGGAGAAGATATGAGGGCGATCCTAGAAGAAGAAGAAGCAGGTGGATTCTTTCAATTTATGAGACAAAGTGAATACAAAATTGTAGGATATCTATGCTCTCACTATTGCATAATTTGGAACATTGTAACACCCCGATTTTTAACGGTGTGAGTACATTTTTTTAAAAACGACTTAATAAAATAATACATCATAACGCAAAACGACAAGAGTCATAAATAATTACATCATATATACAAACAAGTTAAGATAGTTTACAAATCTACAGTATACAAATAGAAAATACAACGGGGCTATGAGACCTATCAAACACCGCTCATACCCCTGGGGTATTTTCGGCAGACACCTGCACAAAGGTACTGCTCCAAGAATGCTATCCCCCCATGGTCACGTCAAAAAATGGAATATGGACCCACCAAAAAGTCAAATGTCAAGGTATGTCATAGATACAATCATCCCAAAGAAAAATAAGTACAACCACCAAAATGGAAACACTAAGGCCCTATACAACAAAAAACTAATATGATCATCCACTAACAACTATAGTAACAAGGTTGACCTCCACACACTGCACAAGTTCCTTCTAACGTAGTATCCCTCCTCGAAGTAACTTCCTCCTCCTCCCCAACCATAGAGGGATCAATCTTCTCAGAGGTCGGGTCCACCCACGAGATAGGTGGCTTCGGCGGTGCAGAAATCTCAAAACAACTCACTACCTCAGAGACATTCGGTAGAGGATCATTCACTGAAAGTGGGAGCTCTAACTCGACCCGTATATGTAGCCCTGCTTGAGATGGGGTCGTATGCCCAAGAAATCAGCGAGTGCTAGTCAGGGAAGTCTAATGACGTTTCCGTTGTCAGGGTAATAGTCGGTAGAATGGATTTGAGTATCATCTATGGGCGAAACCAAATTTCCACAATAATGTAAAGGGTAACCAACCGTAATTAACAATTAACATTTAACAATTAAGTTTTGAAGACAAACAATAAACACTTAGCAGTTATGGCATGATAACAAACAATAACAGAGCATGTATATACATATATCATATCATAACAAACATGACTCGCATGCCAAGCACCCTATTGCAATGCTTATATGCCAGTGCACATGATTATGGAATTTCCAAACCCTCCTCGAGGGGCGTAAATCATAAATATACTGCCTCTCACATACTAGTACGAATTATCAAGGTGCCACCTATCACAGATCAACACAATTTACTAGAGTGCAATTTATCACAGACCTACGTCCAAACCCAGGTGCAAACTCTTTCATACTCGTAGTCCCCGCGACTTTAACTACCTTACAAACCCTTTCATACTCGTAATCCCCTTAAAGTATATTTACTAAAAGGGTTTAAAACAAGTAAGGATTAATAGTATTATTATCCACTATACACACTTTCAACATATAAAACATATTTTTAGAAGTTAACATCCTTTAAATTTCTCATAGAATTCACTAACAATCATTCGAAACGTCATAAATTATTTTTCTCAAATTTTTTCACACAACCAAAAATTTTCTCAAATTTTCCATAACTCATTTTTTTTGTGTTTCAAATAACTACAAGTTTGATCTACTACATTTTTAAAGACTAAATGTTCAATCAATGTATTTACCTCATAACAACATACCCACAAAAAAATATCAATAAATATTTTTCTAGTTTCAAAGTTCTAACTCTTTGAAATAGTTTCATTCCTTTCACAATATATTCAATATTTTATTGTTCTTTTCTTTTCAACAAAGCTTGAATTTTAATTCATAAAACTTGCAATCTTTAAAAAAAAAATGAAATTCTAACTCAAGACTTTTACTTAATAAAATTGAAACTTTAATTAAAATCATGCAAACTTTTCTAAAAATTGAAAGTATACATATAAAAACTTGAAACCACAATTCACTAATTTTCCATAAAACACAAGTTCAAAGATTTGATAACCACATCTATACATTCTTGATCATCAATCATAACAAGTATTTTTGGAAAGGCATAAAATAAGAAAAATCAATTTTCTTTAATCACCACAACAACATTAATATATCAGAGTTCTCCCTACTGCTAATTCGGTGTTAACGGTATCGATTCCTTTTCGAGACTCAAGGAGCTAACTACATAACCATAAAGATTTATAAGTATTTGTTCGCCACCAAAATTTATCCAACCACATCATAATACCAAAATTAAATCTTTTTATCTTTCTAGTTATATCACTCAACCATTAGAGCACACAAATTTGAGTTAATAAAGTACTCTAAACTTTTTCTTTAAACTCAGTCCAAGAGTAATTAAAAGAGTAACTAAGTCTATTTGTTCGTTTGCAGATGGTATGCTAAACTTAATCTTAGTTTCGTTCCCAACGCTTCATGCAACGCTCCCCAAAAGTGCGACGTGAATTTCGTGTCACGGTCTGATATGATACTTGAGGGTATTCCGTGTAATCTCACAATCTTAGAAATGTAAATCTCTGTTAGCTTGGCTACCTTATAAATAGTCTTTACTGGTAAGAAGAGTGCGGATTTAGTTAATCGATCCACTATCACCAAAATAGAATCATTCTTTCTCTTTGTTTTTGGCAATCCAGTTATAAAGTCCATGGAAATGCTGTCCCACTTCCATTCAAGTATATCTAAGGGTTGTAACATTCCAACAGGCCACTGATGTTCCATTTTCCCTTTCTAACAAGTTAAACAAGTTGATACATACTTCGCTATATTCCTCTTAATTCCTGGCCACCAATAATTCTGCCTCAAGTCCTGATACATCTTCTAAAATTGTTTTCCTCAAATCTGCAACTGCTGGTTCACAAATCCTCCCATTAAATCTCAAAATATTATCCTGTCCAATCTTAAACTCAGTAGTCTTCCCTTGCATTATTAGGTTCCTCTTCTCTTAGATTAATGCGTCATCTTGAAAATTTGCAATGTCTTCAAGTAGACCACTCAAAATCTTAATCATTCTTAATTTCAAAATTCCAGGTGCAAACTCTACGTCCAAGTGTAGGTCTCTAAATGCTTCCCACAACTCTTGTTGTCTAGCCATTACTGCTGAAGACACTGACACACTCCTTCTACTAAACGCATCAGTCACCACATTGGCCTTCTCAGGGTGGTACTACAATGTGAAATCAAAATTCTTTAGAGTCTCCATCCATCTTCTCTTACGCATGTTCAATTCCTTCTTATCAAACAAATATTTCAAATTGTTATGGTCACTGAACATTATAAACGTGCATCCATATAAGTAGTGCCTCCAAATGTTTAATGCAAAAACTACAGCAGCAAGCTCTAAATCATGAGTAAGATAGTTTCTTTCACGAGTCTTCAAGTCTTGAGGCATAGGCTACAACCTTCTTGTGTTGCATCAGAACACATCCCAAACCTTGGTGAGAAGCATCACAGTAAACTTTGTATGGTTCTTCTGGTTGTGGTAAGACCATTACTGGTGAGGTTGTCAGCTTTTCTTTGTCCATGGGAACGACTGCTCCTTTCTAGTGAGTTGTGACGATGGAGCTACATTCTTAGCAAAACCTTCCATAAACCTCATGTAATATCTTTCCAGTCCGACGAAACTTCGTATGTTAGTGATAGTCTGAGGTTGTTTCCAAGCGAGGACTGTCTCAATCTTTGTCGGATCCACATTTATTCGTTCCTAGGTTATCACATGCCCTAAGAAGTTCACTTCTTCTAGCCAAAACTCGCACTTCTACATATTGGCATACAATTTCTTCTCGCGTAAAACTTTAAGAACTTGACGCAAATTCTCTCCACGTTCTTCCTCAATCCTTGAATAAATTAATATATCATCGACGAACACTACAACAAACTTATTCTATTCATGTAATCCATAAAAATTGCTAGTTCATTGGTAACTCCAAATGGCGTAACAAGATACTCTTAATGTCTGTAACGGGTTCTAATGTGACACCCTAAACCCAAATTGATATAAAAAGTAAAATGCACTAGTTTTGAAAGAGATTCGCAGCGGTCCAAAAGTAGAGTATAAAAAAATTTCTTTTAAAATATAAGGATTAGGACGCCACAGTCACACTTACACAAGACCTTTGCATAAAATTTCTTAATAAAAAATCATTTAACATCAAATATAGCTGAGTTTTATCAAACAAATATTACTGACATAAAAACATGTTCAAAACTTAGGGACAATTAATGTGTATCTTCGAATAAAAGATCGAATATAACACAATTGATCAATATAGTTTACAAAACAAAAATTAGTTCGTAACTCGATAAAACACAACGAATTACTCCCACCCAGTATCACCTATCAGAGCATGGATCATCAATCAATAACCTGAAATAACTGCGCTCTCGCAAGCGCCAAACACAAGCAACGAGGGGTGAGTTTCGAAATTATGTAACAGTATAAAATACACGAGGAGAATAAAACATGTCAAAAAAATAAATTAGTTCAATTAAATAAAGTGATATGTGCAACTGCTTTGTTTTTGAACTCAGCAAGATTTATTTATTTGGACCATATTGTTTTATGATACCTTTGCAAACCAATTTTATTGATTCTATTGAAAACACTATTTTTATTAACAAAATTTATTCTATAAATAATTGGTATTCAAACAGAATATAATTAATAAATAAAATATAGTCAGTATTTTATTTTAATCATGAACCTAAATTATCAAATAAAATATGATAAGGACGGTAACTAAATCATTGGAAGAAAACTCAACTAATAGTAACACAAACGGTAATTTTTGACAATAATTTAACAATAATGAGAGACTAACCAAACGAAATCAAAGATCCTTTAAACACTAATATATGCTTGACTCTTTAATTCGATAGTAGCAGCCGGCAAAATCACAACCGAGAACAAAGATCCATTTTTAATAGACTTAAAATATAATTATGTGATTGTGACTGATTTGTGAATATGTAGGGAGGAATTGAAATTAAAATTAAAAAAAAGATTAGATATAGGGGCTTACGGTACTTGTGATCCAGGGAGATATTGGCTATATGGGTAGAAAGCAAAATCCTAGTTTGAATGGCGGCAGCGAGGATTTAGATAGAGGCAGACCACATTCGCCTAAGTATTTATATACATATTGTGTAGCTTATCAATCTTAAGGCATCGGCTAAGTATTTATTAGAATTGTAGGCTACTAGCACATATGTAGTAGTGTGGCTCTAGTTTATTTTTTTTTTATTTTTTTTTATTTTTATTTTTTTTGTGGTTTGCCCAAAATCAATTTAAAAAAATATATTTAATATAATTAAATAAATAAATTATTAAGATAAAAAAATGTGTAGGAAATTATCACACCACAGCAAATACACATATGCTATGATTTATTATAATATTACAATTATATATTAATTAGAAATTTGGGGTGTTACAATTCCATCCCCCTGAAAAGAATTTCGTCCCCGAAATTCATAACACGAAAGAGTGTAGATTTATTTTCAATTAATCTTCTTAAAGGTTCATAAGATTTGAATCTCATTGAACTACTAATACAATTTCTTAAGAACTCTTACTAGGATCTTTTTATTCCGTTTTTTTTTTCTTTCTAAGTTGTCGGATTGTATAACATTATTCTACTCCAATGTCCTTAATTTGTCATAATCGCTAAGTTTTTTTTTCTACACATTAAAAATTAAAACACCTGCAGTGTCACTTCTTAAGTTCAAATATTTAAGTCATATAATTAAACTAGAAAAATTTGACATATTCCTCACATTAAGTACAAACAAAACTCTCACCTAAATATCTAAATTTAGCTGACTCCTTTACAACTTACTTCAACTCATTCTGTCTATTTGTAAAAAGGGAGAATTAGTTGACTTAAATTAAAGCCATCTAAACATTTATGATTATTACATAAACTATGAAATTTCATGGTTATTGATCATTATATATCAACTTGAGTTATATATAAACTCATATTTCTAAAATTTTCAATAAAAGCTGTGATCTCACTATTTCTCACAAGTCTTAACTTATTATATAATTTATCCCCTCCTACATTTCACAACCATTCAATTCCAATCTCAACACAAGACACCTCACAAGTTTCACTAGAACTAAAAGAGACTTAAGATTGCCTTTTATTATGAAAAAACAATTAAAAAAAATATCAGAATCACACATAAGAATTTATATGGCACGTAATAGAAACAAATAACGAACATGCACAACCATAGTACAATAAGAAAATATCTTTACATAGCATCTCATAATTAAATTAGTATTTAAATTACTTAAAAGTAGTGTATGAAACTTAATGACCCAAAATAGTAGCTAATGTTGTCTAATAAAGTAAATAGATACATAAATAAGCATTGACGCGTCATCTTTAATCAATTCATTTTGAAAGAATTTACCATGTTTCCCAAAAATAAAAGAAATCACATAAATTGTTCATATTCTAAGAACGACTCATAGAAAAGAAATACAAGAATTCAAATTACGGATGCTCATTTAAATTTAAAATTCAATGTCTGTTAAGCTTGTAAAAGAAGAAGTATTTTGACACATCTACGTCAAAATAAATAAATAATTCATGCTTAGCAAAACATAGCATACACAACCCAATGACCTATGCATGATAACTAATGCAATATGATAAACAACACGCTAACACATAAGCATCCTATCCAATTCTTATATTAAAGTGAAGCAATTAACAAACATGTTGGTTTGTGAAATACATCTATATAATACATTTATTTAGTTTAATAACTTAGAAATTTACCACTATTAATAAAATACTTATGCCATTAAAGGTGTGCGTATCATGATCTACGTCTTACACATGGAACAAAAATTTGCTATTTTCTTTTATAGTAAAAACTTTTTTTTTTATCAAACAATTAGATCACTTAAATGTATCTTTGAGTGACAAACATGGTTTAGACTAATCAAACTAAAATTAGAAACCATTCATAAGAACAAGTTGTTATTATTCTTTCATCGACGATAAGTCACTAGGATGATCAATCCCTCTTACTTATGTAGTCGGTTACTCAGAAAATAACAATTGTAATCATTAAATTCTATAGCAATTATTAAAAGACTTTTAACACAATCAAAAAGTGTGAAGCCGTCGTCACGTTTTCCACTCCGACACACGTTAGAATTCTTTTAATTATTACTCACGTATAATAATTAATTGAGAATAGCAATAATAGAAACCTATAAAATAAAAGGAATGGCCATTAAAAACACATAACACACCTTTATCAAATAGAAATCATTACTTTCGATTACTCTCATACAAATAAACACAGATATTTTCTCATTCAAGCAAACCATATACAAAGTGTTATTATAATATAAAAAAAATGCCCACCGAAACAAAAGATGTATCCATATGTGACCAATACATGTATAACATAATTAATTTTAACAAACTAAGATCCATAATGAAATAAAAACACAATAACAAATTTAAAGATCAAAAGCAATAAACCCCTCTTTCTAACTTTTCAAAACAAAAGTGCTACTTAAAGTACTTGGCACGTTGAAAATAGTCCCCAATTTTTTTTTTCACCTAATTGAAAACCCAAATGCCTTGAAATGTTGCTTTGACTTAGGACAATGCATCCCTCCAATTCAAAATTCATCATTTGAAGACATGCTGCGAACTATGTCTTAAAACTAGTTATACTCTTTGTTCTCAAGACCTAATCTAATGGTAGTAGTAGTATTCTCATGACACTCTAAACCACAATAAATCATCAAGACTTAAAAGAAAAAATCTGCAACACACTTTCTTTTTAACTTAACAATCACTAAAGTCTCTGAGCAACAATCAACCAAAACAATTGTCTACACAACATTCGTTAAATTACTAGCCTATGAATTCTTGGTTATGTTCTCTTTTATAACAACTAGACTCAAACCTAGAATCTATATCTTAACTTCAATTACCTC
>JBBPBP010000001.1:49195965-49210696 GCA_037974735.1 Cicer chorassanicum | reverse complement strand
TGAGCAACAATCAACCAAAACAATTGTCTACACAACATTCGTTAAATTACTAGCCTATGAATTCTTGGTTATGTTCTCTTTTATAACAACTAGACTCAAACCTAGAATCTATATCTTAACTTCAATTACCTCTTTAAACTCATGACTAGGTTTTACTTCCTAAGAAATTCTTACAAAATGTCAACTAGAAAGTCTAGCACCTAAAACGTAGAAATTAAGAGTCTGAGAAGATTCTAAAGTAGAGAAATATTAAACATTATTAGGCATATAAATGAACAACTATTTTTATGCAATTATTTTAAACAAGTTAGAATTATCTGTAACTGAGTTTGTATAATTATCTTAACCATTTCAAGTTTGATTAAATCCCACCAACACAAAATTGAAATCACATAAAATATTAAATAATGTACAATGCAATGAAAGTCATAGCACTCAACGTATCTTCACGTTAATTTCACAAAATTTTCACATAGCACATATCAAAAGCTCCATAGACATCTAATCAATAATAGTAAAAAAAAATTACACAATTAACAAGGACACGAACCATCTCAATAGACACATCGCCCACACGGTCTGATTGGACAGACCAGCTCTGATACCACTAATGTGACACCCTAAACCCAAATTGATATAAAAAGTAAAATGCACTAGTTTTGAAAGAGATTCGCAGCGGTCCAAAAGTAGAGTATAAAAAAATTTCTTTTAAAATATAAGGATTAGGACGCCACAGTCACACTTACACAAGACCTTTGCATAAAATTTCTTAATAAAAAATCATTTAACATCAAATATAGCTGAGTTTTATCAAACAAATATTACTGACATAAAATCATGTTCAAAACTTAGGGACAATTAATTTGTATCTTCGAATAAAAGATCGAATATAACACAATTGATCAATATAGTTTACAAAACAAAAATTAGTTCGTAACTCGATAAAACACAACGAATTACTCCCACCCAGTATCACCTATTAGAGCATGGATCATCAATCAATAACCTGAAATAACTGCGCTCTCGCAAGCGCCAAACACAAACAACGAGGGGTGAGTTTCGAAATTATGTAACAGTATAAAATACACGAGGAGAACACGCAATTAGTCAAAACAGCACAAATAAAGAGAACATTCAAGAACATAATATCAAAGGTTATTCTAATTCAATCACAATAAAACAGTTACAAGGATGAAATGCTATGCATGTCCTATACTCTATACTTCATCATTTGGTACCATTCTACTCTGAAGTACTTGGTTAGGAGGCCTGATACTATGCCACTACAAGAGTGGACGGACAATTCATGAATGGCCAAGTCCTCATAGATCCCCTCAACTCAACCCGAGACACATATACGCGACGGTAGGGGTACTCTTGTGTTGCATGGTTGCTCCTGGCCTTAGGGAATTACCCACTAATCCACTTAGGAATTCCCCACTAGATGTACCCCAAGGTCTATCAGTCTTACCTTACAGTTCGACTGTAGCCCTCCACGATCAGGCTCATTCAGTTGTACTTCCCCGAATCACTAGGTTTGTCAGACCCTCCCTATATGATGACAAAATAATCCTAACTCCAAAATCTACAACGCATATCTCAGACTTACTCGATCATCACAACTCAATAAGTTTCAGTTTGACTTCTTAATATTCATCATTATATATGTATATCAGTCAATCACAGTACAATCCCAATATTTGGTTTACACTACTCACAATACACAATCCAATCTTATCAATTGCAATAAAAAATCAAACAGGTGGCACATTCAAATAATATCACAATTTCGGTCAAGTAGCAAGAACACTCCAGTACATATCATTTATACAGTAACAATCGACATAACATTTCATAAAATCAGACAGCATGAAATCTTGATATAAATAGATCCACAGCAATTCTATAGATTGCTAAATTATATTTTAGACCTCACTATTACCATTCATATTTTAATAATTAATTATTATTACTCAATAGGGCTCAACCGTACGTAGTAAGCCCCGGATGAATATCTGGGAATTATGTTATTCCCGTTCATCCCACGTTATTTTATACTCATAAAGTCGAACTTCCTCTCACCCCTTACCTCAATTGAAGATTTCACCCAACGAATCTGATCTGCTAACTTGTCGCGTTTTCGTCGACTCTCGTCTCTAATAATCCGCGAAAAATAAATAAATCAACGCAACGACCAAATACAGATTAATTACTTGCTCCAATAGATAAATAAATTTTTTACTATTTGCAATATCATCCAAAAATATTTAATACTATACATGCTTATGATTATATTAATATAAACAGACATTTTATTTAAAATAAATGAAAAATAACAGAATTATATATTACTAAGTAAATATAGTGTGTGTATGATTTTGATATGGCAATATTCTAACAATATATGGTACGTATCGAAAGGAAATTAACAAAGCTATTGGCTGCAAAAATAGAATTAGACTCTTTAAGATATAAATTTTAAACTGTAAGCACGTATATATAAATGCAGTATATGCTATCTTAAAAACTTACAATGCAATGAACACTATAACAATTTTAAATTATAATTAGAATAACTAAAGTCTTTGGTTATTAAACAAATTTAAATTATTTATTGATTTAAACTCAACGTAGTATGCTAATAATAATAGTGTATGTAGTATTAAGGAATACTAATAACATGAACTATGAAATAACAAAATAAAACGTGTCAAAAAAATAAATTAGTTCAATTAAATAAAGTGATATGTGCAAGTGCTTTGTTTTTGAAATCAGCAAGATTTATTTATTTGGAACATATTGTTATATGATACCTTTGCAAACCAATTTTATTGATTCTATTGAAAACACTATTTTTATTAACAAAATTTATTCTATAAATAATTGGTATTCAAACAGAATATAATTAATAAATAAAATATAGTCAGTATTTTATTTTAATCATGAACCTAAATTATCAAATAAAATATGGAAAGGACGGTAACTAAATCATTGGAAGCAAACTCAACTAATAGTAACACAAACGGTAAGTTTTGACAATAATTTAACAATAATGAGAGACTAACCAAACGAAATCAAAGATCCTTTAAACACTAATATATGCTTGACTCTTTAATTCGATAGTAGCAGCCGGCAAAATCACAACCGAGAACAAAGATCCATTTGTAATAGACTTAAAATATAATTATGTGATTGTGACTGATTTGTGAATATGTAGGGAGGGATTGAAATTAAAATTAAAAAAAAGATTAGATATAGGGGCTTACGGTACTTGTGATCCAGGGAGATACTGGCTATATGGGTAGAAAGCAAAATCCTTGTTTGAATGGCGGCAACGAGGGTTTAGATAGAGGCAGACCAAATTCGCCTAAGTATTTATATACATATTGTGTAGCTTATCAATCTTAAGGCATCGGCTAAGTATTTATTAGAATTGTAGGCTACTAGCACATATGTAGTAGTGTGGCTCTAGTTTATTTTTTTTTTTCATTTATTTTTTTATTTTTTTTGTGGTTTGCCCAAAATCAATTTAAAAAAATATATTTAATATAATTAAATAAATAAATTATTAAGATAAAAAAATGTGTAGGAAATTATCACACCACAACAAATACACATATGCTATGATTTATTATAATATTACCATTATATATTAATTAGAAATTTGGGGTGTTACATCTAAAAGGGATTTTCTAAATATCTCCTTTTCTTACTCGAATTTGATGGTAACCTGACTTCAAATCAATCTTCGAAAACACCACGACTCCACTTAACTGATCCATCAAATCATCGATACGTGGTAAAGGATAACGATTCTCAATAGTTGCCTGATTAAGTATCCTATAATCCACACATAAGTGCGAGCTTCCGTCCTTCTTCTTAACTAACAGTACCAGAGCTCCCCATGGTGACACACTTGGTCTGATAATTCCTTTCTCCAACAAATGTTCAATTTTTCCCTTGAGCTCATTCAATTCCAATGGCGATATTCGACACGACACAATCGAAATAGGTCCGGTTCCTGGGTGTAGATCAATGAAGAACTCCACCTCTCTTATTGGTGGTAATCCTGAAATTTCTGTTGGAAATACGTGTGGGTACTACTTGACTAGCACCACGTCTTTTATGCTCACATCTATCTTTGCCTCCATGTTAGCCAATGATAGAAACTCTTGAGTTCCTACTCTCAACGACACTCCGAGTTTGTTAGTAGCTAGATACTGAACGACTCGTAGCTCGGGGAAAAGAACCAATTTGCAATCATAATCTAAGATTACATAATGATACGACATCTAATCCATATCAAGAGTGATCTCGAGTAATTTGTTAGTAGCTACATACTGAACAACTCTTATGATTATGCGCGTCTACCTCTGAAGACTGACATGTACTTCCTTTTAGCATGCCTTTGATGAACAATACTTATGTATGCCTTTGACGAACAATATTTTTGTATGTATAGATAAACAGTACTTTTGCATGCCTCTAATGAACAATACTTCTGCATGCCTCTAATGAACAATACTTTTGCATGCCTTTTATGAACAATACTTCTGCATGGCTCTAATGAATAGTACTTTTGCATGTATTTGATGAACAATATTTTTGCATGCCTCTAATGAATAGTATTTTTGCATGCCTCTGATGAACAATATTTATGTATGCCTTTGATGAACAGTATTTTTGCATGCCTCTAATGAACAATATTTATGTATGCCTTTGAGGAACATAATTTTTGCATGCCTCTAATGAAGTCTTTCTACATGACTCTGAAATTTGAAGCTACTGTTCAAGCCTACCTCTGAAGGTCATGTTTCGCTAGATCAAATAATTGCATCATGTTCCATAATGTTGCATTTGATAAGCAGCCTCTGAAATTGCCCTAACTCTAATAATTCAACAAAGGTGAAATTTCCCATGCCACTAATTCTAAGTCACGCAATTTTGCCTCTAACATGATTATTCAAGCAACAAAACTTCTGACTTTAACAATCAAGTCAATGATTTTGATGGAGAAAAGTCAACGACTCTAATGGAAGGTCAAAGGCTTTGATCGATAGAGCAACATACTGAATTGGACTTGGTTGTATCCGTACTTCTGAAAGTCCAAGAAAAATCCCATAATTGTTCATGCCCAAATCAAATCAAGCGTATGAAGGAAAACTCAAGTGAATCAATTTCCAAACATAATCTAAACAAATACTCACAATAACTTTCTAGAAGAATTGCTCAGATTAGATTGCGAAATAAAAAATTGCCTAACTGTCATATTATCAATATCAAATCAATCTGAATTATATTTGGAAGAAATAATTGTTGACTAAGATGGAAAGGAGATACGATTCAGAATCCTTTAGATACAAAATTGAAGCCCTAACTTTTCTTATAAATAGCAATCAAAGCTAAAGAACGAAAACAAGAAACTGAACAAACTCAGAAATCTTAAAAACCAAAGTTATTCAGAAAACCTCAAGAGCTGAAACCCTTGTAAGTATTCAGAGTTTAAGATTTTAAGTTCTAGCAAGCACTCGTTCAAAGTAAAATATTCTAAGTGTTATATGTAATACCCCAATATTTTCATATATATTATATATGTGTCTTTTTAGTAATTTTCGTGATTTGTTATTTAATTCATAATTTATTCTATGTGTAAAGAAATTAAATTAAATTTTATCACCCTCTATTTTACTTGAATAATTATAACCTTTATTTTTATTTAATTGTTTTGGCGTGACAATTACAATAGAACGACTTTTGGCCTTATTATTTCCTTGATAGACTATTGTGTATTTTGTGTATTTGATTAGTTTCGATATTCATGAAATAGATGTGTTAGATATGTTGGTTTTATTTTGTTATGCATGAGCTGCAGTGATATTTTTGTCTTGCTTGATTAATTTTAGTTGATGAAAATATTAGTTGAATTATTTAATTAAATTAGAATTTATAGAAGTTATGTTATTTGTTAGTTTTATTTTGGACCAAATAAGTTTTTGACCTAGGAGATAATAAAGTTAGTGAAAACCCTTAGTTTTATTTATTTATTCTATTTAATTAATTTAGTGCGACAATAATAAGATAATAATTTCTTAGATGTTTAATTATTTGATGAAGTATTTTTATATTAATGAATTAACTAATTGTTTGGGGTTTTATTATTAACTAATTAAAACTCATAGGAATATTTGTTTTAGAATGAACAATGACCAAATCAATTTTGACTAAATCAAAATTGAATCACTCACACTACTATTATTGATAGCTCAATTTTATTTTTTTAATAGCATTTAGTTTCATGATAACCACTAATCAATTGTAATTGAGAAGTCAGCACGCCACCGTTCATGTTCCATGCCCCTTGCCTGTTAGTAATAATCATATGATCAAGCTTTTACATGCATGATGATTCGTCTCTCCCTCCCTTGCGTCCACTCAAATGTGTAGCAAGCAAGAATAAGTACATGAATGTCAATTAACTTCTAATGGTTGGTCATTGAATGATATTATTTCAATTGAATTCCTTATTCATGTGTGCAATTAACCTCAATGAAGAAAGTTATTCCCTTCCTCTAATCAGCTCCACGCCTCCTATATTAGTCTCATACACCTCTTCCTCATAGAACACGATTAAAGTTGCAATAGAGCAAAAAGCAGTCCTAATCACCCACACTTCACACGCCATTCCCAACATTATTTTTTATGAGATTCTTTGAGAGCTTTATAGTGTTACATAGAAGGAAAGCGCTCAAGGTAAGGGCTTTTCCCCAATGAAAAGTTAGGATAAATATTATATTAGTGGTTTGTAAGATATTGATATGATGTCTTGATGTTGTAAAACCAAAAAGGTTGATTTTATATTTGTCTTAAAGAATTAAACTATAATGTTTTGATTTGTTTGAGTAATATGTTTGTCTTGATGAAATGAAAGTAGTTATAAAGTTCTATTTTTATTATTATAACATGATAAATATGCTTGTTGTGAAAATGTTTAATGTAAAGTTGCAATTTTTGTGTTATTTTGGTGTTCTTGCAATTTTTGTGTTATTTTGGTGTTCTTGAGTAATATGTTTGTTTGGATGTATTTGATTGAAAGTTTCGATTTTTGCGCTATTTAATTTCAATGTTTTGATTTTTATTAACACTAAATGAGTTTTGACGGAATTGATGAAAATTTTAATTTTTAATTATGATAACATGATTAAGTTGATTATTCTGATGTGTTTATGTAAAGTTTGATTTGTATGCTTAAACGACTAATAATTGGAGATGTTTTATAGTAGAAGGAATAAAGTTTCTATTTGTATGTGTTCTTTATGATTTAAGTTTTAATGTCTATTAATAACACATCGCTAATTCAATTTTGTAGTTTATAAAATGAAAGTTGTGATTCTGAGACATTTATTCACGTGTATGTGTTTTATATTTTTGATAGCAGAACAAATTATTCTTGATTTCAAGCACCCATGAGAATATAAATTTGATGTCATATATGATTAAAGTTTAATCTTGAATATTTTATCTTTGTGGTTTCCTATGTGGCTGGTGATTTGTGTTTTAAACATTGTTTACCTTGTGGTTGCCTAAGTGGCTGGTGATTTGTGTGTTGACCATTGTTCTCTTTGTAGTTGCCTAAGTGACTGGTGATTTGCATTATGAACCTTTTACCTTTGCGGTTGCCTAAGTGGCTGGTGATTTGTGTTTTGAACATTTTATCTTTTTAGTTACCTAAGTGGATGGTGACATGTACCTTTTGAGCATCATTTTCATTTCATGACATATCATATGCATCTTTGTGGACTCCTTAATGGCTGGTTTAATTTTCTCCATTGGTATGACTGACTTTTGTGTGGACTCCTTAGTGGTTGCTTATATATCAAATCATATACTTTTAGGAGCATGCATAACTTGCATACATTTTATTGTTATTTTATATTGATCTAATTATGTGTTCTAGGTGAATTACTACTTGAATTATTTAGGTACATTTTATGACTTGATATATCTTCTCGAATTATTCAGAAAAATGAATTTCTTTAGATCTTTTATTACAAAAAGATGTTATATTTATATTTTATGGGTATTAACTTATTATTTGGTTTAATTTTTTCTGTGCGTGAACTGACACCTTACAGCAACATTTAGGTACTAATGATCTCAAAGAGTTGCATGGATGATATTTGTTTGGTGCACGCGCGTGGGAATATGGGACTTTTACTTAAAAATAATGTTTTGTATTTAATAAAACCTATGTGGTACATTTTAAAGCCATTTACTTTTAATCGTTAACTTTAAATATAAATGCGGAAGTGAGTTTTCTTTCGCTATAAAATAATTGAGTTTTCTTTCACTAGAAAATATGAATTGTAGTTAATTTCACCTAAAGATCGATCTAACAATTGGAAGATTAAATTTCACTAAAGAGAGTTGAATTTATTTTAGAGCGTAAATAAACATCGATCTAACAATTCGAAGATTAAATTTGCATATAAATAATTAATATTTTAGTAAATTGCATTACATTATTTTACAAAAAAAATATATCAAGTCGTTTTCTGGCGCATCTTTTGTAGATTACATGATGAACAACTTCTAAGAAAAAAAAATATTATAGTCATTTTTAAAAGAAAACAAACATTTTTAGATAATGTTTTGGATCAAAATATGGGGCATTACACTATAATACGGGAAAACCATTGTATCAAATCTGGTTAGTAGAAGCAAAACCAAACAAGTTTCCAAATATTTGTAACCCAACCCGATAGTGATTTTAGTGTGCCTCAACGAATCTGTGGATCTGAGGTTTTGTTGAGAAGACTTTGACGGTGCAAACACAAGAAAAAGGGTTGAATTGTGTTTGACTAAGTAGGATTCTTTTTGCTAATTTATTTAAAATTGGTACGAGTTTGGTATCTTACTTATAATAATAGTAGTATCAATCGGGTTAAGTGATTAGAGGCCGAAGTAAAACAAGAATTGTTGAATTAAAGTGTCACAAGAATTTATCCTGGTTCACCAGCAACTTGGTAGCTATGTCCAGTCCTCTAACTCAAAAGGATTTAATCTACTAATTCAAAACGTGAATTACACAACACCTGACCCTACAAGCCAATCTTCTCAAAACAACCTGATACCTAAAGACTTTTGAGGAACAAAAACACATTGACTCTAAAAGTCAAGTCTTCTCAACACAACCTGAAAATCTATAGATTGCTTTAGGAATATGAAAGCCACTATCAGGCTAGGTTACAAGAGTTTAGAACAAATTGGTTTGCTTCTAACAAGCTGATTGTAACAATGACTCTCACACTAGAAAACACTTAGAAAATATTTGTTTTGAGTAAATGATTCTCTAGACGTTAACCTTATGAAATTTTGAGAAAATATTTGTTTTGAGAAAACACTTCGGAAATTTTGTGCTTGTGAGTTCTCTTGTTTTCTTCTTCAGCCTGAAGTATCTATTTATAGAGTTCGTTAAGGTTTCTCTTTTGTCCTTGCAAAATCTGAATCATATCTTTGCAAACAATAAATGTATCTTCTTGTGAGTGTTTCTTCTTGTAAGCAATTCTAGATCATATCTTCTTGTAAATATCTCAAATCTTCTTCTAGATTCTGATCAAATCTTCTTGTAACTTATTCATATCTTCTTGTAGATAAATCCTGATCAAATCTTCTTATATATAAATCATATCTTGTAAAAAATCTTGATCAAATCTTCTTGTAAATAATTCATATCTTCTTGTGATAAATCTTGATCAAATCATCTTGTAGATAATTCATATCTTCTTGTAAATAAATATTAATCAAATCTTCTTGTAAATAATTTGTATATTCTTGTGATAAATCTTAATGAAATAATCTTGTAAATAATTCATATCTTCTTGTTGATAAGATCTTGATCACATCTTTTTCAAATCTTGACCATATCTTCTTATCAACTTGGTCATAGATTTTCCTAAATTACAAATACGAGTCAAATCTTATTTTAAATTGTCTTCAAAAATAAGAATCTTCTTTCATACTCTTTCTTGATTTGAACTGGAATGGATTCAGGTTGTTATTGGATGTTCACAAGTTTTTGATTTGGCTAAGTCTTCTTTTCATACTTAATTCTTTCAATTTCAGACATTGACTTTCCATCAGAGGCATTGACTTTTTAGCTGTAGTGAGTTGCTGTGTTACTTGAATAATGATAGTAAGAGGCAGAATTGCATGAATTATCATTAATGGCATTAGACAAATCACCTTATTGAAACTTCAAAGTCAGTGCAACATTGGAGGTTGCATATCAGTGGAAGCATTTGGAGTGTGTTCCACCATTTTGATCAATGGATTATGAGCTTTGAATTTATGATTTGAACAATCTCTTCAGAGTTAATTATACCTTGATATGAACTCTTTAGAGGCATGCAAAGTTTGTGCACATCAGAGACATGTAAGGGTTTTAGAGACATGCTTCAGATTCAGTCTTCGGGGGCAGTCTTCAGACTTAGTTTTGGACCCTTTATTCAGAGGCAGTCTTCAAACCTAGTTATCAGGCCCAAACATCAGACCCAGACATCAGAGGTGATCTTTGTAACCTTTAGAAGCACGCTACTTTCAGAGGAATATGTTCAAAGGAAGACGTTTATAGTTTGTGTTCCTCTAGTCACATCCTCTGCTTACTTCGTCTAGTCACTTCCTCTGGTGACTTTCCTCTGGTCAGTTCCTCTAGTACATTCCTCTGATTTTCTTCTTCCAATTTTTGCATACTTAATGAAGCCATTAAATCAAATTTATTGTTCTCATAAAACACTTTAACTAACATCATACCAACTTGGTTACAATAGACTTGTCTTGAAGGGTCAATTGGGTAGTTTGGATCTAATTATCTATAGGTTTCTGGTTGTCTAGAGAAGACTTGACTTTTAGGGTCAAAGTGTGGTTTGCCTTAAAAAGTCTGTAGGTTAAAGTTTTTTTGATAAGATTGACTTGTAAGGCCAGGTGTTTTGTAATTCCAGATTTTGTGGATAAATCCCTTTGTGTGAGGGGACTTGGGGTAGCTACCAAGTTGGTAGGGAACCAGGATAAAATCTCGTATGTTTTTCATACATCTGCATTATTTGTTTTACTATTGCCTCTACTTAGTAAGACTGATTAAGTCACCAAATCAAAATTAGAATTAAGAAAATAGTTTTAATTTAGACAAACACAATTCAAACCCCCTTCTCGTGTTTACGCACCTTCAAGATTCGCGTGATTAAGTTTTTGAACACGATATGAAATTAGTTTCGATTCAGAATTATAATTGAAGGAAATCTTTGACCTAAGTGAAAAGAAGATATGGTCAAAATATTGTTCACAAGAAGATAAGGTCAAAATATTTTTTATAAGAATATATGGTAAAATATTGTTCATAAGAAGGTATGGTCAAAATATTGTTCACGAGAAGATATGGTCCAAATATTGTTCACAAGAAGATATGGTCAAAATAGTGTTCAGAAAAAGATATGGTCAAAATATTGTTTACAAGAAGACATGCTCATAATTGATTCTCAAGAAGATACACTCATAATTTGTTCACAAGAAGATATATTCATAATTTGTTTACAACCCCTTTCACGTGTTCGCACTTTTTGTGACTGTCTGCCTCTGAAGAATCGCATCAAGATTTTAATCTTTTGACTCTATTTAAAAGTAAACTCTCTAATAAACAGTCAACACTCTAGATAGTCAATGCTCTTATGGAAGTCTAAGCTCTTAGAAGTCCATACTATAAAAAGCAACGCTCTGAAGAAGAAAAATTTGTGCATCCTTTGCCCAACACCCTAAATCTTTTATTTGTTTAAAGGTTTATATGATATACTTTGGTCATGGTATCCTTTGTTGTCTCTGTCTCCATATCAAGATATGCAAAATCAGTTACAAGGATAATATTGGACAAGGTTTAATGGAAAATTAATCTCTGAAGATTTGACACAAAACATCATGATACATGTTGATTTCTTGCAATCACGACAACAACTAGAATCCCTAAAGTTCTCTATAAAAGAACGTGCAACTCTCATTGAAGATACAACAACGATGTACTACAATAAGAACAGCACAACCATCTCTGCAATTTTGTAAATAACAAATATTTTTTGATAGTGCAACATTATAAACACTCTCTTGTGACAGTATTGAACCAAACCTTGCACCAATTCTTTTGTAAATTAGCCCAATAGTAGCTGCATTCCTCAGCAGTTTGATTGTACTAAGCTAGAAGGTTGAGAAGACTTGAACATAGATAGATTAACTTCTAGGTGTTCAGTGGAAGTGTGATTCAGTTGGTGAATTAGTGGATTAAATTATTCAGTTTGAAGGGACTGGACATAGCTACGGTGTTGGTGGTGAATTAGGATAAAATGGTTGTGTTATTATGTGCTTACGTTTCATCTATTCTGTTTTTTGTCACTTTGAGTAAAGATATGTGTTATTATGACTAACATTATTGATGAAGTTACAAGTGGAAACATTAATAGGCTTTGTCTGTTTGATGGAGAAAGATTCAGGTACTAGAAGGATAGGCTCGGAAGTTTCTACATCTCACATGATCCCGAACTTTGGGACATAGTTGAAAGTGGCTATGAGGCTCCAAAAAATGTTGTTGGTGTTGAAATATCCAGAAAGGATCTCATTGCTAATTGAATGAAACAATACAAGATTCATTATAAAGCAAGAACTTTCATGATAAATGTTGTCACCTTCAAAGAGTTTGAAAAAAGCAGCAATAAATAAATAACAAAAAGTATCTTTGTTGCTCTAGTTCTCAACTATGAAGGAAACAAACAAGTATAGGAAGCTAAAATAAACTTGGATATTAGGAAGTATGACCTTAGATGGAAGAATATGAATACATTGAGAGAATGTTTTCTATAATGCAAACTCTTTTATCAAGATTGAAGGTTCCCCAAAAAAGCTACATTACTTCTGTCTACGTCAAAAAGCTCTTCAGAGGTCTTCCTAACAAGTGGAGATAAAGGTAAATATAATTCAAGCAGCTAAAGATCTAAACAAACTCTTAAAGAGTTGATGAGTTCACTTTGATCCCATGAGATTGAACTGGTTGAAGATGAGCCTTAAAAGCAGTCAATACCAGGCTCTCAAATCCCAAAGAAAAAAGGAAAACTCCAAGGTCTTACAAGCTATTGAAGACTCAAAGAACATAAAGTCAAACGATCAAAGTGAAGACTCAAATTATGAAAAGTTTTATTTCATCTTAAGGAAAATCCAACGCATGTAGAACAACAAAAGATGTATTTCATCCCAAAACAGCTAAGAATGAGGTGAAAAATAAGACAAGAAAAGAATCATCTACTATAAAAATAAAGAACGAGGAAACTTCGAATGAGAATTTCCTAAAATTCAAATGGGAACTTCCCACAAAAAAGACTTCAAGGCAAAGAAAAAGGTCTTATGGATACTTGGGATTTCTATGATGATTTATTCGATAAATATGAAAAGCATGCAATCATGGCTCTAATGGCAGATACACATTCTAACTCTGATTCTTAAGATGAGTCTGTTGATGAAGAAATTGAGGTGTTATCTGACCTATCTCGTAATAAACTTATAGTTATGTTAAATGTGTTTCTCAACAAAAATCACAATGTTTCGTCACAATTGAAATCTCTTATAATAGCTCATGACATCTTGACAAATAAATACAGTTCTCTTGAAAAAAAAATTGAAAACCTAAAGAGAGGAAATCTAACTCTAAAAGAAAATGTGCCAAAAATTTCAAAGGATATAGTATGTAATTTGTTTAAGTTCCTTTCAAGAATTTCTTGCAAATGACATCGAAAGAATCAAACAAGCCTCAATGATCTATGGTGTTAGTAGTAACAATAAACATGGTATTGGTTTTGAAGAACCAAAGGAATCTCCTAAAGCTACCTTACTTAATATTGCTTCGTATATTGCTTAAATAAAGCTCACAATAAAAGAACTAGTCCTATGCAAAAAAAAACATGGAAAGACAAGCCACCTTTCAAAACTAACAAATAGGGACCGACCAAAGTTGGGTACCTAAAAATAAAATATTTTATCTTTCAAATATCCTTAGAAACAAAGTTAAAACACTAGTCATGATACCTGAACAATGGATGCTCAAAACACATGACAGGAGAAAAGTTTATGTTCCAAGACCTGACCCTTATGAATGGAGGATTCGTAGGATTTAAAAGTAATTAGAATGATAAGATCATTAGGCCCGACACAATAGGTAATGTTTCCCTTCCCACTATTAAAAATGTTTTACTGGTAAAAGTTCTGATGCGCAACTTGTTGGAAACAAGTTGCTTCGAAGAAATATGCCATTCGCTTGTTTTGATGGTAACAAACTTGTTTGTGGGAACAATTTAATGCACTAATATTTTAATTAAGTGTGCAGGTCCAAGATCAAGTATTTGAATAAGAAATCCTTATCGTATCCTCTTATATCTGGATGAAGACAAAGATGCAATACGACTTTGCTTCGCTCTGTTTCTCTAAGTCTAGCGAGCGAGCAACGTTGTGTTCCAGTTGCCTCTGGAATTGCACGAAATGTTGTAGTTAAGTTACCTCTAACAAATTCAACCTGTGTTTTGCCTCCAATAAGCATGATAAGCAAGAATCTTCCTCTGATAAGCGTGAAAAGAAAGTAACAACCTCTGCCTTTGATAAACATGCGAGACCTTCCTTAACTTCCTTACTACTAAAGTCCCCTATATCC
>JBBPBP010000001.1:49179051-49192503 GCA_037974735.1 Cicer chorassanicum | reverse complement strand
AAAAAGACTTCAAGGCAAAGAAAAAGGTCTTATGGATACTTGGGATTTCTATGATGATTTATTCGATAAATATGAAAAGCATGCAATCATGGCTCTAATGGCAGATACACATTCTAACTCTGATTCTTAAGATGAGTCTGTTGATGAAGAAATTGAGGTGTTATCTGACCTATCTCGTAATAAACTTATAGTTATGTTAAATGTGTTTCTCAACAAAAATCACAATGTTTCGTCACAATTGAAATCTCTTATAATAGCTCATGACATCTTGACAAATAAATACAGTTCTCTTGAAAAAAAAATTGAAAACCTAAAGAGAGGAAATCTAACTCTAAAAGAAAATGTGCCAAAAATTTCAAAGGATATAGTATGTAATTTGTTTAAGTTCCTTTCAAGAATTTCTTGCAAATGACATCGAAAGAATCAAACAAGCCTCAATGATCTATGGTGTTAGTAGTAACAATAAACATGGTATTGGTTTTGAAGAACCAAAGGAATCTCCTAAAGCTACCTTACTTAATATTGCTTCGTATATTGCTTAAATAAAGCTCACAATAAAAGAACTAGTCCTATGCAAAAAAAAACATGGAAAGACAAGCCACCTTTCAAAACTAACAAATAGGGACCGACCAAAGTTGGGTACCTAAAAATAAAATATTTTATCTTTCAAATATCCTTAGAAACAAAGTTAAAACACTAGTCATGATACCTGAACAATGGATGCTCAAAACACATGACAGGAGAAAAGTTTATGTTCCAAGACCTGACCCTTATGAATGGAGGATTCGTAGGATTTAAAAGTAATTAGAATGATAAGATCATTAGGCCCGACACAATAGGTAATGTTTCCCTTCCCACTATTAAAAATGTTTTACTGGTAAAAGTTCTGATGCGCAACTTGTTGGAAACAAGTTGCTTCGAAGAAATATGCCATTCGCTTGTTTTGATGGTAACAAACTTGTTTGTGGGAACAATTTAATGCACTAATATTTTAATTAAGTGTGCAGGTCCAAGATCAAGTATTTGAATAAGAAATCCTTATCGTATCCTCTTATATCTGGATGAAGACAAAGATGCAATACGACTTTGCTTCGCTCTGTTTCTCTAAGTCTAGCGAGCGAGCAACGTTGTGTTCCAGTTGCCTCTGGAATTGCACGAAATGTTGTAGTTAAGTTACCTCTAACAAATTCAACCTGTGTTTTGCCTCCAATAAGCATGATAAGCAAGAATCTTCCTCTGATAAGCGTGAAAAGAAAGTAACAACCTCTGCCTTTGATAAACATGCGAGACCTTCCTTAACTTCCTTACTACTAAAGTCCCCTATATCCGGAATCAAAATGCTTAATATCTGGATCCTAATGATGGTTCATCTTAGAGGAAGAAAATCCTCTCCTTTGTCACCAATTGGATTCCAGACAATTGAGATCATGGATTGCAGTTGGCATCCCAGAACTTTGCAGCTTTTAGATAAACAATTGAAATCATTTACTTATGGATGGTACAACTTCAGAAAGCCAAGAGCAATCAGTCTAGAAAGCTCCTAATGGACGATTCATCAAGCTCATCAAGGGATTCCTCCTCTCATTCTAGTGGTTTCTCTAGTCGCACAATTGCAGCTTCATGTGTTCATCTCACAGATTGAGATTCACCCTGTAGATGTTCCTCTTGTTGCTGCTCTAGGATCTTCAGATTCTACTTCTACAAGCTTCTCTGCATCTCCATCTAGCCCTGTCATTGATCCTTCTTAGTTAGTTAAGAAGGAAGAACTTGATCGTCTAGCAGCTAATATTGATGCGTTTATGGAAAAAAGACCAATAATTATGAGTATATTCAAAATACCCTTAGTTTAATTAAAGATAGGCTCATAAATCCAACCCCTAAGATTTTTTTCTATTTTTTTGTTCAATGGATTTTCTTTCCTTTCCTTTCCTGTTTTTTTTGAACTTATGTTATTATTGCAAATTATGAATAGAACATGCATATTATATGGGGTAGCTTTGCTATAACATGTTATTATTATATTATTCCCTTGTTTACTTTATTTTTAAAAAGATGTTCACAAAAATATATGTTTGTCATCATCAAAAAGGGGTAGATTTTCGGAGCCAAGTTGATTTGAAGAAATATGCCCCTCACTTGTTTTGATGATAACAAAATCATTTGTATGAACAATTTAATGCACTAATATTATGATTAAGTGCACATGACAACCAAGAATCTTCCTATGCCTTTGATAACCAAGTAAATGCATTTGCCTCTAACAAACGTCACAATCAGGTAACTGCTGATGTCTTTGACCCGAATTGAAGGTGCAAACACGCGAAAGGAGGTTGAATTGTGTTTGATTAAGTTGGATTCTTTTTGCTAATTTATTTAAAATTGGTTTGGGTTTGGTGACTTAGAATAAAAGTAGTAGCAATCGGGTTAAGTAATCAAAGGCATAAGTAAAACAAAAATTTTAGAATTCAAGTGACACAAGAATTTATCTTCGTTCACCACCAACTTGGTAGCTACATCCAGTCCCCTCACTCAGAATGATTTAATCTACTTATTCAAAACTTGAATTACATAACACCTGACCCTACAAGCCAGTCTTCTCTAAGCAACCTGATACCTACATACTTTTTGAGGAACACAAATACCTTGACTCTACAAGCCAAGTCTACCCAACACAACTTGAAAACCTAAAGATTGCTTGAGGAATAAGAAAACCACTATCGGGCTGGGTTACAAGAATTTGGAACAAATTGGTTTCCTTTTAACAAGCTAATAGTAACACTGATTGTCACACTAGAAATCGCTTAAGAAATATTTCTTTTGAGAAAGTGTTTCTATAGACCTTAAATTTTTGTTCGATCGAGAAAGTGTTTCTCTAGACCTTAATGACTTAGTAAATTTTCTGCAAGTGAGTTCTCTTATTTTATTTTTCATCCTTGAGTATCTATTTATAGAATAGGTTTGGGTTTCTCCTTTGTCTTTGCAAAATACGAATCACATCTTTGCAAATAATAAATGTATCTTCTTGTAAACAATACTTGATCATATATTCTTGTAAATAATTCATGTCTTCTTGTAGATAAATCTTGATCAAATCTTCTTGTAAATAATTCATATCTTGTGATAAATCTTGATACAATTTTCTTGTAGAGGATTCATATCTTCTTGTAGATAAATCTTGATCAAATCCTCTTGTAAATAATTCATATCTTGTGATAAATCTTGATCAAATCTTCTTATAAATAATTCATATCTTCTTGTAGATAAATCTTAATCAAATCTTCTTGTAAGTAATTCGCATCTTCTTGTGATAAATCTATATCAAGTCTTCTTGTAAATTATTCATATATTCTTGTTAATAAGATCTTGATCATATCTTCTTCAAATCTTGACCAATTCTTCTTTTCAAATTGGTCAAGGATTTGTTTCAATTATAAATCAGAATCAAACTTATTTTAGATTGTCTTCAAATACACGAATCTTCTTTCATACTCTTGCTTGATTTGAGCTATAATGGATTTGGGCTGTTCTCGGATCTTCACAAGATTTTGATTCGGAGAAGTCTTCTTTTCGTATTTACATATTTAAATTTCAACCATTGACTTTCCATCAAAGGAATAGACTTTGTCGTTGGAGTGAGAGGTTGTGTTTCTTGAATGATGATAGTCAGAGGCAGAATTACATGACTTAGAATTAGTGGCATTGGGCAAATCACCTTGTTGAAACTTTAGAGTTAGTGCAACATTTGAGGCTGCATATCAGAGGCATCATTTGAATTTTGTTGCATTAAATTGTTGCTATAGATGATTTTGTTATCATCAAAAGAAGGGAGGGACATGTTTTTTCAAACCGACTTGGTTCCAACAAAAAATTGAAAGGTAGATGTAGATTTTGCAGATCTACAGATATCAGAGCAACCAAATGAATTAGTAGATATGATTGATAACTCATCTTATTGATAAAGCCTAGATGGAAATATAAATCTTCTCATCTAGACTCTTTGATCATAGGAAGTGCAAATAGTCCTCTAAAAATCTGATGCGCTTTTAACGAAATATCTATGTTTGGACTATTATCTAAAGTTGAACCAATAACCATAGATAAAGCTCTATAACATGATTGTTGGATAATTGCAATGCAAGAAGAGTTGAATCAATTCAAAATAAATGATGAATGAGATCTTGAACCAAGTGGGTTTTTAGAAACAAACTGATGAGAAAGGTGAAGTGATTAGAATCAAGGTTAGACTTGTAGCTCAAGGATACTATAAGTAGGAAAGTATTGATTATATTGAAAAATTTCCCCGGTGGCAAGGTTAGAGGCAATCGTAATTTTATTTTCCTTTGCAGTATTTACTAAAATCATTTTATATCAAATGGATGTGAAAAGTGATTTCTTAAATGGTTACATAAATGAAGAAGTGTATGTCAAACAACTTTTCTGTTCAAAGATAATGATTTTCCAAACTATGTTTTCAAATTAAAGAAATATTTGTTCGGTCTGAAACAAGCTCTAATGATTGGTTCTCTCCTCCACCTAATTGCCTCTAGACCTGATATTTTGTTTAGTTTGAGTGTGTGCGCCAGATTTCAGTCTAATCCTAAAGAATCTCACTTAACAGTTGCTAAGACGATCTTTATATATTTGAAAGGCACTAGTAACCTTGGTCTCTGTAATAAGCCATCCTCTAAGTACAGGTTAGTAGGTTTATGTGATGCTGATTATGTTGGAGACCAGCTAGAAAGGAAAAGCTTCAGTGGAAATTGTACATTCCTTGGTGAGAATCTAATTTTCTAGTCAAATAAAATATAAGGGACTATTGCTTTATCTACAACAAAAGCAAAATATATCTTAGCAACCAGCGATAGCACTCAGCTATTGTTGATGAAGTATCAACTAGAATACATGTTTTACAAAAAATTATATTTTAAATTAAAACGCAAACTATATAGAGATTAAACATCATTTTATAAGGGATTATGTCTAGAAGGGTATGTTAGACTTTCAATTTGTTGACAATGATCATCAGTGGGCTGATATTTTCACAAAACCCTTTGATAGGGATATATTCAATTTTATAAAGAAAAATATAAACACTCTGTTCATAAAAGAATTAAGTTGAAGTCTTTGTAGTTTTGCCTCTTATAAAACAGAGGAAATGGTTAAATGTGTATACGCTCTACTTCTTTGGAAATTCAATTTACTTGTGCCTCTGGTCAATCAAAATTCAATTTTTATAAATATGAACAATTTTTCTTATTAGTTATGCATGGTCTATGATACTCTAACATGTGTTATTCACACGTGTTTACGCGTGTGCATTAGTTCTGGTTTTAGAAACTCAATCGTTTTTATAAAACCCACTCACCATTGACGATCGTTCACATTCCTCGTGTATTCCAACATGTTTTCCCTTTCTCTCTTTCAAACCTTGACTCTTCAAAAAAAAATCTCTGAATCACTCATGCTTCAATGGCTTCAAGTTTATCCTCAAACCCTATACTTGGTAATGTCTCGTATGTTACTACCATAACCTACAAGCCAGATCGACTAGAAATTCTTCATGAAATCCTAGTAAACTTCACAACTCAAGCTGAAAATGAATTTGATACTGTTGAAGGCATTGTTGGTTGGTCTGAATACTTCAACCTAGAACAAGATGTAGCATTGGACATTCTAGTCAACACATTTTGGAGGTTTGCTTACACAAACAATGATGGAGAAGTATCAAGTTTAGTGTTAGTGCTTCAAATCAAAATAACTCAACAATCCCCCGCTGCCATTACAAAATGCCCATATGATTGAATGTTGATTGATAATGGTTATGGATCTTTCAAGACCAATAAGGAGTTTTTTGAATATCCTAAGGTGAATTCCAAGTTTGTGCACTTAAAACCTAAGTACATGGTACCATACAAGATTCAGATTGGGTGTTTGGTACCCAAAGGTATTGTGGACCATGTTAGCAAAGACCACAAGGGTCTAATGTGGAATATCTCTCAGAGGATCAAGACAAATCTTCCAAACCTGATTTTGGAACACATGAGGTAATGTGTCAAAAAATCTAAGGCAAGAATGATCTAAATAATCCCCTACCCCAGACTCATCACTATCGTACTATTGAGAATTCCTCTCATTCAAGCCTTAGAGAAATTAGGTCGAGTTATTCAAGAAGAAAATTTGGTTTATTCATCTACACTAGTGTTTAACATATCCAATGTCATCAAGATGAAATCAATCTCTCATAAGGATGCATTATACCAAGTGGTGATGTAAGAAGAATATCTAGTAAAACTGGTGGCTCTCAACACATTTCCTTTGTTGTTGAAAACACTTATGCTCCTAAATTTGAGGAGGATAATAAAGTATTTCTAGAGTATTTGAGAATGTGTGAGTCTGGCCGAGAGATGGATCTAGTTTGCTTCCCTCTACCTAAAGCTGCTGAAGTTTTTAAGAAGAAGAGAAAAAGGGTTACGAACATAATCTGTGTAGAAGAGGCTGAGAAAGAAGAAACAGACACCAATGAGGACACAAGTAACCTCATTCCGAGAAAGAAACAAAAGGTAACATCTAACCCTGAGAAAAATACTCCTTTTGCAAATTTTTGTAATACTAGTAATAATCAACAATCAACAACCGGAACTAAGACCTTTCACACTTTTATCCAAAATACAAACTTAGCAGCCCCCTCCTCCGATCCTGCACCTAATATCCTTGCTAACTCTGACTCCAACACCTTAAAATATATTTTTGAGGCAACCTTTGTAGAACACTTTGCTACCCTCTGTTATAGATCACATTATTTTCCTCTCAAAACCCACACTTCAACCCCAACACAACCAGTAACTCGCACTATCCTTCCACAAACACCTAGCTTATCCACCTCTGCCTCTAACCCTACCTCACGAAGGTTTGTGAATCCCTTTTACCAAGTAGTTGAGATAGCACCTAATACCCTAGCTAACATTTGACTCTAACACCTTAAAATATATGTTTGAGGCAACCTTTGAAGAACACTTTGCTACACTCCGATATAAATCACATCATTTTCCTCTCAAAACCTACACTTCACAACCAACACAACCAGTAATTCACACTATCCTTCCACAAACACCTACAATATCCACCACTGCCTCTAACACTACCTCACGAAGGCTTGTGAATCCCTTTCACCAAGTAGCTCAGATCGCAGCTCAAGTCATCATTGACTTAGTATCTAATATATCTTAAAAAGAATCATTTGGTTCTCCCTTGCCCCTTTTTCACTTTGAACTTGCCACCTCCACCATCCCTCTAGACCTTATTCCCTACCCACACTCAATTCCCTCTGGCTTTCCAAACCTCGACGCTTTCATTACTTCTCTTATTACAAAAAATCTCTTTATTACGCAATAAAATAAATGAGTAAAATGTGTTTTATGGGTTAGACCCATGTGCAAGAGTAAAATCTAATTAATAATAATAATAATAATAATAATTAAAAAAAGGAAAGAAAAAAGAATGAGAACAAAACACGTTTCCTTTTTCTTCTTCTTCCTATATCCGCTGCCACAACCGTTTCTCCTCCTTTTTTCGTCGACCACGATCATTACAGTGGATGTCTTACAAAACTGAGACCACATTCGTGATCGTTGTGATCTCCTCTTTCATTCCCAACTTGAATCGTAAATTGAAATGTCTTATTCCTCTTTGTCAAAAATCACCCCTCCACCTTTTCATCAAGATTTTGGGCACCACGACTACTCCCAACGAAAACCGAGACCATATTTGGACTCCATGAAACACCCTCTTCCGTTACCTATGCTTGTAAACACCAATCGTTAATCTTCAAAAAATAGGTTTTCTTCCTCGTCGCGACTGTGTTGTCGAATTTCGGCCTGCACGTTCATCGTCATGGAAAACTAATAGCATTTTTGGATTCCTCTCATCGAAACCTTTAAGAAGCACTACACATTTGCATGTTTCGGTATAGTTGAGTCGGACCCTGTTGGTGCTCTAGCACGTCGATGAGACCTTTTCTAATAACCTGTTTCACGACATTTCGAATATGTTTCTTTGCCTAATAATTTTATTAATTATGTAACACTGATTTTTATGCCCCGCATAAATTATCAGCCATATTTCATTGATTCTGCAAATTCGATGCTTTTGGACTTGTTCGTTGCGCGTTGTCGACATCTCATGGTTGCTGAAAATCATTCTGGTCCTTATATCTTATGAAAGCATCAAATTGAGGTATGGGGTGAGAGTGAGTTCGAATTAATGAGTGTAAATTAAGTGAGATGAACGGGAAAACTGTATTTCCCATAATTCATTCAAGGCTCGCTACGTACGGCTGAAGCCTTTTGAGTAATAATTGACTAATGAGAAAACTTGAATTTGGTGAGGTTAAAACATGAGTTAGAAACTTTTACAGGGTGCTGTTTAATTTAATTTTGAATATCGTATGGTAGTTGAATTATTGTAGAATTGTGTATTTGACGTATTTTGTGTTTTGTTTATATATGCCCTTGATATTGTTATATGATATATAATGTGATGAACTGTGATTATTTGCATTGCAATTGACGTGGTGTGTGTGAATGATCTAGTATTATTATCTGTGAGGGAAAATCCTGTATTGTTGGAGCTTGTGTATCATGATGATAAATTTTGAATGTAATACATGACTATGGAAATATGCATTAATGATGTGTACTTTTTGACTTATGATGTTACCACCTTGATGAATATGATGAACTGCATATTGTGTTTAATTGAATAATGATGAATTCGACCCGTGCCAATGATGGTTCTCTTAACGGAGTGAGTAGCCTAGCCAACAAAGGGAGAATATGGATGTTATTTGTTTGAAGTGGGGATTATCTTGTCATCATATAGGTAAGGCCTGACAAGCCTAGTGATTTCGGGGAAATACAACTGAATGAGCCTGATCGTGGCGGTCTACTGTTGAGCCTTAAGGCAAGATTGTTAGACCTTGGAGGTATTCGGGTGGGGAATTCCTAGGTGACTTGGAGGTAGCACTCTAAATGTCGGGAGCTACCATGCAACACAGGTTTACCTCGACTGTCGCGTATATATGTCTAAGGTTGAGTTGAAGGGATTTATGAGGACAAGGCCAATTTGAATTGTCCGTCCACCGGGATGGTGGCATAGTATAAAGCCTCCTAACCAAGTACTTCGGAATTAGAATGGTACCACATTGTGAAGTAGAGTCTAAGCTCTTGCATAACATTGCATTTCCTTGTGATTGTTTTGCTGTGATTGATGTGTTTCAAAAGTGATAATAATTTCTCTTAGATGATTTGATGTTATAGTAAAAGGTATTAATTTTCCTTGAGTGATAGTGACTTTTTAATGTGATATTTTTCATGAACGATGTTTGTGTAATGATACGGTTCTATTATGATTGTTTGCATGTTCTTCTTACTTTTATTATACTATCAACATGATTTCGAAACTCACCTCCTTCGTTGTTTGTGTTTGACTGGTTTGGCCCTGCGTTTGCAAAATTACAGTTGTTACAGATTAATGAGTCTTAAAGTTCAAGTTTGAGAGGAACCCCGCTCTGATAGGTGATACCGAGAATAAGGGTTGTAATTTTTATTTTACTTATTTAATTTGAAACGACTTTTTGTATGAAAACCTTATAAGTACTAGTAAGTTTTTATAATTAAATCAAGTAATTATACTTAAATCAAGCTTATTGAGATTGCACTATTTTATAGGAGTAAAGAAGTTTAAAGTGTTCCTTTTGATTTTTGAAAAACGTGATATCCTAATTTAAAAATAAAAGATTTTATTTTCTTGGAAACAGATTTTTATTTATCTGTTGCAAATTTTATAGAAATATGATATAAATTATTATATATAATATTTGGGGGTTTAAGGTGTCACATTAGTCGTATCAGTGCAGGTCTGTCCAATCAGGCCGAGTGGGTTATGTGTCAGTCCTCTATTAGTCGATTGTGAGCCAATTGTGTTTACCTGTGTTCCCTGTTAAGTGCTATGTATTTTTCCATTGCAATACATGATTTCTGAAAGATGATTGTTAATTATTAACTACTTGTTTATTTTTGTTGTGTTGTGGATTCTCTTATTTTTGAAGATAATTGTTAACGTTAATTGCTTGCTCGTTCTTCTTGTGTTGTGTATTTGTTGAGATTTGAGTTAATTTGAATTGTTGACATGATTACGTTAATTAGTTATTTAGTGGACTTGTGACTTGTACGCCTAACTATGATTTTATGCTATCTTATTTAATGTGAATAGTTAAAAATAATTTTTTTGATTTGAAAGTTCTTATTTTTTATTTTAAGTTGGCTTGTGTGAAAAAAAACTGATGATTGTTGTCATTATTAGGGTGTCACAGTGGTTCAGGCTCCCCAGGGGCCAGGTGAGGCCTCAGTTTGGCCGCAGGCCCACAGTACCTTGCTTGAGATGCAAAAAGACCCCGCTTGGTGTCAATTGTCCATAACCATGCATCAACAAGCTCAGAAAGGACAAGATCTCCAAGCTGAGGTGCAGCAGAAACCAACCATGTCCATATGAAAACACCAATTTCCATTGCATCATGTGTTGAAATATATGCAGGACACCAACAAAGAAGACGAAGAAGTTGTGAAAAGCCCTCCACTTTTGATTGGGATCCAGAACTCTTGTCCATAAGAAAAGCATAACTCAGATAAAGGTACAATCATGGATTCCCAAATAGTTATAACTACTACCATCTAGATACAAGGAAGAAATGTCTTTACCAAATTTGACAAAAGCAGCACAGTAGCCTGAGAACAGGTTTCACAAAATTCAGACCTGACCACTTCCCCACCTTTCTCTGCTAATGTTTGTTAAACTCAGAATTTCTGATTGGTAAAATATATCATTTCCACGAAGAATTCTCCTTTAAATTATGTTGTTATAGAATGATATGAGTTTTACTATAACAGTTAATTTACCGCTAGGTTAATCTAGCATTGGACTAATTAACTATAAGACTAATTACATAATTACAAATATCATCAATTCTGCACATTTAAAGATTATGAAACTGTCAATTCCATTGACATCCCCCTCAAATTGATATTGGCGAGTCTATAAGCATCAATTTGCTGATTAGAAAATTATGTCGTTGACGTGTCAATGATTTGGTGAGGACATCAGCCAACTGAGTAGATGTTGAGACATGAGGCATAGTAATAACTTTGCGGTCATAAGCTTCCCTAATTCAATGACAATCGACTTCTATGTGCTTCGTTCTTTCATGGTGTATTGGATTTGTTGAAATTTGTATGGCACTTGTATTTAGAGCTGTCAATTTGATATGCCCACTAATTATTGGCCCCAATATGGAGGGGCCAAAAAAAATATCATAATTAAAAAGGGAGGATTCTACCATGCACCCCTACACCTAAACCTATCACCCCAAATCAACGTGAAAATATAATTTTACCCTTTTAAACTTCTCATTTTTTCAGAATTTTCGAAACTTTCAAACAATTCAAAACTTTTGAAATAGGAAAAAATTAGAAACTTTCCATATTTGGAAAGTTTCGAAAATTTTCAGATTTATAAACTTTCTAGATTTGGAAATTTTCTAAACTTTCCAGATTTGGAAACTTTCGAGATTAGGAAACTTTCGAAACTTTTCAAATTTTTGAAATAAGGATTACATTTTGAAAGTTTCGGAAGTTTCCAAACTCTGGAAAGTTTCGAAAGTTTCTAAGTTTGGAAAGTTTCGAAAGTTTTCAAATATGGAGAGTTTTGAATTGTTCGAAAATTCAGTAATTTTCTATTTCAGAAGTTTCGAATTGTTCGAAAGTTTTGAAAATTCTAAAAAAATGAGAAATTTAAAAGGACAAAATTGTATTTTTACATTGATTGGGGGTGAAAGGTTTAAGTGCGGAGGTGCGTGGTAGAATCCTCTTAAAAATGTCCTCAAAAAGAAAGCCCCAACAATATAAAAAGAAGTTTCCAAACTCTGGAAAGTTTCGAAAGTTTCTAAGTTTGGAAAGTTTCGAAAGTTTTCAAATATGGAGAGTTTTGAATTGTTCGAAAATTCAGTAATTTTCTATTTCAGAAGTTTCGAATTGTTCGAAAGTTTTGAAAATTCTAAAAAAATGAGAAATTTAAAAGGACAAAATTGTATTTTTACATTGATTGGGGGTGAAAGGTTTAAGTGTGGAGGTGCGTGGTAGAATCCTCTTAAAAATGTCCTCAAAAAGAAAGCCCCAACAATATAAAGGCCCTAAAATTTTGTGCGCTTAGTGGGCATATAGGCCCACTTTTTCAAAAAAAAAAATTTCACTTTTTTCCGAGAAAAAAGTATTGATTTAAAATATTCCTAGAACTTTTTTTTTCTCACAATTTTTTGAGAAATAATAATTTCAAATTTTTCTGAGAAAAAAATATTATTTTAATTTTTTTCGATATTTTTTTGAGAAAAATAATTTTCGAAAACTTTTCAAGAAAAAAAAAATCAAAATTAACAAAATATTGGGTCCTGTGAGCCCTCTCCCTTAAGCCCACAAAATAATGGACCGGGGCTTTAACATAATTATTTTAATAGGGGCCTAATATTAGGGGCTTAGTAAGAATTTTTTTAAAAGAGGCCTTGGAGTTTGGGACGTTTTTGACATATCTACTTGTATTATCAGCATGCAATGGAGTTGGTTTTGTTTGTGAAAAACCAAGTTCCGAAAGAAGGTCGCTCAACCAAATAATTTATGAGCATGTTGTATACATGGACCGGTATTATGCAGGTTTAATTTAAGATGAAAGATATTCTGATAGAGTAGTTTAATGTGCATTAGTAACCAAAGTTCAAAATTAGGCAAAATTTATTATTTAAAATTTTCAAAAAAGTTACATCCTCCCACTTTTCTCATTAGACAAAAAGAAAGGAAAAGAAAATACAGAGAGAAAAAAATACAAAAAAAAAGGAAAATAACTAGAGGTGGGGAGTCGTGAGCCTAGCCAAAATCAAACTAAGGGTATTCTGAATATCCTCTAATTTTTGAAAGTCTTTTCCATAAATTCCTAAGTCTTTACTTCCAGGAAACACCTTAGTCTTTTCAATGAATATTCTCTTTAAAAATGTATTTCATCCTTAGTTCTAAATAGACATTTTAGAACCCCTTCAACAATAAAAATCACAAAAACTAAAAGATCAAATTTACAAATATAAATTCAATTTTTGAACAAAAATCCAAAGTGTTCCAAATTTCAGTTTTCCTTTTCATCTACAATCACAAGTCATGGATCTATCCTATTTGTGAAAAAAAAATCATCTTAGTATAAAACTATTTTTTTGTAAAAACTCCAAAACGTTCTAAAGCAAAATTTTCTTTGAGATTGTTTACTACAACAAATATATCTACACCATTTACTAAATTAAAAAAATATTGTTTTTGAACATGTTATGTTAAAATACCATTCAACATGGTTCTTTTTTTTTTT
>JBBPBP010000001.1:49133619-49179041 GCA_037974735.1 Cicer chorassanicum | reverse complement strand
AAAAAAATATAACATGTTCAAAAACAAATTTTTTGGAGAGATTAATTATCACAACTTATAGATTTACAATATTAACAAAAGAAATTTTTATAACTCCAACTATATATATTTTTTTCAAAAACTCAAAGTCTACCGTATCAAAATTTTCTTTAAAATCTACTAGTTCAAACTTGGATATGTAGCTTTTGTGAAAGAAAAAAAAAACAAAAATCTAAAACACATAGGGCCTCACATCCTTAAGGAGAGTTAAAGGCAAAATCAATTTTTTTCATTAAAACACACATCAATAAAAAAAGGCAGAAGGTTTGATTCACAAACCTTGGTGAGAAAATGAATGGATTTGAAGAGATGAGAAGATTTGATCTAGGTTCTTACTACTAACCCTTTAGTAAGGAAGAAGAGAGAAGGGAGAGGTTTTATATGTTCTTTTTTCTCAAGTGAGAGAGTGAAAAAAATGTAATGAGCGAATGAAGGGATTGTTGCACTAGCGTTTTAATCAAAAGCCCATGAGTAATTAATTTTTTTTCCTCTTAACTCATTCTAATAAAATTTGGTCTTAAAAAAAATTACTACATGTGAAAATATCTACATATTTTTACTAACCCACCATTACCCATCTAATTTTCTTAGGCAAGTCATTCTAGTCCACAAATAAAAAGCTAAAGTGAGGTGGCTCATTTTTCTCCTTACAAAGTCATTAATACACAGTAAGAAAATATCTAAATATTTTGAGTAACCTCTATGAAAATATTAATATCCTAGTAAAGTATATTGATATTTTGTGACTTTGTGTCACATCAACTTGCTCAATCTCCAAGTTTGTTCTTAAACGAGTCACGTAAAACTCATGGATAAAAGTTTTTGTAACAAAAAAATTATATATGAAATCTACTAATTAAAACTTTTCAAAATTTCACACATAAATTTTAACCGAACGAAATTTTTGTTCCTTCGCATAGAAAAATATGATGGGATCGAATTATCATTATAATCAATATATAAAGCTCTCATTAAAATTTTGGTGGCATTCGAAGTCTGTTAAAATTTAAATAGCAGATATATCTTTTCCATTTTCTAAAAAATTAGTAGGAAATCATTTTTAAAATTTCAACAATTCAAAGGCATTCACATAGTCACTTAATATCAAGGAAAACATTCATCAATTTTTCATAGATCAATTTGCAACCAAAAACAATTACAACAAATTTTATAAACAAACAATGTAAATGGTAAATAAACGAAACATAAACAACATAAGGCACAAATAAATAATAAACCCTAATTATTGCTATAAATAAATTACATGCTTTACATATGTCACGACCCGAAAACTAAACGCCGTGACCGGCGCACAAGCTATACTCCTAGCATTGCAAGCCTATCAACTAACTTAACAATCAAGCGACTGAATAGTTCTCAATATTCATTTCAATAAACTATATATAATTTTTCTCGAAATTTCGATAGAGTATCCTCTACAACTTCAACATTCCCAAATTTATAAAATCCCTATTTACAATCTTAACTCAGTCAATTCATATTTCAAAGATCATAGTTTAATTGTTTAATACATTTCCCAAAAAAAAGACTTTCTAGACTCCAATAGCTGCAAAATACACTACGACTCAACAAACTTTACAAAAAGGGTCATCGATCAAAGAGGTCTACCAAAACAAATATGATTGAGACTTGAATCTACTAACAGCTTGTTATTCAGCTGCCTGTGAATCTGAAAAAATAAACAACGTGAAGGGGTAAGTCATAAAGACTTAGTGAGGAGACACCAACCACCATCAACTAGAAGGGAAACACAAAAAGGTACGAATAATTGTTTTACAATCTTGTGGCGATTATGTTATACACATAATAAAATCATTAAATTTATAATTTAGCCGTTCAGATAGAAATAATAAAAATCCAATTAATAGCGAAGCGAAATCAAAATGAATAACCGTAAAATCATCATTGAAAATCAAACAAGTAAAAATAAAAATTGTTGCAAACCAAGACGCGGTTTCATCTCATTGATAGACCTTTCCTCCTAAGGGTGGCATTTCCCTTAGTGGTGGCTCCATCTAACGAATAGCCCTCTCCTCTCAATCTCGTAACGCATCATCACGGATCAACTAGGGAGCTTACATCTCGTTGATAGCCCTCTCCTCCTACGGATGACATTTCATCTAGGGGCGGCTCCGTCTAACGAGTAACTCTCCCTAACAAAACGAGGTAATTAGGTGCATCTACACCGTTAACGATTTCATAATTATAACAATGATTTTCCAAACATGTAAAAAAAATTATATTCAACTGTATAACAATTCAATATTTAAATACTTTATAACTCATAAATCAATCAAACAATTAACAAATTATTTAACAAAGACCATTAAAATAAATAAATGACGAAATCGAGATAAATTTCAAAGGTTGTGTTCCCCAAATTTTTAAATAAATACTTTAACATAGAAAACAAGTAAAATAATAACTATAGCATTATAAAAATATATGACGACGATCGTCGTCTACTCTTGACTATGGAGAATCGACTACGTTTGTTCTCCTACAAATCCCAGAGTAGCCGGCAGGACCTCAGCTGACAAATCTGAGTATCAAAAATATTCTCAAGACTTTAGAAAAAATTATTCTAAAGTTTAGCTAACTCTAGGAAACCATAAAAATCATTTAAATCTACTCTAAGCACAAAATAAGATTTATAAACAAAACTACATTTTTCTAGAGACTCATATTAGCATTAGAGTTGTGTATTTACCTTAAAGAGTCTCAACAAACAACTCTCAAGAAATAGGTACCTTCTTCTTCCTTAGAGCACAAATTCTAACTCAAAAATTCTACCCAAGAACTTCTAAAAATATGAGAAAGCTTGTTTAAAAATAAGAAGAAGAAGAAGAAGAAGAAGAATGGTCATGAAGATACTTCCGAAGCATCGAAATATGAAAGACTTGATGAACTCCCGAGAGATCCAGTGGAAGTGCCAAGGGATACGCTACCGGTTTGACCCTTTCTAAAATTTCAAATGGACCAATGAACCTTGGACTTAGTTTCCCCTTTTTAATAAACCACAAAACTCCTTTCGTTGGTGAAACTTGTACAAATACATGTTCTCCCACTGAAAACTCTAAGGGACGACGCCTCTTATCAAAATAAGTTTTTTGTCTACTTTGAGTTGTCACTAAGCGATCCCGAATCAATTTAACTTTTTCAATGGCATCTTGAATCAACTTAGGACCGACTAGTTTAGCTTCACCAACTTCAAAACATCCTATCGGCGACCTACACTGTCTTCCGTACAAAGCCTCAATCGGAGCCATTTGAATACTAGATTGATAACTATTATTGTATGCAAATTCCATCCAGGGAAAATGTTGATCCCAACTACCCCCATGATCCAGAACACAAGCACAAAGCATATCTTCCAATATTTGTGTAGTCCTTTCAAACTGACCATATGTTTGAGGATGAAAATCTGTGCTAAGCTTCAAACAAGTTCCTAATGAAGTTTGGAATGACTTCCAAAATTGAGCAGTAAATTGAGCCCCACGATCAGAAATAATAGAAATCGATACACCATGGAAAGAGACAATTTCATCTAAATAAAGTTTAGCATATTGAGATGCAGTATAAGTAGTCTTCACAGGCAAGAAATGAGATGATTTGGTCAACCGATCTATAATCACCCACACCGAGTCATACCCCTTTTAGGTTCGTGGTAGTCATGTGACAAAATCCATAGCGATGCCTCCCCACTTCCATTCAGGTATTTCAACAGGTTGAAGCAATCCTGCAGGTTTTTGATGTTCACCCTTTACTTGTTGACACACTAAGCACTTAGAGACAAAATCTGCTTCGTCTCTCTTCATCCCTTCCCACCAATTCAACTCTCTCAAGTCTTGATACATCATATTAGAACCTAGGTGAATAGAATAAGAAGAATGATGAGCCTCCTCTATAATTTTCCTTCTCAAGCCACCAACATTTGGAACACACAATCGAGACTTCAACCTCAGCACACCATCAGAATCAACCGAAAAGTCTGAAATTTGACCATTCTGAACATTATTTATCATATTCACCAAGTATAGGTCTTGACTTTGAGCTTCTTTGATTATCATCAACTATGGTTGGACGAATTTGTACATGGGCTAAAAATAGACTCGAACGATCAAGTTCAAATTGAATTCCACTTTCAGCAATTACTTGAAATTCTTTAACTATTGGCCTCTTTACTTCTGCTATATGAGAGAGACTACCCATGGATTTCCTACTCAAAGCATCTGCAACAACATTTTCCTTCCCTGGGTGGTTTAAGATTGTACAATCATAATCTTTCAAGAGTTCCATCCATCTTCTTTGTCTTAAATTTAAATCTTGCTGTTGAAAAATATACTTAAGACTTTTATGATCGATATAAATCTCACAAGTTTCACCATATAGATAGTGCCTCCAAATCATAAGAGCTAAAATTACTGCAACCATTTCCAAATCATGTGTAGGATAGTTTACCTTGTGCCTTGAGTTGTTTATATGCATAGACAATAATCGCATAGCTTTCACCACCTATGGGTAATGCCAAAATAGGTGCTGACGTCAAGTATTCCTTCAATTTTTGAAAGCTTTCCTCACATGCATCGGTCCATCTTAACTCAACCTAATCAACGAAGATGCAATTTTTGAAAAATCTTTCACAAAACGTTGATAATAACTAGTTAAACCAAGAAAACTCCGAATCTCCTTTACTGTGGTAGGTCTCGGCCAATTCTGTACTACTTCCACATTACATGGATCAACACTTATTCCATTCTTAGATATAACATGACCTAAAAATTCCACACTTTCCAGCCAAAACTAACATTTAGAGAATTTGACATATTATCTCTTAAGGTTTGACAAACCAACCTCAATTGTCGCTGGTGTTCTTCTTTACTCTTGGAATAAACAAGCATATCATCAATGAACACAATCACGAATTGATCCAAGAATGGTTTAAAAACGCGATTCATCAAATACATAAAAGCTGTCAAGGCATTAGTAATCCCAAAGGACATAGCCAGGAGTTCATAATGTCCATAACGCGTGTGGAAAGTTGTCTTCGTTATATAATCCCTCTTAATCTTCAACTGGTGATACCCCGATCGTAAATCGATCTTACAAGAACATTGAGCTCCTTGAAGTTGATCAAACAACCCAACAATGTGTGGCAAAGGGTATTTATTCTTTACAATTACTTTATTCAACTAACTTTAGTCTACACAAAATCGCATGGATCCATCTTTCTTCTTTACAAATAATACCGGTGCTCCGCAAAGAGAAGAACTTGGGCGAATAAAACCCTCATCAAGAAGATCTTGAAGTTGCTCCCTTAAGTCCTTAAGTTTTACTGGGGCTATACGAGAAGGAGGTATGGATATATGATGAGTGTTAGGAACCAAGTCTATAGAGAACTCGATCTCTCTATCAAGTGGCAACCCAGGAAGTTCTTCAGGAAAAACATCTGGAAATTCCCATGCTATTGGAATTTTTTCCAATTTCTCCTCGACTATTTGTGTATCCCTTACCAAGGCTAAGTACGCTTGACAACCTCTTCTCACTAACTTGCTAGCTCTCAAGGTTGAGATTTGGTTATGTGGTATCAACAACGTTTTCCTTGAAACGAGAAGATTGATTGCCCTCAATAGCTATATCACAAGAACGATAACTAACTAAGCAAGGAAATTTTCTCCAATAGGTGTAGCCACAACTAAAACTTCTTCTAGAAAAGTTGAACATTTACCAAGTCAAGTAGCAAACCTCGAGGATACAAAAGAATTTGTAGCTCTAGGATCAAACAAAACATGACCATCTTTGGAGAAAATAGAAAGTATACTTGTAACTACAACATTGGATTTATGAGCATCCTGACAATTCAAAGAAAACACTCGAGCCTGATGTCTTCCTGCTGGTATCTGACCTCTACCACAAAATCCCCTACCTCCCTGCTGAGATGTTCCTGAACCTCTGACATAAGAATTTCCACTTTGTCGCACATATGCAGAATGAGCTTGAGAAGATGCCAAAGTTGTTGGTGCTGATGCATAACTAGAGGATGGATGTGTCGTGTCTACATGACAATCCCTCCTGACGTGAACTACTTGGCTACATTGATAGCACACCTTACCATTACCATCTCTAGAACAATTTCCAAAGTGAAACCTACCACCAATAGAACATCGTGTAGCTGAAACACCGGAATGTCTCTGAGGGAAAGTGGATTGTGATGCTGCTCCAGAATCTAATATACGACTCTGCACTGTTCCAGAAGACTGCTCGCTATGACCATCTCTTTGAGACACGAGTCTTTGTTGCCCCTGATAACCAAACATAGATCCACCACCGTGATTCGAATAGTTACTGTAAGATTCTTCAAACCTTTGTTTCTTCCATGAATCTTGTCTATTACCTAATTTTTCCTTCTGTCATTGCTCAATTTGAAGTGCCAAACTCAAAACCTCGGCAAAAGTGGAACAATTCAACCTAACCACGAATCTAAATAAGTAATCCCTTAATCCTCTAATGAACCTCTTAACACGTATTTCCTCAGTGATAGGGTAAGGAGCATGTCTAGAGAGCTGTGTAAAACGAGCATTATACTCTAAAACAGTCATACCCTCTGTTTGCTCCAATCGCTCAAACTCATCAGCTAATCCATCTATAACACTCTTCAGAAGAAAACGAGCCATGAACAACTGAGAGAACTCTCTCCATGCTAACGGAGGTGACCCCACTTGTCTACCACGTGACACTATATAAAACCAATCTCGGGCCACACCTATTAGCTGAAAAGATGTCAATTCCACTGCTCTTACCTCAGAACAACCCAATGCTCTCCAAAACCGCTCTAGACTATCAATGAATTGTTGTGGGTCCTTAGTCGCACTAGACCTAGAAAAAGTATGGGGTTTAAGTTTCATGAAGTCTAGTAAAGTAACCTCAATACCCCCTCATTGCAGCAGTCGTTTGATGCTCGACTTGTCCAACCTCTTGTTGACCATTGGGATTTTCACGTCTTTGATCACCCTCCTGTTGTTGTCTAATGACAACCCCGACAAGTTGTTGCACAACCTGTTGTAATCCCTGTAGACCAGCAGCAAACTCTTCCATGGTTGGATTCCTGCGCCTCCTCCTAGGTACCTCAACATCGGCATCCAAGCCATGTCCGCCAACATTATCTCTATGCCTATTTCGAGCACGAATTGAAACATGACCTCAATTGGTAGTGGGACTGTGTGGAGGCGGTACTTATCCCCCAGGTACTGGGGTCGAATCCCACGGAAGGCAAAAACTCGTTATTTCCACTGGGTGGTTATGGGGGACGAGAAGGTCGTGAGGTAGCACTGCCGGTAACGATAATGGATGGAGTGCTACAAATAGCCCCTTGCAAGTAAGTTGTGCCCGGGTACATAATTTATTGACAAGAACCTATTATCACCCCATGTTTGCACCTATTAGGACCTACGACTGAGCTCTAATACCAACTTTGTCACGAGCAGAAAACTAAACGTCATGACCAGCGCACAAGCTATACTCCTAGCCTGGAAAGCCTATCAACTAACGTAACAATCAAGCGACTAAATAGTTCTCAATAATCATTTCAAAAAAATATATATAATTTTTCTCGAAATTTCGACAGAGTATCCTCTGTAACTTCAACATTCCCAAATTTATAAAATCCTTGTTTACAGTCTTAACTTAGTCAATTCATATTTCAAAGCGCATAGTATAATTGTTTAATACATTTCCCAAAAAAAGACTTTCTAGACTCCAATAGCTGCAAAATACACTACGACTCAACATACTTTACAGAAAAGGTCATCGATCAAAAAGGTCTACTCATGACTCTTCATCATATGCATAGTTTTCATTGTTTTTAGTCTTAGTTCTTTGATGTAATGAAATATTTATGTTCTTATTTCCTTTATTAAGTAGATATTTTTTGTAGTTTTGCGTTGTTTATTTGTTTTAATGCAGTGCTGAGTTTTGGTGAGAAATCAACATGACTTATGTGGAGTATTTCAGCCATATATGGAGATTTAGATGTCCAATTTGAGTCCACCCAAGTTAAAATGAAAGCTTAGATCCATATCTACAACTTTCATGAAGACACCAAAACCCAATTCAAAATAAAAAGAGGAGAAAAATGCACAAATGCCAGACAGAAGATGCTGTAAGCTTGAACCGCGCCTGAAGCGCATTTCAGCGCTAAAGACCTGCCGTTGCACGCTTGAAGCATAGAAGAACATATTAAAACTCGTTTTTCTCACTTTTGAGGGATCTTTTTGACTATTGGAAAGTTGGGAGACTTGTGCCCTAGCAGAGAAACTCAAAGACGGCCGTTTCTAACATCATTGGAACAGTTTTATCAAGAATCATTCGTGAATCATTCTTGTAATTCTTCTTTAATCCCTATCTTTTGTATCTCTGTCATGAGTAACTAAAACTTATTTGTTAGGGATGAGTGTAACAAGATGAAACCCTTATTTTTTTATTTGATTTCTAGTTATATGAATGAGTTTATTGAATTATTTTTCTCATCTCTGTGCTTAATGCTTTTTATTGCTTGATCAACATTAAAATGTTCTATGATTCGTATTTTGAAACGGAAGTGGACTTTACGAATGCATGAGATAGAAATTCATGAATTTGTAGTCTAGGGATAGATGCTGATCATGAAACCAATTAAATTAGTTGCAAAGGCAATAATTTAACAAGAGAATTCCTATACGGCAACACTTAATTCTAATCTTAAATCCACTAAGGAATTAGGGGTTACTTTGGAATTAAAGGTTCTGTCACTAAGACATTAGGGCAAGAATAATAATGAGAATTCGGTAATAATTCAATAAAGGAATTCAGTACCTAGGATCAAACTAGACAGCAAGGTTGGATTCGAAGTGAAACTCATCGCTGACATCTTTCTTATTATAAATGATCAATTTTATTACTGTTGTTAATTTTAAATATTATTTCAATCAATTCAGAAAGTTTTTGTTCAATTTAGTAATTAAATACAACTCGATAGTAAAACGCAATCCTTGAGTTCGACACTCAGTACTACCGTTTTATTATTACTTGCAACGATTCAGTATACTTGCTGAAACGCTATCATCTACCAAAACAAATATGATTGAGACTTGAATCTACTAATAGCTTGCTACTCAGCTGCCTGTGAATCTGAAAAAATAAGCAACATGAAGGGGTAAGTCACAAAGACTTAGTGAGGAAACAACAACCACCATCAACTAGAAGAGAAACACAAAAAGGCACGAATAACTGTTTTACAATCTTGTGGCATTATGTTATACATATAATAAAATTATTAAATTTATAATTTAGCCGTTCAAATAGAAATAATAAAAATCCAATTAATAGCGAAGTGAAATCAAAATGAATAACTTTAAAATCATCATAGAAAATCAAACAAGTAAAAATACAAATTCTGGAAAACCAAGAGGCGGCTTCATCTCATTGATAGCCCATTCCTCCTAAGGGTGGCATTTCCCTTAGAGGTGGCTCCATCTAACGGATAGCCCTCTCCTCTCAATCTCACAACGCATCATCACATATCAATTAGGGAGCTTACATCTCGTTGATAGTCCTCTCCTCCTACGGAAGACATTTCTTCTAGGGGCAGCTCCATCTAACGGGTAACTCTCCGTAATCAAAACGAGGTAATTAGGTGTACCTACGCCTTTAACGATTTCACAATTATAACAACGATTTTCCAAACACGTAAAAAAAATTATATTTAACTGTATAACAATTCAATATTTAAATACTTTATAACTCATAAATAAATCAAACAATTAACATATTATATAACAAAGACCATTAAAATAAATAAATGACAAAATCGAGATAAATTTCAAAGATTGTGTTTCCCAAATTTTTAAATAAATACTTTAACATAGAAAACGAGTAAAATAATAATTATAGCATTATAAAAATATATGACGATGATCGTCGTCTACTCACAACTATGGAGAATCGACTACGTTTGTTCTCCAACAACTTCCAAGTAGCCGACAGGACCTCAGCTAATAAATCTGAGTATCAAAAATATTCTCAAGACTTTAGAAAAAATTATTCTAAAGTTTAGCTAACTCTAGGAAACCATAAAAATCATTTAAATCTACTCTAAGCACAAAATAAGATTTATAAACAAAACTATATTTTTGTAGAGATTCATATTAGCATTAGAGTTGTGTGTTTATCTCAAAGAGTCTCAATAAACAACTCTCAAGAAGAAGAAGAATAATAAGAAAGGGAAAGAAGAAAGGGAAAGAAAAGAAAAAAAATGAAAAATGGGGGATGAGGGTGAAGTAGCCGAGAGGGAGAGATGAAGAAGGGAGAAAAGTGAGATGGAAAAAGAAAGTCGGAGAAAATTGGTTTTAATTAATTAATAATATTAATATTCAACAAAATAATATTTTTTAATGAAACGGAACGTTTGAACGTAAATCTACTATAACGGTAAACAAGTGTAAGAAAAAAATTGTGCACAGGAACAATAGACAGAACAGAAGGGCCTCATAAATTCATATGCAACATTTCTAAACATCTAGCTGCTCAACTATTATTAACTTTTAAAGACAATTTCTTTTGTATTCAAAGTGAATAACATCACAAATGCCATCTTTATTGAATATAATAGCTGGAGTGAAGTGTGACCAAATTTAAAATATTATAATGTTGAACAAGGAATGGAAATTGAATTACAATGTGTAGCTTAATTGATAGGTTTATTAAGAGAAATAGAATCTAAAACAATACCAGATCTCATAAACTAGTAAAGGCCACAATGCACCCAAACCAATCATCATCAACTTGTATAATGCACCTTTGATCACAAAATTTACCTGAACAATCCATATCTTTACTCAATTTCGATACTGATATGAAGTTAAAGTTAAATAATGACATGTAAATAACATCATTTAGGATAATTGAATTAGAAACAAGAACACTGCCTATCCATTCTTCCTTGGCACTAGTTCCATTGGGTATTTTTACATGACTTAGTTCTACTTTTTTGTATGAATTGAACAATTCTAAAGAAAAACAATATCCAAAATTCAAGTGTTTGAATTTAAATTAATAGAGCAGCAAGACACACAAATCTTCACTACATGATCAGAACTAGACTTCAAGCATCTTCATTTTTAGCATAGTTAACCATTGCAGTACCTCCTCTGTTGTTGTATTTGAAGCCATGAGGATAATTGTGCTTACAATAGCTAACCTCAACTGTGTAACCAATTATTCCACAAAGAATGCACACTTCGCTACCGTAACCTTTTCCACGTCCTACTCTTTTACCATTAGCAATTTTAATTTAGATTTATCTAATCCGTTCAAACATTTATGCTGAATGATGAGAGAGAAAATTCAATTCAGATCTTGAAATGGTTCCATGATTGATATTTGCAATCTCACCATCGTATAATCCTAATTCAAACGAATCAAATCCATAACAGAGTCATAAAGAGACATACTAGTACTACTAACTACCCTACTACTTGACATTGGTCATCTTGACTCCCAACTTACAGTCCTAAAGTCCCTAAAGCTGACCACAACTATCCCACCTAGAAGTCAAAAGAAATGCTCCATCTACTCCTCTGAAACCTCTTCCGAATGGAGAAGCGAATTGGGGATGTCATCTATTCAAAAGTAAAGATCATCTCCAAATAATAAACACATAACAAAAAATACAATTAGAAATTTAGAAATTTTCATCTGTAAATATATAAATCACATACTCCATTTAGAAATTTTCATCGCAATGCACCAAAAAATACAATAAACTAAGATGCTCAAATTCTATTTGTTCGTCTATATGTCAATACATATATATTCTAGAATATCACAGTAGGGCAAAAAGTTCCACTTTTGGACAATGTTCCACTATTGGTCATATACACCTAAGAGTTTCATGTTCAATACTCCACCGTTGGATATTTTTCTGAGTTACATTGTCTTTTCGAAGAACCGTCGTCATGTACTTGTGACTAAGTCCGGGCTTCAAAAAAGAATCACTCACATCGAGCGTCGAAAATTATTCAATTCAAATATCACCATAAACATGTTATGCATATAACACACATAAAATAACGATACACCAACATACTACAAAATTCATGTATATCACATATATTTCAGATAGGAAAGAGGATTGAGTGATGCCCTTTCTATTACCTAGGTTATTTTTTGATTTATACGCTGCAAACTCTATTTCAACTTAGTTCACACTTTATAAAGGATTGCATTCAGTGGTGTCTTTTTTTTTTTTTTATCTTTATTTACGCTTGATTTTTTTCTTCGTTCTCTTATTGTGAAGTTCACGGCGCTATAATCTATTTCACTCGGTGCCATATTTTTTTGAAAGTCGCATGCATATTTGTTACTTTGTTTCTTATCTTTTTTTTAATAATAATAATAGTGGGCCAAACCCCTTTACTTGTTTATATATTATGAAACAATTAAATGAATTAATTTTTTTATACCGATAAATGAGATATGCTCTCAACCTCTCAACTCTCCTACCCAAGCTTTTAGGACATGTGGTTTTGCTTCTCAAAAGAGTATAATAATAAAAGTATACAGATCCATATAAGACTTCCTTCAACCATAAAGACCCATACCTGCACGGCCTTGGGATACGTACCATTCCGATGTGATTAGGTTTACTTTGATGGGAATAAATACAAAAACATGATAACAACCAATATGCAGCGGATATAAAATTCCTCCAACTTGAAAGAAATCTGTGAGGAGCAACAACAAATATATGGCAGCAAAATTGATCAAATAAAATAGCATAAAGAACACCGATATTTTAACATGGAAAACCCCTCAATGCAAGGGTAAAAACCATGAGTCGTCTAAACCAAAGAAACAGCTCCACTATAATCAAATAGCGGTACAAGAAAGTCTCAAAATGATACACAAATTGTGTTAGAGCTGTGTTGGTGACAATTGCTGCAAGACTTTAATAGTGAAGTTGTTGATGAAGAGTATCTGTAGCAAATTCCAAAGCTTGTTGTTACACAAGCCTTTAGGTTCGATTCGCCCCCACCAATCGGATGCAAATGAGATAACTAGCGAATCCCCTTCAGGGTACTTTGGAAAACATTGATATGATTTGCACTATCACACCAAGCGTATCTTTCAATAGTATGTTACAAAATAATGTTTCTTATTCTTCACTCAAGCATTAGAGAAGAATAAGATGACTTAGAATATAAGAATAGATGGGAAAAGTGGATGAAAATCTCTTAAAATTTGTGTCTTCATTCTGTCCAAAGTGACACTATTTATAGAAAAATAATGTCACTTGAGAAAGAGGTGTAATTCTTGGTGCTGCCCTGTTTTGCGAAACCGTATATATACATATAACGTTCAATAAATGAATAGACTGTTGTGATGGCCTAGTTGTTAAGCAGCGCATTTTGCCGCCCAAGGATCCGGGTTCGAAACCAACCAATACACATTTTCTTTTTAAAATCAATCGTTGCGCCTTTTCAAGGCAGAATTTATTCAAAAAGAAAACCAATGCAAGGATCAAACTCGAGACCTCATTGTTTCTCACAGAGAACACAACCACTAAACTAACAACAATAACATGTCTATTCTAACCAATTATGGATACATATATTATCCAATATTTTGGAAATATCTCACAATCCCCCACCATTTTCAAAATTTACTTAGTCCCATAATTTTGAGAATATCACGGTTTCAGATAATCTATGGGTTCCACTTATCCCGAATAGATTGGTAGACAGGCTTTGAACCAATTATTCATTAGAACAAGTGTGCACAACTTACACATGAAATCTCAGTACTATCGAAAGAATTATAAAGATGACACATTTGATAAGGCCTTGTGTCTTGTACCCTTTTGATGAGAATTTAAGAGTCAAGCCCTTTAACTCTTTGAAGCGGCCTCACTACATCCTCACATAGGTAGACTATATCAGAAATACACCCATAATATGTATTTCAGCAAATTTATCCTATATGTCTATTAAGAGTAAAACTCAACCTTCCAACTTTATACTTATGGTCCAAGTACTTTCGACCTTTGGGATGTATCTATATTCAAGTACTTGCAATCATTCTAATAGTATACTTTTATCATTGAACTCAAGACTTGATGTTACTCAAGTGTGAGTCGATTTTCCACCATCGATGATTAATTAGATATGGGCTTGAGTCCCATCCCCAATGATGTCTTCAACACCATGTCCCTTGTCAGACCTTTCGTCAAAGGATCTGCAAGATTCTTTTCTGTTCTTAAAATTAAATCCTTTACATAGTTATGTCTTAGACCAATATGTCTAGATTTTCCATTATATACTTGGCTATAAGCTTTGGATAGTGTCGATTGACTATCACAGTGTACGGATATTGGTGCTATTGGCTTTGGCCAAATAGGTATCTCATACAACAAATTTCTTAGCCATTCTGCCTCTTTACTACCTGCAGCTAGGGCAATGAACTCTACAGCCATGGTGGAGTCGGCAATGCAAGTTTGTTTCTTTGATCCCCAAGAAACTACACCTCCACCAAGGTTGAAGATCCACCCACTTGTGGAAGCATGATCCTCAACATAAGTTACCCAACTGGCATCTGTATATCCTTCCAAAACTGAAGGATATCCACTATAGATTAAACTATAGTTAATTGTTCCTTCTAAATATTTTAATACTCTATTATTAGCCTGTCAATGTTCTTTACTTGGATTGCTCGTATATACCAACTTAATCTGCCTACAGCATATGCTATATCTGGTCTGGTACAGGTCATGACATACACCAAGCATCCAATTACCTTTGAATAATCTAGTTGTGCCATAGGGGCATCCTTTATGTGGTTGTAAACTAACATTTTGATCAAATGGGGTAGAAACAGGTTTGCAATTAAATTGATCAAATTTCTTTAGCACTTTCTCAATATAGTGAGATTGGGATAAACCAATATTTACTCCATCTCTAATGATTTTAATTCCTAAAGTCACATATGCTTCACCTAAATCTTTCATATCAAAATTTTTTGATAAGAAAGTTTTAGTTTTTTTCTACCTCATCTAAATTGGTGCCAAAGATTAACATATCATCCACATATAAACAAATCGTAACACCATTTCCATTATGAAATTTACTATAAATACATTTGTCAGATTCATTTATTTTGTATCCATTAGAAAGCAAAACTTTATCAAACTTTTGGTGCCATTGTTTGGGTGCATGTTTTAACCCGTATAAAGATTTAGTCAATTTACACACTTTATGTTCTTGCCCTTTGCTAACAAATCCTTCAGGTTGTTTCATATACACTTCTTCATCTAACTCTCCGTTTAGGAAAGCAGTTTTAACATCCATTTGATGGATTACAAACTTATAGATAGAAGCTAGTGCCAAAAGCACTCTTATGGATGCAATTCTTGCAACAGGTGCATAAGTATCAAAGTAGTCAATACCTTCTTTTTGTGTAAACCCTTTGGCAACAAGTCTAGCTTTGAATTTATCAATGGTACCATCAACTTTCATTTTCTTTTTAAAGATCCATTTACAACCTATTGGTTTGGACCCAAGTGGGAGGTCTACTAATTTCCAAGTTTTATTCCCCATAATTGAGTCTATTTCCTCTTGGATGGCTTCTTTCCAAAAGGCAGAGTCTTGAGACTTTATTGCCTCTTCATATGTGTCTGGGTCACTCTCTAAATTGTAGCAAATTCGTCCATAACTGTTAATGGAATCATTTGTACCTTCTACAAGGAACATAAAGAAGTCTTGTCCATAATTTTTCTCTTTTTTGGCTCTTTTACTTCTTTTGGGTTCTGAACATGCGAAAGTATCATTATTAGATACATTATTTTCTAGACTTTGTACACTAGAACTTACAGTTTCCTTGGGATGTGGAATTGAGTTAAATCTATTTTCTTGAAAGATTGCATCTCTTGACTCAATCATTGTGTTAATAGGATATGAGTCATTAGATTCAACAACCATGAATCTATATGCCTTGCTATTTTCAACATAGCCCAGAAATACACTTTGAATTCCTCTTTCTCCCAATTTTTTTTTTTTTTTTGGTTCAGGAACCTTAACAATTGCTCTACAACCCCAAACTTTTATATAATTAAGATTGGGTTTTCTTTTCTTCCAGAGTTCATATGGGGTTGTCTTGTTCCTTTTATTCGGAACTCTATTTAGCAAATAACATGCAGTTAGCATGGCTTCACCCCAATAACCTTTAGATAAACCAGAATAGGATAACATGACATTCACCATTTCTTCTAATACCCTATTTTTCCTTTCTGCAATTCTATTTTGTTGTGGAGAATATGGTGCAGTTGTTTGATGCACAATACCAGTGGACTCAAAATACTCAGGGTGATAGAACTCTCCTCCCCTATCACTTCTAAAACACTTAATAAAAGTTTCATGTTGAAGTTCTACTTGTGCTTTAAATATTTTAAATTTGTCTAAAACTTCATTCTTAGAGTGCATTAAATAAACAAAACAGAATCTAGAGTAATCATCAATAAAAGAGACAAAATACTTTTTACCACCAATTGTAGGCCAACCATGTAAATCGCATACATCAGAGTGAATTAAATCTAATACCTTTGAACTTCTTTCGACACTTTTAAAAGGTTGTCTTGTAATTTTAGTTAACATGCAAGTAGTACATGAATTTGAATTTTTGTCAAAATTCAGAATTAAATTTGATTTCATCATGTCATTCAATTTTCTAAAGTTAACATGTCCTAGTCGCATATGCCACAAATCATAAGACTCAACAATATAAGCAGAAATCATATTATTATTATAGTTACTAATAACATTACATTTGAACATGTTCTCACAAAGGTAACCCTTCCCTACAAACATACCCCCTTTAGAGAGAATAAATTTATCTCCCTCAAATACACATTTGAAACCAAACTTATTAAGTAAAGGTACAGAAATCAAGTTCTTCCTAACATCAGGAACATAAAATACATCTTTAAGAGTAAGTATTTTTCCAGAAGTGAATTCAATCTCCACCGTTCCTTTTCCTTTGACTTGGACAGTTGAGGCATTTCCCATGTACAAAACACTTCCGTCGTTTTCATCAATGGTCTTAAATAGTTCTTTGTTTTTGCACACGTGGCGGGTAGCACCAGAGTCTATCCACCAAGATTCAACATCTTCAATCATGTTGAGTTCAGAAATGACAGCAACAAGATGATCTTTTGTTGCACTTGAATTCTTCTCTTTGTTCTTCCTTTTCAAGAACCTGCACTCATTTTTAAAGTGTCCTAGTTTTCCACAATGATAACAACTTCCTTTTCTTTTCTTTCTTTGTTCATCATTCCCTTTGTGCTTTTCATGAGATTTATCAAAATCTCGATTTCTTTTCTTAAAAGTTTTGCTTGAATTTCCTTCCTCCATTACATGGACCTTTTCATGAGAAAATTGATTTTTAGTATCCTCTTGCTTACGGTACTTTTCTTCTAAACGAAGATGATTACCCAATTGCTCAAGAGATACGTCATCTTTCTTATGTTTCATCGATTTTTTAAAATCTTTCCATGAAGGTGGAAGTTTGTCTATTATGGAGGATACAATAATGGTTTCATCCATGTGCATCTGATGTTGTTTGTAGTTATTAAGAATACGTTCAATTTCATGCATTTGTTCCATTACTGATTTGTTATCAACCATTTTATAATTATTAAATTGAGAAACAAGAAACTTCTTACTTGTAGCGTCTTCTTGCATGTATCTTGACTCCAATTTCTCCCATAGTTCCTTTGCAGAGATGCTACTTTGATATAAATAGAACAAGGAGTCAGACATTCTGTTGAGAATATGGCCCATGCATATGTAGTCATCATTGTCCCAATTCTGCCTTTCTCTTGTTTCTGCTAATGTTTCCACTTCCTTCTCTAATGGTCTCGTAGTGTTCAGAACATATACCACCTTCAAAGTTGTAAGAAGGAATTTCATTTTTTTCTGCCAACGAATAAAGTTTCCTCCATCGAATTTCTCCAACTTCACAAAATTAGAAGTCATTTCTTTGAGTGATGTAGCCATTGATTTAAAATAAAATCGAACCTAAAGATTGTTAGAGCTGTGTTGGTGACAATTGCTGCAAGACTTTAATAGTGAAGTTGTTGATGAAGAGTATCTGTAGCAAATTCCAAAGCGTGTTGTTACACTAGCCTTTAGGTTCGATTCGCCCCCACCAATCGAATGCAAATGAGATAACCAGCGAATCCCCTTTAGGGTACTTTGGAAAACCTTGATTTGCACTATCACATCAAGCGTATCTTTCAATAGTATCTTACAAAATAATGTTTCCTATTCTTCACTCATGCATTAGAGAAGAATAAGATGACTTAGAATATAAGAATAGGTGGGAAAAGTGGATGACAATCTCTTAAAATTCGTGTCTTCATTATGTCCAAAGTGACACTATTTATAGAAAAATAATGTCACTTGAGAAAGAGGTGTAATTCTTGATTCTGCCCTGTTTTGTGAAACGGTATATATACATATAACATTCAATAAATGAGTAGGCCGATGCTATGTCCTAGTGGTTAAGAAGCGCATTTTGCCGCCCAGGGATCCGGGTTTGAAACCAATCAATACACCTTTTCTTTTTAAAATCAATTGTTCGCCTTTTCAAGGTAGATTTTATTCAAAAAGAAAACCCAAGAAAGGATTGAACTCAGGACCTCGTTGTGTCTCACAGAGAACACAACCACTAAACTAACAACAATAACATGTCTATTTTAACCAATTATGGATACATATATTATCCAATATTTTGGAAATATCTCGCAAATTGTATCTACATCAAGTCAAGATAACAAAGCACTAAAGCTTACAAATTAAAAACAAGTAGATGAAAAACACCCTGAAATTTTGGTACTGTGCGAGAACTGTTGCAAACCTGCTGTCCAAAAATGAGCTCGATCCAACGGTTAACAAATGTGCAATCAATGTTTTTCTGAGATTGATTTGACAAAAACGGGAATAGAGTTTACTCTTCTATTTTCTCTTTTGGTAGCTGCATTTTTCTTCAAAATAGTTTATCTCTTTCAAACCTAACATGACCCTCTCCACTTGAATAAGTGAGATATATGGGCTACAATATTTGGGTCTTTCTTCGCATAGGAATGTAGCCCAATACCCAACATATTTCCCCCTTACAATTATGTGGAGATAATCGCCAAAGCGACAATATCACAACAAGTTCCAAACTTCCCTCCTAGTAATACTTTAGTCATCATATCAAAACTATTATAATCAATAGAAACTTTAGCCAACTCCAACAACTTAGCTTCCAAAACATCACGTATCCAATGATACCTCACATCAATGTATTTTGACCTACTATGAAATGTTGAATTGTCATGAATAAACCTAAGCTCCTACAAAAATTTCTTCAACCAAATCAACTCTTTGCATGCTTCGATAATGGCAATGAACTATGCCTCTGTTGTAGACAATGCTACACATTTCTGTAATATGGAATGTCAGCCAACAACTCCTTATGCAAATTTAATAATGTAGCCTGAAGTGCACTTCCTTGAATCAATATCTCCAGCCATATTTGAGTCGGAGTATCCCATCAAAATAGGTTTGTCACCTCACAAATTAAAGGCTCATACATGTAGTACCACAAAGATACCTTAAATCTATTTTACAACATTCCAATGCTCTCTACCTAGGCTTGTATACATTATTGCATATATCAAACTATCCACATCAGATGCATAATGAACCCGTTCCATGTCTCTTTTATCATTTTCACTGAAAGGACTTTGTCTAGAGGTCAACTTAAAATATGTAGCAAAAGGAGTACTTACAAACTTAGAGTTTTCCATCTAAAATATAGTATTCTTGTGACATCCAAAGTTTCTTTCCTATTCTGTCAAGAATGATTCTTATGCCAAGATTATGTTTAGCTGCTTTGATGTCTTTCATGGCAAATGACTCGCCAAATTGCTTTTTTAACCTTTCAATTTTGGAAATATTTTTCCCAACAATAAGTATGTCATCAACATATAATGACACGATAATTAAATTATCATTATAAAATCTTCTAACAAATACACAATGGTAACAAGTAGTCTTTATGTATTCTTGATCACACATATCAGACTCAAACTTTTTGTACCACTGGTTTGGAGCTTGCTTCAAACCATATAGTCTCTTTCTCATTCTACACACACAATATTCCTTGTCTTTAACAAGAAAACCATCAGGTTGCTTCATGTAAATCTCTTCCTCCAAATCACCATGACGGAAAGTCGTTTTTACATCCATTTGCTCTACCTCTATGTCAAGAGTAGGTGCCAAACTCAACACAGCTCTAATCGATGACATTTATACCACAGGTGAGAAAATCTCATTAAAAGCAACGCCCTTTCTTTGACGCGAACCTTTCACCACTAACCAAGCTTTATACTTCAAAGACTTTGAGTTACTCTCTAACTTCACTTTATAAATCCAACTACATTCAAAATCCTATTTGACTTTTGGAAACTTCACCAAATCATAAGTGTGATACCATGCAAGGATTTCATCTCATCATGCATTTAATCCAACCACTTTTGTGTTTCTTCAATCTCGAAAACACTCAGGTTCCCCTTCATCAGCCAAGTTCACATTCTGATCAGAAACATATCTAAAAGATGGTTGTCTCTGCTTCTTAGACGTCCTGAGTTGGGTTTGAGATGATTCAAAAGCATCACTAAGATTCTTATCATGTGACAACTCATGTGTTGGATCCAAGTCCATTTTATAAGTTTTTATTATAACAAAAGTATTTTACGAGAACAATATATTTGACTTCAAAAAGTATGAAAGAAGATATGGTCAATATTTGTAGAAGATTTGAAGAAGATTTGATCAAGATTTATCTACAACAAAATATGAACATAATTAATCTGAAGAATTTACAAATGCAATCTGAATAAAATACGAACATAATCAATCTGAAGAGTTTACAATCTCAATCTAAACAAAATAGGAACATAATCAGTTATAAGAATTTACAAATGCAATCTGAACAAATACAATTCAGAATTAAACAACGACTAAATTGAAGCCCAAATTTTAACTATAAATATATACTAAAGGCTAAAGAAGAAAATCATGGAAAAGCAAAAAAAGAGTAGTCTTAGAGTTCAAAGGGAGAAACAGTTGTTCAAATGAGAAATATTTTCTAAGTGTTCTTTTCTTAGAGTGTGGGAATTATTATTATTATCAGCTTTTTTAGAAGCAACTAGTCAAGTTCTAATCTGTTGTATCCAACCCGGTACTGGTTTAGTTCCTTCTTCAATCTGGGGTTGTCAGCTTGTTAGGAGAAGACTTGGCTTGTAGGGTCAAGGGGATTAGTTCCTCAAAAGTTTGGGGTTGTCAGGCTATATGGGAACACTTTCTTGGAGGGTCATGTGCTTTGTAATTCAAGGTATTTGAATTAGTAGATTAAAGCCTTTTGAATGAGGGGACTGGATGTAGCCAAGTTAGTGGTGAACTAGGATAAATCTACGTGTCAAATTATTTATGCTTTCATTGCTTGTTGTCTCTGAATCTCATTGCTTCTACTCCAAGTAATTCACCAAAACCGAACTAGTTTTTTATTTGTTTATAAATTATCAAAAAGTTATTAACTTTGGCAAACATAATTCAACCCAACCTTGTCGTGTTTGCACCTTCAATTGGCATCAGAGCTCGGTCTCAAGGCTGAGCATTTTACAGTGTTTGAGAAAAGATCCAAGGGTTCAATATGTCTAGATTTAGTGTTTGATAAAGATATTTTTATCAAAAATTGTTGGGGTGTGTGTGAGAGTGTTTAAAATTGGTTGGTTTGGGATAAATAGATATATATATATATATATATATATATATGAAAAGAAAGGAAGAAAAGAAAAAAGGAGAGAGAAAAGCATTTTCCCTCTGTTCACGCACGCCTTCATCTTCTTCCTCTTTCCTTTGTTTTTTTTTTCTTTCAAAAAACCCCGAAACGTAAAACCTCACATATCACCTAGATCTAAGCTTCCTCTCGTGAAGTGACTGAAAAGAAAGTTGCTCATTGTCACGTTGTGGTGCTAGTGAACTAGTTTTGGAAGCATCGTGCGAAGTGAAGTTTTACCGGAAATTAATCGCGGTGCCGTAATCGGCCGTTCGAGTTACCGTCGAGGTAAGGGCTCCTTCCAATTGTTTAGCTTGCATATAGGACTCTATATGTGTATTTGTGGAGTTTGATTTTGATGGGGTTTATGTGTGAATTTGGGGAAAAGGAATTTAATGGGTTTTATGTGAGTTGTGGAAAAGAAATTGGTGGTTTATGTTTAAAAATTTGGAATTTTGATTTGGTGTGTTATGGTTGAAAAGTTTGGAAAATGAATTTGATGGGTTTAAGATGTAATGTTGTGGGAAATGAATTTAATGCATTTTATGGCTGAAATGGTGAAATTGAATTTAATGAGTTTTGAGGTGTGGGTGGTGGTGATTTTTGCTTGGTATGGTTGATATGTTTATGGGTAATATTATGAATGTTGAGATATGCCTGATAGTTGAAAATGTGGGATTTTGAAATGAATGCAATTTATGCATGGATTTTGATTTGGTGTGAAATGAATTGATGAGATTGGTGTATATGGTGATTTGAATTCAATGTGAATTTGTGAATTAAATTTTCACGTGATTTGAGGATTGTATGCGTTGAGTATGCTCTGTGTTAAATTTGAAAATCATTAGTGTTAAATGAGTATTAACAGGGAATCTTTTAATTGCTGCATTTACTTAATGATCGTGGTATCGAGAGTCAAAGTATGCTAATGCATTTCATAGTATATGGTGACCGGATGGGCCATGGTGATAGTGGTGACTGGATGGACCGCGATATAATGCATTTAATAGTATATGGTGACCGGATGGGCCATGGTGATAGTGGTGACCGGATGGGCCACGATATAATGCATTTCATAGTATATGGTGACCAGATGGGCCATGGTGATAGTGGTGACCGGATGGGCCACAATATAATGCATTTCATAGTATATGGTGATCGGATGGGCCATGGTGATAGTGGTGACCGGATGGGCCATGGTGATAGTGGTGATCGGATGAGCCACGTAATGGTGTCATGTGCATTGACATATACGCATTGCATTAGGGTGTTTGGCACGCGAGTCAAGTCTGATATATTGTGATGGTTGTATATGTGTGCTTGATTGTGGTGTGTGAATTGTGTTGTGTTTTGTTTTTGTGATTGATTGAATTGGTGGTGAAAGTGTTAGAATAATTTTGAAAGTGTTTGAATGACTTTGGTGTGTTTTCAAACTGAAAATCTGTCATTTTTACAGTTGTATTCGAATACAACAGGGTTGCAGTCGAATACAGTTAGTGGTTTTTGCCTCTGACTTGCATTTTCAAAATTGTAGTAGACTACACAGAGGATGTAGTCGAATACAGTTGAATGGATTTTGTTACTGACTTCACAATTGTATTCAAATACAAGGGGTTGTAATCGAATACAAAATCTGCAAGATTTTTCACTGTTTTCGCAAGTGTATTCGACTACACATAGGCTGTAGTCGAATGTAGCTGTGTTGTTTGTGTTGTTTTTGCTGTTTTTCTGCTGTTTTCGCATCTGTATTCGACTACAAATTTGCTGTATTCGAATACAACAGTGTAGTTTTTCCGAATCTTCATTTTTCAACCTTGTTTATGAACGATTAACATATGCAAACCCTTTCTAGATGCATGCTAAGTTGAAGGGTGATTTTATGCATTTAAAATTTAAATGCTATGTGGTACTTGTTAGTTTCGGTTGGTGACCCTTTACAAATTTTGTGGAAATCTGGGCTTTGCCGTCAGATGAGGTTCAGGAGCGTCCTACCGGTTAGTACCCTGGAGAGGGGAAGGTAGTTAGTCATGCCTGATCGGAGCTGTGTTAGGAGTTTTGTGTTGGGCGCGTGGAGATCACCCGAGTTGTATTGCATTTTGTAGCATGATCAGATTAGGCAACTGTATAGGGACTAGAAGTCTTTCTTTTGTGGTTGTAATTATTTATTTTAGGAAGACTGTACCTATATTGTCAGCCTGACTTTTATTTTGATGGGTCCTTGTAATATTTTTTGAGGTGATTTGGAGAAGTTTAAATATTTTGGACTTGTATTTCAAAAACTATTCCGCTGTTGTAAATGTTGTTGGCTTTGGTCGTCGTGTTACGACATTAAATATTTCATCCAAAAGTATTAATTTATTTATTTTTTTTTAAAAAATACACTCGCGTTTTGTGAAAAATCAGGTTGTTACACAAGTCGTTTTGTTTAATGACAAAAGGGGGAGAAAGATATTTGATAAAGTGGAGAAAAATGATACTTAGACTTAGGTGGAGTCGAAGAAATACATAAAAAAGTTGTTATCGAAAATACAAGTTTTGTCATTATAAAAAAAAATAAAAGACTGTTTGAACCAAGTTCATTTTATACTTAGAGTTTTTATGATAACAATAGTATTTTATGAGAACAATATATTTGACATTAAAGAATATGAAAGAAGATATGGTCAAGATTTGTAGAAGATTTGAAGAAGATTTGATCAAAATTTATCTACAACAAAATATGAACAGAATCAATATGAAGAATTTACAAATGCAATCTAAACAAAATATGAACATAATCAATCTGAAGAATTTACAATATCAATCTAAACAAAATAGGAGCATAATCAATTTGAAGAATGTACTAACGCAATATGAACAAACACAATTCAAAATTAAACAAGGAATAAATTAAAGTGCAAATTTTAACTGTAAATAGATACTCAAGGCTGAAGAAGAAAATTATCGAAAAGCAGAAAATAGTAGTCTTAGAGTTCAAAGTGGGAAACACTTTTTCGAACGAGAAATATTCTAAGTGTTCTTTTCTTAGAGTGTGAGAGTTATTATTATTATTATTATTATTATTATTATTATTATTATTATTATTATTATTATTATTATATTTTTTAGAAGCAACTACTCAAGTTCCAATCTATTGTATCCAACTCGATATAGGTTTAATTCCTTCTTCAAAATGGGGTTATCAGGTTGTTAGGAGAAGACTTGGCTTTTAGGGTCAAGGTGGTTAGTTCCTCAAAAGTCTAGGGTTGTGAGGTTGTTTGGGGAGACAGGCTTGGAGGGTAAGGTGCTTTGTAATTCAAGGTATTTGAATTAGTGGATTAAAGTATTCTAAATGAGGGGACTACATGTAGCCAAGTTACTGATGAACCAAGATAAATATACGTGTCAAATTATTTATGCTTTCATTGCTTACTGCCTCTGAAACCGATTGCTTCTACTCCAATGTAAGTCACCAAATCACGAATATTTACCTCATCTCCAAGATGATGATCATTTACACAATCATGTGGCGCATCATTCTGAACATTACTATTTGTAGTATCCAAATCAGGAACAGGTGACCAAACTAGTTCATCATAAGCCAAGATGTTATCTCTCTCAGGTGTAGTCTTCTTCGTCTTATCAATGTCTTTAATAGTTTGGTATTCCACGAACACTACATCACATTTCACCTTCTTGCTTGTCTTCCTCTCAACTAAATCATGAAATTGATTGAACTTCTCCAACCCTTGATATTATGTCTTCAATACGTAAACCCATAGTTTCCTGGAACAGACATCAATAAAACTAACAAAATAAAGTGCACCACTAAAAGATTATACCTTTAAAGGGCCACAAACATCATAATTCACCAACTAAAGTAACTCTAATTTTCTAGAGGGAATATGTCTTTTGAAGGATACTCTAGTTTGTTTACAAACCATACGGTGAGAATATTTCTCCAAATCTATATTTTTCAATCTGATAAGGGAATCCTTTCTAGATAAATAATTTAACCATTTTTCACTTATATGGCTAAGCCTTCAGTGCCACAAAGATGCTTCCATATCCACGGCATTCACACTATCTTTAGCAACCAAAGGTTTTTCTAATTCTCTAATACAATTTTCTAATTTTCTCCCCTCTAGCCACAACCAAGTTACCTTTGCATTCCTATGTTGGTTTGCAAGCATACACCACCAACACCAATTACCTTAGATACACCACCATTACCCATCTTCAACACTCCAAAGTCACCTGGAGTATAAGATGTGAAAAACTCTTTCATCGATGTAACATGTAGTATAGCACCACTATCAATTATCCACATGCTCTCATTAGATACAGGATTAAATGACCCATGGTTACGGAGAATAACAAGATCATCACTACTAGCAGTAGTAACAAGGCCATCATCACTATCATGATAACAACCTCGTTGTTTCTGCTTACCCTTTTTGCCTTTATACTCCTTTTTCCACAAAAACAATTCTTTTGTATGTGCCTTGTTCTATGAGAGTAATGACACTCCATATTTTTTAATCTAGACAAGGACTTGCTTCTGCTATTTTCTCTACCACCCTGCAATTCCTTTTTCTGACTTATCCCCTTGTTTTCAGTGATAAGAACTTCATATTGAGATGAAGAACCTTGTGCCTTCTTTTTCATTACCTTATTCAAAACACCACCCTTAGTCATTTCCAAAGAAACAACACCTTTAGAAGCTGAACTCGTTATAGAAACCTGAAATGTCTCCCAAGACTTTGGTTAAGTAAATAATAGAAATAGTCGTAAGAGCTCATCATCAAACTTTATACCCATTCTTGACATCTTATCAACGAGCCTCTAAAATTCACTTAAATGATCTGAAATAGAAGTCCCCTCTTTATACATCAAACTTATTAAACTATTCAACAAGAACAATTTATTATTCTCTGGGTTAGAGGCAAACAGTGTTGGAACCGAGTTGATTTTATACTTAGAGTTTTGATGATAACAAAAGTATTTTATGAGAGCAATATATTTGACATCAAAAAGTATGAAAGAAGATTCATATTTTTGAAAAAAATCTAAAATAAGATTTGATTCAAATTTATATTTGAAGAAAATCTAAAATAAGATTTGATTCAGATTTTTAATTGAAGAAAATCAAAATAAGATTTGATTCAAATTTAAAATTGATAAGAACTAAAATAAGATTTGATTCATATTTATAATTGAAGAAAATCTTTGACCAAGTTACAAAAAAAGATCTAGTCAAGATTTTATCAACATTTGAAGAAGATTTGATTAATATTTGAAGAAGATTTATCTACAACAAAATATGAACAATATCAATCTAAAGAATTTACAAACTCAATCTAAACAAATAGGAACAAAATTAATCTGAAGAATTTACAAACTCAATATGAACAACATACAATTCAGAATGAAACAAGGACTAAATTGAAGCCCGAATTTTAACTATAAATAGATACTCAAGACTGAAGAAGAAGATCATCGAAAAGCAGAAAAGAGTAGAAGATCTCAAGTTCAAAATTCCAAATTCATGTTAGAGTTCAAAGTGAGAAACACTTGTTCAAATTAGAAATATTTTTTGTGTTGGGAAAAAACCAGAGATAATTAGCGATAACTATCTCAATAATGCGGAATACTTTTCCCTCAGCTATGTAGATAAATGGCCAAACAGAAAATACAATTCCAAGAGCAATAATAATTGGCAGAAAGTTAAATATGAGACAAAAACAATTTTAACGTGGAAAACTTCCGTCAAATTGAGAGAATAAAAACCACGGGACCTAGTCCAGTAAAAACTTCCACTATAATAATTAAAGGGAACACCAGAGTCTTCCTAATAACAATAGAAATATTAATCACTCTTCCTAATAATAATAGGGAATATCAATTATTCTTCCTAATAACAATAGGGAATATCAACAACAACAACCTTATAACAACCTTCCACTAAAGTGGGTATGCCAAAGTAACTCTAAGAGAAAGTAACTACTCAAGTGTTACCACCACCGGAACTGGATTCCTTTCCTTTTCTCTGGCTGCCGTGCATGCGTGCGGTTACTGTTGCTGTTTTGGTTGTTTGCCTTTTCATTAGGGATTTGAGATCCATTTCCTTCCTATTATTTTTCTTTACATGGGTCAAGCCCAATCAACCATATATTTCTTTTTTTTTCTTTTTCTTTTATTTCAATAATAATAATAGTACTAATAAAATTGGTGGGTTCCACTTGGGGAGTGAGCCCACCCAACAAATATCCTCCTCACGACTCAAGTGGGAAGGTACGGTTCAACCATGCCGGCCTTCTTTCTAGAGTATATCATCTTCGACACATGCAAAATCTTTGTCATCGTATCTGAGCCATTCTCATTAGTATGAATCTTTTCAATTGTAAATGACTTCATTTTCAATGCATCCCGTATCCAATGATATCGTACCTCAATATGGTTCGACTTTGCATGAAAAGTCGAATTCTTGCTAAGATGGATCGCACTCTAACTGTCACAGAATAACACAAACTTGTCTTGCTTGAGGCCTAACTCATGTAGGAATTTCTTCATCCATAAGAGTTCTTTGGAAGCTTCAGTTGCTGCAATGTACTCAACTTCAGTAGTGGATAGAGCAACACAGTTTTATAATCTTAATTGCCAAGACACAACTCCCCCTACAAACGTTGTCATATAACCAGAAGTAGATTTTTTAGAATCAAGATCACCTGCAATATCTGCATCTGTGTAGCCATCCAACACAGGTTCACCACCTCCATAGCATAAACACACTTTGGAAGTTCCTCTGAGGTATTTGAGAATCCACTTCACGACTTGCCAATGATCTTTACCAGGATTAGAGAGAAACCGACTAACAACTCCAACTGCATGAGCAATATCTGGCCTTGTGCATACCATAGCATACATCAAACTACCAACTGCGGATGCATAAGGAACCTTCTTCATCTCTTCTTTGTGTTTCTCACTTGTAGGACATTGATCATAATTCAATTTAAAATGAGTAGCAAGTGGAGTAGTAACAGGTTTACAATTGCTCATGTTAAACCTCTCTAACTCTTTCTCAATGTAATTGTGTTGAGACAACCACAATTTTTTATTCTTCCTATCACGAGTAATTCTCATGCCCAGAATTTGCTTTGCAGGACTCAAGACTTTCATTGCAAAAGACTTGTTCAAATCTTTCTTTAAAGATTGAATCTTTTTAGTATCATGACAACCAATCAACATGTCATCCACATATAACAAGAGAATAATATAATCACCATCAAAGAATTTCTTGACAAACACACAATGGTCAGAAGTAGTTTTACTGTACCCATGTTTCTCCATGAAAGAATCAAATTTCTTGTACCATTGTCGGAATGCTTGCTTAAGCCCGTACAAGCTTTTCTTCAATTTACACACAAGTTGCTCTTTACCTTTGACTTCGAAACCCTCTGGTTGCTCCATATAGATCTCTTCCTCCAAATCACCATGAAGGAATGAAGCTTTCACATCAAACTGTTCAACTTCTAGGTTCAAGCTAGCTGCTAACCCAAGCACAGCTCGGATAGAGGACATCTTCACCACGGGTGAAAAAATTTCGTTAAAGTCAATACCTTTTCTCTGATTAAAACCTTTCACAGCCAATCTTGCTTTGTATCTTGGTTGAGAACTATTCTCTTCTGCCTTTATCTTGTATACCCATTTGTTCTTGAGTGTTTTTCTGCCATTAGGCAACTTAACCAAATCAAATGTATGATTCTCATGCAAGGAATTCATCTCTTCTTGCATGGCCTTCAACCACTTTTATTTATTAACATTTGTAATAGCTTCTTGATAGTACTCTGGCTCTCCACTATCAGTGATCATCACATACTCGTTTGGAGGATATCTTTGAGAAGGTTGGCATTCTCTAGTAGATCTTCTTAACTCAAACTCGTTTGGTGGCTCAGCTGGTACCTACTCATCTTGGTGAAGTACATGATCATCAGTTACATTCTTATCGTCTACCTGTATATCTCCCTCATCAACAAAAGTTTCTATAGGGGGCATAGGCGCAACATCAATGTAACTTACAAAATTTTGTTTCTGTTTCTCAGCTTTATCAAAATCTTCAATAGTCTGGTCTTCAAGAAATATCACATCTCGGCTTCTGATAAGTTTCTTGTCAACCAGATCCCACAATCTATAACCAAATTCTTCATCACCATAACCGACGAATATACACTGTTTGGATTTACTATCAAGTTTGGACCTCTCATCTCTTGGAACGTGAACAAAACATCTGCAGCCAAACACTCTCAAATGACGGTAAGAGACATTTTTCCCCGCCCACACTCTATTTGGAACATCACCGTCAAGTGGAATAGAAGGAGAAAGATTGATCAAATCCACTACAGTTTTCATTGCTGCACCCCAAAAAGATTTTGATAATTTTGCATGAGAGAGCATACATCTGATTTTGTCATTAATCGTACGATTCATTCTCTCTGCAACACCATTATGTTAAGGTGTCTTTGGAACTATTTTAACAAACTTGATTCCATGTTCTCTACAATACTCTTCAAACGAACCTCTATATTCACCACTGTTATCTAATCGAACACATTTCAATTTTCTTCCATTTTCTCTATCAACACTTGCATGAAAATGCTTGAAGACTCCAAGTACCTGGTCTTTAGATTTCAAAGGAAAAGCACACACTTTTCTAGAGTGGTCGTCAATAAAAGTAACAAAATACGATGCACCACCAAGAGATTTACTATCCATCATACAAACATATGTATGAACTAAATCAAGAGTATTTTGCCTCATATGAGGACCAGTATATTGAAAAGAAACTCTATGTTGTTTCCCAGCAAAACAATGAGTGCAAGTTTTTAGAGACGTACCTTTCACAGGAAGAAAATTTTTCTTCGCAAGTATATTGAGTCCTTTCTCACTCAAGTGACCAAGGCGCATATGCCATAAATCAGAAGAGGCATCTTCAATTGCATTCACTTCTTCCTTGCATAGCTTCGTAGGCATCCTATAGAGAAAGGTGGAACTTTGCTCCTTTGCAACCACTAGGGATCCTTTGGTAATTTAACATATACCACCACCACCAAAGTAACTGTGATAACCCTCAATATCCAAGGCTTTCACTGAAATCAAATTGAGACGAATATCAGGAACATGTCTAACATTCTTCAACTGAAGCTTGCAGCCAATCCCAGTTTCAACCCAAACATCTCCCATACCAATAATTTTACATACTCCTTCATCTCCCATTTTTACCATGCCAAAATCACCAACACTGTAATATGAGAAGAAATCACGCCTAGGAGTAACATGATATGAGGCACCCGAATCAATAATCCAAGTTGAATCCTGACATGCTAGGTTTATGGAATTATCATCACAAACAATGTAGACATTACTAACAGATGCAACTGCTGTTGTATCTTTATCATTTTTCTTCTCTTTGTCTTCATCTCTTTCCCTTGATTGATCTCTCTTAAGGACTCTGCAATTTCTTTTTATGTGACCTACTTTGCCACAATGATAGCATATCACTTCTTTTCTAGTCATCGACTTGCTTCTTAACTTGCTACGACTTTCAGAGTTGTCGCGTCTATGGAAGTTTCTAGATTGACTTCTCCCCCATGACTCTGTAACTAGTGCTTCTAACTTTGAAGAAGAACCAATCAAACCACGTTCCTTTCTTCGAGCTTCTTTATTCAACATACTCTCTAACTGTTGACATTTTCAGCTTTCCACTTGGAGCTGAACAACAAGGACTTCCCAATTATCAGGCAAGGAACTCAACAATAACAATGCTTGCAACTCATCATCTAATTTAATTTCAGCGGCTGTCAATTGATTCACTGTATTCTGAAAAATACTCATATGCTCTGCCATTGAATTCCCATCTTTGTATTTCATATTCACCAGCTTCCGAATCAAGAATGCTTTATTTTGCACATTCTTTCATTCATACAACTCTTTTAATTTTTCCCATATCTTGTTAGCATCTATTTCAGTTTCAACATGTGGATATACACTCAGATCCAACCATTGTCTAATCAACGCCACTACCTTTCTTTTCATCTTCTTCCAATCATCATTAGATTTATCTGTGGGTTTAGTAGTGTCACCCTCAATAGGATCATACAAATCTTTACTGTATAACATGTCTTCCATGAGAGTCTTCCAAAGTTTGTAATTAGAAGAGTTGAGTTTAATCATATTCGGACCTTTATTTTCCTCCTCCATTTAAATGCGCAACTCAAATCAACGGAGCTCTAGATACCACTTTGTTGGGAAAAAAACAGAGATAATTAGCGATAACTATCTCAATAATGCGTAATACTTTTCCCCCATCTGTGCAGATAAATGGCCAAACAAAAAAAATACAATTTCAAGAGCAATAATAATTGGCAGAAAGTTAAATATGAGACAAACACAATTTTAACGTGGAGAACTTCCCTCAAATTGAGAGAATAAAAACCACGGGACCTAGTCCAGTAAAAACTTCAACTATGATAATTAATGGGAACACCAGAGTCTTCCAAATAACAGTAGGAATATTAATCACTCTTCTTAATAACAATAGGGAATATCAATCACTCTTCCTAATAACAATAGGGAATATCAACAACAACAACCTTATAACAACCTTCCACTAAACTGGGTATGCCAAAGTAACTCTCATAGAAAGTAACTACTCAATTGTTACCAACCGGAACTGGATTCCTTTCCTTTTCTCTGGCTGCGGTGTGTGCGTGCGGTTATTGTTGTTGTTTTGGTTGTTTGCCTTTGCATTAGGGATTTGAGATCCCTTTCGTTCCTATTATTTTCCTTTACATGGGTCAAGCCCAATAAACCATATATTTCTTTTTTTTTCTTTTTTTTTTCAATAATAATAATAGTACTAATAAAATTGGTGGGTTCCACTTGGGGAGTGAGCCCACCCAACATTTTGAGTATTCTTTTCTTAGAGTGTGAGAGTTATTATTATTATCAGCTTTATTCGAAGCAACTACTCAAGTTCCAATCTTTTGTATCCAACTTGATAGTGGTTTCTTTAATTTGGGGTTGTTAGGAAAAGACTTGGCTTATATGGTCAAGGTGGTTAATTCCTTCTTCAATCTTAGGTTTTCAGGTTGTTAGGAGAAGACTTGGCGTGTAGGGTCAAGGTGGTTAGTTCCTCAAAAGTCTGGTGTTGTCAGGCTGTTTGGGAAAACTGCCTTGGAGGGTCAGATGCTTTGTATTTCAAGGTAATTGAATTAGTGGATTAAAGCCTTTTGAATGAGAAGACTAGATGTAGCCAAGTTAGTGTTGAACCAGGATAAGTCTATGTGTCAAATTATTTATGCTTTCATTGTTTGCTACCTCTGAATCTGATTGCTTCTTATCCAAATAATTCGTAAAAGCCAATCATCTTTCATCAAATTAACAAAAAGTTATCAACTTTGCCAAACACAATTCAACCCCCGTTTTTCGTGTTTGCACCTTCAAACAAAGTATGTATCTTCTCCCACATAGTTTTTGCATTTGTCTCATTAGCAATATGATTATAAACAATATCTTCTACATTTCGCCTGACAAAACCACATACTGGTTGATGTTAAAAATCCCATTCTTATGTAGATTTCATCTGATTTTTTAGAACCAAAATAAAGAAGATGCATCTTCTTCACAAATAACAAATTTTTCATCTTTGAATTAATTTTTGCCTCCATCCTTCAAGCAAGTAAAATATCCCTTTATATGATGCCACTCTTATGGGAATACACACAAAAATACGATCACAAGAAATACACAACGGATATAAAGTTCCCCCAACTTGCAAAAATCCGTGAGGAGCTACAACAAACATATAGTAGCAAAATTGATCAAATAAAAGTGCGTAAAGAACACCGATACTATAACGCAGAAAACCCTCAATGGAAGGGTAAAATCAAATAAGGGTACAAGAGAGTCTCAAAATGATGCACAAATTTTCCCTACAACCAACCAAGATAACAAAGCACTAAAGCTTACAAATGAATAACAAGAAGATGAAAAACACCCCAAAAACTTGCTACTGGGCGAGCATTGTTTCTCCCTATGCGGCCATTGAAATAGTCTTTCTCTTTCAACCCTAACAAGAATGGGGAATAAAGTTTACTCTTCTTTTTTTTTTTGGTGGCTGCCTTTTTCATTAAAAGAGTCTTTCTCTGTCAACCCTAACAAGACCCCTCTCCACTTGAATAAGTGAGACCTATGGGTGACAATATTTGGCCCTTTCTGCTCATAGGAAGGCATCCAAATACGCAACACACTCATGTGCCGCTTTGCCTAGAGACGTCCCAAGAGCCGCTCATTGTACGTGCCTTGTGCACAGGCGATCACTCTCCGCCTCTTTAGCCTCAAACGTCACATGCCCATAAACTTTCATTAGGTTCGTCTCTGAACCACATCGTACTGGGAGAGGTCTGCTTTGAAGCAATTTGTAACATCCCAAAATACTTTAAAGACTTCTTATTGTCCCCATAAAACAACACGAGTCTTTTTAACATGTTTTCATTACTCACATACATCATGGGAAACTTCCTAGAAGGTCACTCATCCAAATAGTGCTCCTAGTCAATCATGTTTACTGTAAGACCCACATTTTTCTTTATTATTAGTAATGTGTGAAATATATTTTTATTTATTTTTTATAATTTATAATGTGGTTGTTATAATTATTATATTTTTTATTCAATTATTATTTTTGAAAAGTATATACGTATATAACATGATGTATTTAATTTGACTAAAAATGCTTATAATAATGACACGATTAAACTATTTTAGAAAACAAAAATAATAAAGATATTTTAGATTAGTCCTCTGCCCAACTTTTAGTTAGTGGGAAAAGCCATATAAATCTCTAGCTGGTTATTAGGTTAGGTTAACAAGATAGAAGGAGAAAAATATATATAAGTCCCTAGTTAATAACTATTGTAGGTCAGAAGAAAAAAAAATATTTATCTATGTCGAAAATTAATTTTCATTTGGTAGAAGTCGTTATAAAAGCTAGATCGTGTTTAATCAATAAAAGTAGTTATTGGTTACAAACTTGATTTTTATTTGGTTAAAATTTTATGTGGTGATAGTTTGAGTGTTGAATAAATTTTTAGAAACCTTATTGATGTTAAAAATAATAATTTTTTCATAAATAATAAATGTGTTGAAAATTGTTGTTATAGTTATTTCTTTTAGAAGATTAAAGTTATGATTTTTATGAGACAATTGTGTGGAGGCTGTGTTGAATAATAATAATAATAATAATAATAATAATAATAATAATAATAATAATAATAATAATAATAATAATAATAATTTGGTTGTTTTAAGAGAATTTGTCTAAATCTTAAACTAAACCCAAATTTTATTTGTGTAGGAGTTAGTAGTTGAAAGACAATTAAATACTAAATTAATCTATTATAATATATTAAAATAGACTCCCAAACCATTCATTTTACACCTAATCACATTTTATTCCACAGAACTCTATTTGTGCCACCTCACTTATTTGCTTAGTTGTCTTAACTAGAATCTCATCTCTTTCTATTCTTCATATCTACACACTTTCATTTCATCAACAAAAACAAAAATTCAACAATAAAAAAAATTAATAATAACTCATAATGCAATAAATATTTCTCTATTATTTATTTATCATTTATTATATGTGAATTTATTCCATAACCATTTCCAATGTAGTTTAAATATCTTTTCTTTTTTTCTTAGTTGAACCAAAATTCAAGAAGACACATACCAAAACCTCGATACATGAGCCATTGTTTATGCTAATTTCCTTTCCAATTTGAGTATAACAAAATTTCTTGTGTGGTGTTTGATGAAATGCAAATGATTTTTATATTCATTTGAGTAACTGACTTTGGTATATTTTTCTCCTTAATGACTATCTTTTTCTTCCACAAAGGATTGCTAGCCACAAGAAATGCGTATTCCATTTTATGTGTAATATTTAGTTACATAATTTTTATATTATCTTTTATTTACAATAACAATAATAAAAATAAAATATAATTTATGTCAATGCCAATTATCGATGTTCCATTTAACAAACCATACGTTTTGCCTCCTTTCAGTCACTTCTTATAAAGTCATTTGCTCTTCTTTTTTTAAACCATACAGTTTTGATAGTTCCTAATTTCCATCATTCAAAGTAAATCTATTATTACATTACATATTTTTTTAGCACAACAAATCAAATGGAATTTACACAATTCATGGAAAATTAAAGTTCCCATAATAATTAAGGAACAATAATAACAATAATAACAACACATTTGTCTACAGGATAATTTGAAACATCTAATCCACGTTTTTAACTTTACGTTCTCTAAATCAAATCTCAGTATTTCATTTTGCGTTATAATTGAATCATGAATGACGTTATATTTTTTGCTTTTGTCTCATATAAGTCAACAAAAAAGACCTCACAAAAGAGACATGTGAGTTGGCGATGAATCGATGGAGACTACAAATTAGGTTTTAACCAAATATTTTAGATTTATCACAAATTATATATATATATATATATATATATATATATATATATATATATTGTTATTCCATTCTAACAAGTCAAGTATACAAGGAAACAATTATTTCCTCAATCTTATTTTAAATACCTTATTTGCCATTTCTTTATGTCTAAAATTATTTGTCATTTTACAATATCAATACAACATTAATCACTTTATTCCACTAATACTCTTATTTATTATATTTCCACTCATCAAATTATTCAACTAATTTCAATTAATAAAAAAAATTGAGTAAATGAAACATTTTATCATTAAAATCAAATCAACTAATCATTTTCTAAAGAATTGTACAAACTTCAAATGGGATATTTATAATAAGACAGAGGAAGTACTTATCTTGAAGAGTGATGTTGCTTTTCACACTAATACAATGAAAACAAAGTATCTATCGGGTTCCAAAATTATTTTATTCGAAATGCACATATTTTCATAATTGAATTTAATTAATGTCTTTTTTAAGATGCACTTATGTTATACATTTGTTTTAGTTCAAATCATTCGACCATTTTTTTAATTTCTTTAGTTGCCTTGTGAATTTTATATATGCTAATGTCACTTTTAATATTTTTTCAAGTTATTCTTTTGTGACGTGACTAGCACTTTATTGTCAATTTCCTTCCCTATAATTCTTACATCTAATTAACTATTATTATTTTGAGATAATTTTTAAAAATAAAACTGTGTAAAATAAAACTGTATATACAACTATTGTGCTTGATTTGATATATAAGTCATTGCATTTAGGCTACTAAGATATAAAGTTTGTTTAATAAGAGTGTTAGTTCATGAAGCAAAGTGAAAAATGAGACTTATAAATGATTAATTCTAAAGAAGACCTATAAATTATGTAATTCATATAATATCTAATGGTTATTAATGTTTTAAAAATAAATCTCAAGACACTCGTGCAACGCGCGGATTGAAATCTAGTTATTACTTATTTGAAGGTGTGAACTGAGTTGAACAAGAGTTTGTGACGCATAATTCTAGAAACAACTTTGGTAACGGTAATGGCACCACTCCATTCGCTTTCCTACTTGAATTATATGTGATATAAATGTACTGTGATGTTGTGTATTGGTTTCGTTTGTGTGTTATCTTCAAAATAAATGTTATATGATACATTGTTATAACGGTTGTCCTTGACATGTTCAAATTGCGGAATATGAATGTTTTATGATACGTTGTTATAATGGTTGTGCTTGACATGTTGTGGTTAATTTTGAACGTGCAAATATGTTGTCGTTAATAAGTTAATCTCGCATAATATTGGTGATTTACTACAAAAGTGTCTACATTCATGCATTCATATTTGTGCGGTGCGTCCATAATTGGTTGGAGCTCACAGATCCTTGCGGAGATTTTGACTTAGTGGTGTTGTTTGGATGGACCCACAAAGCCCTTGTGGGGAGGCGATATTCTAGAATCATGCATTGACATATAATCTAACAAATATGATTTTTGCATTTTGGTTGATTTGTATCCTTTGTGCTTTGTGATTTTAACTAATAAATGAAGTATATAATTAAATTATATTTTGGCTATAACAATTATATTTGCATGTTTATTTGCCCTATGTTGGTTATTTGGAGATGACCTTTACATTTGACAGGACGTCACATATAGTGTTACTTGAGCGAATAATTTCGCGGGCCAACCTAGTAGGAGAAATGCGAAGAAGCACAATAGCCTCTAGTTGTAGGCTTAAGACATTTTTGTACTGTTGTTAGACTTATTGGGAGAGTTTCCCACAAGCGTCCAAAGTTATGATCACCTAGGATTTATTTTTTGGGTAATAAAACGTCAAGAGTTTTTGCTGTAGGAGTTTCTTTTGTCTTACATAGTGACTTTACTTTTTGCAATTGCAAATACTTTGATTCATTATTTTCGAAAATACAATTGAAAAAGTTATTTATTGGTTTTAAATTAAATGAGTATTTAAGATAATTTAAAAAAAAAATGAATCTGTCTCTTTACATTTAGAATTCCGTTAGTTAATGTCTCGAAAAAACAGGACATTACATTTACTGTGGAGTTCTTATGTTTCGAGCTCTCGAAAAGAAAATGCATCATGTATTTTTAGGTAGTTTATATCAATCCTTATAAAGGTTCCTTCAATCAAATAGCTCCATACCAACACGGCCTTAGAATGTGATTTTTTTCATTCATGTGCGCCTTTTACTAGAGACATCCCAAGAGCTGCTCACTAAACATGCCTTGTACATCGCTAATCACTCCTCGTTTCTTTAGCCTCAAGCGTCACACTTTGGATCAAAACCTGAGCGATGATACAATATTTAAATTAGGAATTAAGAATAGTTTGTACAAAAACCAGTGAATCGTATTACTGGTCAACTCAAAATGATCTCATACACAGTTTTTATTTATATGATTCAATCGTAGTTACTGACTCTAAATAGCAAAGAACAAAACTTCCTTATAAGTTTTAGACAAAATCGAATCTTATAAATGGTCTATATTTCAAAATATTCATTGTATTTTAAATCATTAAGTACAAATCCTTTAAAAAACATTCATTGATCAAATCTTATAAATGATCTATATTTCAAAATATTCTGATAAATCATTTGGATACATGTATAGACTTAAAAACTCAGTAATAAAGGTCTGCTCACATAATCACTGTCATTAAATTTCTCAACTTGCAAAATAGTTTGGGTAGTCAACTCATTGTGATGTTTTCATTAGATTTTATGATTGTCAAACATAAATGACCACATGTGTAATTTAAAAGATCAAAATTGAGAAAAAAAGATTTAAAGATCATCATAAACGAGAACTAGTCTAAACTTAAAGGACCGCAAATGTTTTTGTGTTCTAAAAAATTATAATTTATATGTGATATCATTAATCAATTATCCGCGGTCAATATAATTGGTTAATGAAAGATAAGATTCGTAAATAATACATCATTCAATTGTTTATCGATAAAATCGATCAATATTATTCTTTGATTTTATATAAATCATTTTAAACTAGTATAAAAACACATGAAAAGTTTTGACCAATAGCAAGGGAAAATAACTTATATACGATGGATAAAATCTACTTCGTTGTCATTTTTTTGGACTCAAATAAACTAAACTTTTTATTTATAATATATCATGTTTTCATTTTCTTCCAATGAAGCTTACATATTTATAAAACATAATACATATTTTTATTTTATTATTTTTTTTTCTGTAGAAGAAATGGTAAAGAAACTCGTCCATAACATCGATGTCACATATTTGAATTTGGGATATGATATACAAACTAACAATATAGACATTTTTCAAATGAACTAAACGTTACACATATTAATATGTATTTTATTTTAACTAGAAGAAAAATGTCTAATTTCCAAACTTATGATTGCGAGTTAAGTTGTACAACAACAATCTTCAACACTAGGCGGGAGGTTTATTTCGCATTTTCCTCTGGTAAAGCCACGATGTATGCATGCAGTGTTACAATCCATATAATCTTGACAATAACCAATGCACTTAATACGTACTACATTTCTACATTCAGTTTTGTGCATACCTAGTAAAAAAAGAGTAATATTAATATATAAAATATATTATCTAGAATAAAATAAATTCATGACTCAAACAAATTTTTAATAATTTACATACCTATTGAAAACAAAAGAATTACAAACAAAGTTGTCACGAAAAACTTTTGGTTTTGAGCCATTTGTCAATTTCTTTCTTCCTTCTTCAATTATCCTATGTGTATATCAATAAAAAAATTTATCATTTTTATGTGTATATATATATAATAGTAATAACTAAGAAATATATAATAAATAATATGATAATAATAATAAGACGAATAATAGCTTTATACCCAAAAAGAATACTAATAATAACTAATAACCATATGCATTAATTTTAGGTAAATTAAAAGAAATTAAACACATTCAGATTTATATAGAATGTAATTATCAAGATAGACCTGTAAAGAATATATATCATCTCTAATACAAAATTTGTATTCTTAACCAATTTAATCTGAATCTCATGTGATCTTTTAAAATTCTAAGTCAAAGAAAAAAATAGAAAGAATCATGCAAGATTTATTTCTCATTATAACCATGTGTTGGGTTGTGGCAATAATAATAATAATAATAATAATAATAATAATAATAATAATAATAATAATAATAAATAAGAAAAAATAATGCAAGATTAATTTCTCATTTTTAGTTATGTAACAGTTTAATTGTTTTCTGTCATTGAGCATTTCACAAATCTCTCAATTCAATTTTTATAGAATACAATATTTTAAAACTATCATAGGATTTATCATATCCCATTGCCATTATTTTGTAGTAATAGACACCTAGTTACCTATTCTACTCCTTTGCATTTGATATATTGGAAGATTTTATATATAAATATTCTACTTTGTAAGGTGGTGTTTCATTGGAGTTAGACTAGCACCATGTAGGGAAAAATATTCATCAACAAAATACATATAACATCTCAATTTTTAATAGAAGAACTACAAAGAAGACTGTCATGAAAAACGTTTTGTTTTGTGTGATTTCTTAATTTTTTTTCTTCCTCCTACAATGATCCTATGTGTATATTAATAAGAAATTTTGTCATGTTTACCTGTGTTTGTATATTAAATGGATTTTTATTCCTCCTACAATGATCCTATGTATATATTAATAGTTTAAAAATAAGATAAAATAGAGAGTAAATACCCTCTTAAAATCCTATAAAATAGATTTATCACACATATACGGGACATTCGAGGTAAACGTGTCTTGCATGGTAGCTCTCGACATTTGGAGTGTTACGTCTGTGACACCTTAAACCCAAAATAATATATATAATAATTTATATTAGATTTTTATAGTGCAATCTCAATAAGCTTGATTTAAGTATAATTACTTAATTTAATTCTAAAAATATACTAGTACTTATAAGGTTTTCATACAAAAACCCGTTTCAAATTAAATAAGTAAAATACAAATTACAACTCTTATTCTCGGTATCACCTATCAAAGCGGGGTTTCTCCCAAACTTGAACTTCAAGACTCATTAACCTGTAACAATTGCGATTTCGCAAACGCATGGCCAACTCAGTCAAACACAAACAACGAAGGAAGTGATTTTTGAAATCATGTTAATAGTCTAAAAGTAATGATTATCGCACACGATACCTATTAATCACAGCAAAACAATCACAAGAAAATACAATGCTATGTATCAGCTTAGACTCTACTTCATAATGTGGTATCATTCTAACTCTGAAGTACTTGGTTAGGAGGCATGATACTATGCCACCATCCCGGTGGACGGACAATTCAAATTCGCCTTCTCCTCATAGATCCCCTCAACTCAACCTGAGACACATATACGCGACAGTTGAGGTAAACGTGTGTTGCATAGGAATTTGGAGTACTACCTCCAAGTCACCTAGGAATTCCCCACCCGAATACCTCCAAGGTCTAACAATATTGCCTTAAGGCTCAACAATAGACCGCCATGATGAAGCTCATTCAGTTTTACTTCCCCGTAATCACTAGGCTTGTCATGCCTTACCTATATGATGACAAAATAATCTCCACTTCAAAAATTCTCAATATCTATTTTCTCCCCTCGTTGGCCTATGATACTCCAATAAGAGCATCATCTTTAGCACAAGTTGGAATCATCAACTTTGAGGTTACATCAAAATTCTCATCATAAATTTATAACATCGTTATCATCATCATCATCATATAAACTTATCACAAATTTATAAAATCACTATCATAAATCATACACCATTATCATCGAATAAACTCATATCACACAATGCATCCATATTTTATTAATACCTCACATAAACTCATCTAATCAAACATATGCACCCAATTTATTTGACATTTATTCGACTTCCAATATCACAATTATATCAAATACCACACATTTAACAAAATTAAAGCAAATATCACAATAATATTAAATTCCACACATTTAACAAATCAATCAACACCTTGTAGGTATTTTTATTCCACATTTTAATCTCACAATTACCATTTTGCACATTAATTAATTTATCACTCAAAGAGATACTGCCGTACGTAGCGAGCCCCGGATGAATCGTTGAGAAATACGGTTTTCCCGTTCATCTCACAATATATTATACTCATGAATTCAAATGTTCTCTCACCCCTTACCTTATTTAGACATTTTCTCAAACACCAAAATCAATGGAAGTTTTCAATTGTAACTGCAGATCCGAATAAACAGCGAGTTCACAAAATCGCCAAGACGCGACTAATAAATTATGCGAAGCATAAAAATAAATGTTAAATAATTAATAATAATTTTAGGAGCAAAATGGGAGTCAAAAAGTCGAGAAAAATTGCAGAAAAAGTCTCACCGACTAGTCTGAGCGCTGGAAAGGTCTGACATCAACTTCACTGAAAAATGCAAATGAGTAGTGCTTCTAGAAGGTTTTGATGAGAGGAAATTAAAAATGATACTAGTAAGAAACATAGTGGTAATCGGAATCGGCCAAAAACAACTCGCCCAAGGAAAGAAACACAGTTGTTTCTGATGAAACGAAGCCACAATCGATAAAATTGATACAAAAAATGGATTCATTAGCCGATATTGTGTAGGATAGAGATTGGGATCGATTCAAATGGCAAGGAAATTGTGGGTGTGAATTTGAAAGAAAAAGGGTTTGCTGCGATTTGGCTGCCATTAGTCTGATTTTGGTTTTTTATTTTTTTAATTGCAGAAGGAAGGGTGCAGATAACAGATGTAAAATAAATATTAATATTACTAATACCTCAAGATAATTATTTGTAAAATAAATAATTAAAATAGAATATATTTATAAAAAAATTAAATATAATTATGTGCACACTTAACATTAGTCAAACATATAAGAAAATATCACATTAACTACAAATGCACATATACACGTAGAATCGCCTAAAATTTTATACCTTAAAATATGTACACCAAAATACTATTATTTATAGAAAAATATATAAACCAATAAAATATAATATTTGTTATTTATATCACTTACGTAGTCAAATATGTATAGATAAACACATAATAGAAAATACACATTTACAGAAATTTAATCATAAAAATAATCAACATATATTCTAAAACAATTTCAACACCAAATTAATTATCTTAAATCCTATTGAATTAATAAAATAGTTTATTATAAAATTTGAGGTGTTACAACCTCCAATTCACCTGTGAATTCTTTACCTGAATACCTCTAAGGTCTAACAGTCTTGCTGTGAGGCAAAATAGTAGACCGCCACGATCAGGCTCATTCAGCTGTACTTCCTCGAAATCACTAGGTTTGTCTAGCCCTACCTATATGATGACAAAATAATCTCCACTTCAAAAATTATCAATACCTATTTTCTCCCCTTGTTGGCCTTTTCCATTAAGACCATCATCTCATACACAAATTGGAATCACCACTATTTCATCAAATATAGGGTTACTTCAATATTTTAATCACGCATTGACAACATCACTATCATTAATCATATATCAACATCATCATCATCACATAAAATCATGACAAATTTATAGCATCACTATCATCAATCGTGCATCATCACATAAACTTATCACAATGTATCTATCTTTTATTATCATTATCACATATTTTCGTCTAATGAAACATATATTCATTTGACACCCAATATCACAATAATATCAAATACCACACATTTAAAGAAATTAAATCAATCAACACCCTATTATTTATATTGCATATTTTAATTTCACAATTTCCATATTTGCACATTAACTAATTTTTCCCTGAAAGGGCTATTGCGTATATAGTGAGCCCCGGATGAATCGTTGGGGAATATGGTTTTCCCGTTCATCTCACAATATATTATACTCATGAATTTAAACACTCGCTCACCCCTTACCTTATTTCAACGCTTTCACATGCGAACACAAGTCCGCAAGAAAAAAGCCTTTGTTCTTAGACTCATTGTCCTTCAATCGATCTAACTCGACAATTTATAGGTAAACGTAAAAAATAAATTTTGATAACAAACTCTACAAGGGTCAATTTCGTAATTGAGGTAAATAAACTTACCCCAAATCGGAAAATAATCAGTGCATAATATAGGAACTCTTTACATGATCGTTGTGGCGTTAATTTCACTCAAACGGACTTACGGTGAGGAAGAACGGTACAAAATAACTAATTCCATAAACGGATAAGTTGGGTATTTTAGAGAGAAATTGGGATCGTTAAAAATATGAAAAATTGTGTTCAATTGACTAACTAAATAAATGAAACAAAATACTAAATTTTGGACGAAAATGGAATTTCATTACTAAAGTATTACTAGTATTTCAACACTAATATTTTATAAAAAAAGTTATTAAAGTAATTACTCTTTTAAAATACATTAATAACCAACACTCTCATATTCAAAATAATAACTACAATTATTACTATAATATTTTACAAAATAATCACGTAGGAATACTTTCATCTTTAAAGAATAATCAAAACAATAAAATAAATAAATTTAAAGTTAACAATTTATATTGATTACTAACTCACCATAAATACGTATAAAATTATCATCCCATAGCAACTATAAATAAAGGAAATTATCATCAATATTAGTAATATCTCAAGATAATTATTTATAAACTAAATAGCTAAAAATAGTTAATAGTTCAAAATAATTAAAATATAACTATCTGCACACTTAACATTAGTCAAACACACATAAGAAATTACTTTAATTACTTACGCGCATATACACGTAAAATCGTTTAAAATCTTATTCTTTAAAATATTAAATTAAAAGACTATTATTTTTAGAAAAATGTATAAAATAATAAAATATAATATTTATTATTT
>JBBPBP010000001.1:49120884-49133595 GCA_037974735.1 Cicer chorassanicum | reverse complement strand
AAAATTATGGTGTTATAGCACCCAATATGATCCTCATAAAAAACTATTGTAGTCATATATACTTAAGGTAACAAAGTATATATTTAATGATAAATTAACAACAATTAATATACTAGAATATATGTATAATTAGTAAGATATATTACTGCCTTCAATTAAAGATATGCTACTATAGGACCAATTAGTTCTCATTATTGATGACACAACACATGTTATTTGTCCATGTAAAACAATATTAACTCTTTTGCTACATAAGTTTCAAGATTTACAAAAATATTATTCTTCAATTTGTAATCGCAAAACAAATTTGTTCCCTTTCTACATATTTTATCTCACAATTTTCTTTTACCAAAATATTTCATAAGCTCTTCAAAAGTTCGTTTTACATCATCTACATAAACATCAATTTAACGAATACATTTATAAATATTTTCTTCAAAATGAAAAAATGATGTCATTCTCACATCTAGGGCTGTGCAAGGTTAGTTTTTTTTAAAACCAAACCATATCCATTTTTAAACCATTATTTGGATTAAGATTTATAACCAAATCCATTTTTTGGTTTAAAACCGGTTGTAAAATTGGTTATGATTAAATAACCGATTTTTAATTATGCAGCCGGTTGCGACAAATTCAATTTTAAAACTGATTTTTTTTCCAAAATCGGTTAAAATCTGGTTATTTTTAATTAATTTGAAAATTTGACATTATATACAGAAAACTTGATATAACTTGTTAATTTCTAATGCATTATGAAACTATGATGACAAAACTATGAGCAAGCTTGAGCATATTTTTTTTTCATTACCTTAAACAAATCCTCACTATATAATCCAATCAATAATGAATGTATGTAAATTACAATTTATACACCGTATTATACCACAATCGGCAGCACTTTTCAAATTTGACATTCATCCTTAGATATAATGGAAGACAAAAAAATATAAGAAATCAATAAATGATTTACAACAAGATGAAATATTGAAAACAAATATAATATATAACATTTATATAAATATGAAAGAAAAAAATGGTTAAACTTATATAAGATGCCAAAAGAAAAGCCTAAGATGAACAAAAAGATTAATTTATACAAAATGGAGTAATTAAAAATGAGTCATGTTTTTATGCATTATTTTAAAATTGAAGGTATGAACTTTAGTTTATAAAAATAGGCAAACATGTTTTTAGGAAATAGGTTTTTGTTGTGAAAACATAAGAGTTTATTAAGGTCATGAAAATGGTGAAATTTCTACTAAAAATCAGTGTTACGGGAAGAATAATATAAAACTTAATACCCGTAGACATGGAGAAAAAACCGAAGTACTGTTATGTTAGAAATGGATTGAAATGTAGTAAAAGAATAGATAAGAAAAGGAAGAGATAAATGAAAGAATGCAACGGAGTTCAAAAATGGCTACCTCGTTGTCGTTGAAATCGGAGAAGAAGTAGCAAAAAAAAATTTATTGTGTTAATGAGAGAAAGAGAACATCTTGCTAATTCAATTTAAATTGTATGTAAATTACAATTTAGAGAAAGAAGTTAGGATTCCAAGATAGGATTTAAGGTTCAAATCAAAAATTAAAATATGAGTGGATAATAACCGGATTAAATCCAAATCCAAAAATAAAAAATGAGTGAATATCCAACAGGTTGGTAAATGAATTGGATTATGACCATATTATTTTAACCGGTTATTTAAAATGAATTTAGATCTGGTTATGGATTTTGGTCAATTAACCAGATTTTTTGCAAAGCCCTGTCACATCTATTGTTTGAAAGTATTTACTCAAAATATTTTACAACATGCCTATATTGTTTAAATAGATAAAGAGACTTATTCAATATATTTAAGTCATCTCTTTAAGAGTATGAATTTTATGTCGCAAGAAAATAAATTTCTTCATGAAGTTTCATATAAGCATCTTTATTAAGTGAGCCATACAAATATGTTATAACACATCTTTTATATAAATTAAGTTTTTCATGTGATACTAAACATAATCAGATATGACAAGTTATTTTATTCACTTTAGGTGAATATGTTCTTCAAAATCAATAGTATACTTTTACCATGCTCTTGAATAGCATGTCAAACTTTATGTATATGTATTTCATCATTCTCATTTCTTTTCAAGCGAAAAATCAGTCATTGTTAATTAGCTTCACATCTTCATATGTGCGAACTACAAGTCCATAAACCTTTCGCTTTGCAAAACGAGTTTACCTTCATTTGCTTATTTTCCTTTTTCAAAGCAATTCATTGTCTATAATAATTTATAGGTTTCAGTTCATGATCCTCATTATCATTTATCAAAGATAGGGCCATCTCATATGCAAAACTATTGTTAATGTTGATTCCTTTCATTTTCATCATATTCAATTCATAAAATATTTTTTAGAGATCTATTTATTTTCAAAAATTGCAGGCACCTGACCAGTTCTTCTAGAACTGAAAATCAACAAGGTCAAATACTCTATGAGAATTTTCATATTCTCACTTGGGTCATTTTTGGCTCCTTTCTTTATTTAAGGATTTTTATCTTTGGAATCGAAAAATATATCATGCTTCGTGCATGGGTACTCATTTATAATGATAATATGTCCAATAGGGACTTCGATTTGGATTGAAATTGTGACAGCCTAAACCCAAATTGAAATAGAAAATAAAATGCATTAGTTTTGAAAGACATTCGCAGTGTTTCCAAATTAGATTATAAAAATTTTCTTTTAAACTATAAGGTTCAGGACGCCACACTCACACTTACACAAGACGCTTGCATAAAAATTCTCATTTAAAAACCTTTAATATTGAATATAGCGGAGGTTTATTGAATAAATAATTTTGACATAAAAACACGTTCTAAACTTAGAGACAGTTAATTTCTACCTCCAAATAAAAGATCAAAAATAACACAATTGATCGATCAAATTTACAAAAACCTAAATTAGTTCATAAATCATCAAAACACGACGAATTACTCCCACCCAGTATCACCTATCAGAGCATGGATCACCAACTGATAACCTGAAATAACTGCGATCTCGCAAGCGCCAAACACAAGCTACGAAAACATGTAATAGTATAAAATAATTTAGAAGAACACGTAAAATATATTAAACACCGTATCATATCAAATCACAATCAACAAGAATAGTCAAGGTAAAATATTGATACAATCCACAACATCAAGTAAGTCAACACACAAATCAAGTAATGTTATGCATGCTCTTATACTCTAGACTCCTCCTCTTTCATTGGTACCATTCTAACTCTGAAGTACTTGGTTAGAAGGCTGGGTACTATGTCATCGCACAAGTGGACAGACAATTCAATTTGGCCATGTCCTCACAGATCCCCTCAACTCAACTTGAGACACATATACGCTACAGTCGAGGTAAACGTGTGTTGCATGGGAGCTCCCGACATTTGGAGTACTACCTTCAAGTCACCCAGGAATTCCCCACCCAAATACTTCCAAGGTCTAACAATCTTGCCCTAAGGCTCAACAACAGACCGCCACGATCAGACTCATTCAGTTGTACTTCCCCGGAATCACTAGGCTTGTCAGACCCTACCTATATGATGGCCAAATAATCTCCACTTCAAAATTTATCAACATCTATTTTCTCCCCTCGTTGGCCTAGGTTACTCACTCTATTAAGATAATCATCATTGGCACGGGTCGAATTCATCACTATTCAATTAAACACAATATGCATTTCATGATATTCATCAAGGTGGTAACATCATAAGTCAACAAGTACACATCATCAATGCATATTTCCATAGTCATTTATTACATTTAAAATTTATCATCATAATACACAAGTTCCAACAATCCAGGATTTTCACTCATGGATAATAATACTAGATCAGTCACACACACCACGTTAATTGCAATGCAATAATTACAATTCATCACATTTTATGTCATATAACAATATCAAACGTGGGTATAAACAAAACACATAATACGTCAAATACGCAATTCTACAATAATTCAACTACCACACGATCTTCAAAATCAAATCAAACAACACCCTATAAAAGTTTCTAACTCATATTTTAACCTCACCAAATTCAAGTTTTTTCATTAGTCAAGTATTACTCAAAAGGCTTCAGCCGTACGTAGCGAGCCTCAAATGAATTATAGGGAATACGATTTTCTCGTTCATCACACTTAATTTACACTCATGAATTCGAACTCACTCTCACCCGGTACCTTGATTGAAGATTTCACATAGCCTTAGAGAAGATAAAGAACTTCACAACAACAACCAACTCGAATAACTTATTGAATGTGCGTCTCGCGTTCGTAAATCCTTGTCTTTAATAGCCCCCAAAGACAATCGAGCAAACATAATAAACCAATTAAAATAATTTATTTACAACTCATAATATTGTCTCAAACATTTCTTTTACAATATATAAATTTTTATTTGCTTATCTACATACATTGAATCATTGAAGATTTGAAATAAATAATAGTTAGATTATTTTAATAATAATAAAAGTATCTAACTTATTAGACAAATTGAAACAAATTATATATTTTCAAATTTAACAATAGCAATTATGAATATGAAGAAACTAAATAGTATGCATAAGTTTAACTACTCCAAACATATTGCACGTACCTAGACTAAAACTCTTTATTTAGAATTAGTTGATATATATGAAATTATAATTTAAAATATAATATTTTTTTAATGTTAAACATAAATAACAAAAAATATTATGAGTATAGAAAGTATGTAAAAAGACGCAAAAAGGTAGGCGAAAAAGATCTTACCAACACAAACAACTCGAAACAGTGGCCAGGGGTAACAACGACATAAAGCAGCAAAGACGGATTTTCATGATCGTTGGCAAAGCTAAAAAACGACGGATGTAGGATGAAGCTTTTGATGCGTGGATCATGAAACTATTGTTTTCGAGAACCATCGTATTGATCGAAATCGAGGTCCAAAATCAGTAGTTTGAATGTCTGATTTGGTCGTTGTTTCAAATGTGATTGTTCACGAAAATAAAGAATTGAGTATTGAGTTTGAATATATGGTAGTTACAGCTCACAATGGCGCTTGCAAAAGCCACCGAAAGAGGCTTCGTGACGGTGTTGATGACGGAGGAGAATGAGTCGCGACTTTGTGATCACGAAGGAAATATGAAATTGATTTTATGAAGGGGATATTGGTGAGGGTTATGATCCTTTAAGAGAGGGATGAATGTGAGAATTTTAGTGGCGGCAGCGTCTAGAGGGGAAGAAGACTGCATCGGGAAGAAGAAGACTGCGATGCAGATTTTTAATTTGTGGAGAGCGGGTGCAGCTAGCAATTACCTAGGTGCCCAAAGTTGTAGATTTAAAAGACCTAAAACAGAATGGGCCAAAGTCGATATTGAAACAGTAAAAGGGGGTGTAGCAAACGGATCAATGGTGCATGTGAGAAAGTTTGTTGCAGTGTAATAAAGGCTCAAATGGAATAGAGAAGTAGAAAATAAGGTGTAAATAGTAATGGGACCCAAAATCCCTTTTCTAATAATTTTTTTTTTATAAAAAAATCGTTATTAAATAAATAATTTATTTTACTCCTCCATACAAAAAAAAATTCTCTAAAATATTCATATTAAAATACTAATAATTTTCATAAAAATAATTAGATAAAATAAATAAATACAGTATTAACAATTTATCTTATTCACTAAACTAAATATCTATAAAATTATCACACTACAACAAATACACATGTAAGGAAAATTAATCATAATCATTTATCAACATATATTCTAACACATGCAATACTAAATTAATTCTTTAAAATCCTATTAGATAAAAAAAAAATTATTATAAAATTTGGGGCTTCACAGAATGATCTATTATAATATATTAAAATAGACTCTATTTGTGCTACATCACTTATCATACCTAGAATCTCTTCTCTTTCTATTCTTCATATACAACACAATTTCATTTCATCAACAAAAAAAAAAATCAACAATAAAAAAACATTAATAATAACTCATAATGCAATAAACGTTTCTCTATTATCTATTTATCATTTATTAAATGTGAATTTATTCTGTAACCATTTCCAATGTAAGTCCAAATATATTTTCTTTTTTTCTTGGCTGAACCAAGATTCAAGAAGACACATACCACAACCTCGAGACATGAACCATTGTTTACGCTAACCTCCTCTCCAAATTGAGTATAACAAAATTGCTTTTGTGGTGTTTGATGAAATGCAACTGATGTTTATATTCATTTGATTACTGACTTTGGTATATTTTTCTCCTTCATGACCATCTTCTTCTTCCACAAGGGATTGCTAGTCACAGGAAATGCGTGCTTCATTTTATGTCTAGTATTTAGTTACATAATTTTTATGTTATCTTTCATTTACAACATCAATAATAATAAAAAATATAATTTAATAAATTTATGTCGATGCCAATTATTGATGTTCCGGTCAACAAACCGTAGGTTTTGCATCTTTTTAGTCACTTCTTATTAGGTCATTTGTTCTTCTTTTTTTAAACCATAAGGTCTTGATAGTTCCTAATTTCCATCATTCAAATTAGATCTATTGTTGCAATGCATATTTTTTAGCACAATAAATCAACTAAACAATGGTTAGAATTTACGCAATTCTTGGAAAATTAAAGTTCCCACAATAATTAAGGAACAATAATAACAACCTATTTGTCTATAGTCTAATTTGAAACATCTAATCTACGTTTTCAACTTTACGTTCTCTAAATCTAATTTCAATATTTCCTTTTGTGTTATAATTGAATAATGAATGACATTATATTTGTTGCTTTTGGCTCATATAATTCAATATAAAAGACCCGACAATAGAGACATGTGAACTGGCGATGAACAGATTGAGGCTACAAATTAGGTTTTAACCAAATATTTTAGATTTGTCACAAATTTATAAATTGTTATTCCATTATGATAAGTCAAACTTACGAGGAAACAATTATTTCTTCAATCTCATTTTAAATACCTCATTTGCCATATCTTTTTGTCTCAAATTATTTGTCATTTTACAATATCAATACAACATTAATTACTTTTTTCCACTAATACTCTTATTTATTATATTTCAACTCATCAAATTATTCCGCTAATTGCAATTAATAAAAAAAATTGAATAAATGAAACATTTATCATTAAAATCAAATCAACTAATCATTTTCTACAAAATTGTACACACTTCAAATGAGATATTTAAAATGAGACGGAGGAAGTACTTATCTTGAAGAGTGATGTTGCTTTTTACATTAATACAATGAAAACAAAGTATCTACCGGGTTGTAGAATTATTCTATTATGAATGCACATGTTTTCATAATTAAATTTAATTAATGCACTTATGTTATACATTTATTTTAGTTTAAACTTTTTCCTTTAAAATAGCCTATTATCAAAGAAAGAAAAGTAATTAGGACTATCAATGCATATCATTCAACCCTTTTTTAATTTCTTTAGTTTCATGTGAATTTTATATATCCTAATGTCACTTTTAATATTTTTTTCAAGTTACTCTTTTGTGACTTGACTAGCACTTTACTGCCAATTTAACTAACTATTATTATTTTGAGATGATATTTACAAATAAAACTGTGAAAAATAAAATTGTAAATACAACTATTGTGTTTGATTTGATATATAAGTCATTGCATTTATGCTACTAAGATATAAGGTTTGTTTAATAAAAGTGTTAGTTCACGAAACAAAATAAAAAATGAGACTTAGAAATTATATATATCATATAATTTTTAATGGTTACTAATTTTTTTGAAAATAAATCTCAAGACACCCGCGCAACGTGCGGGTTAAAATCTAGTTAGTAGCTTATAATTGATTTTTCAAACTTTGTGAATGAGTTATCTTTTGAACTTCAGGTTTACACTATGCTGTATGAGGATCATTTTCAGTTGCTTCTTCTCTCCCCTTAATATTAGAAATACTAATTCATCGAATTAAAATAAGCAAACTCATTTGAAAACAAATTTCTAATTTGTTGGCTCAATATACTATATCACAAATGGAGATTTCATATCCAATATGTATTCCCAATATTAATTCATTTACGTCTCATCTTAGTGTATTATATTAGAGCAATTGAAATATACTAAACACATCAAAAAAAAAATCTTAGATGGGAAATATTAGGTTATTAACCTAAAATTGATAATAAATCAAGGAGATGACTTACATGTAGTAACTCGCTGGTTTTATGGGAATTAACATCTCGACATACATTGCATGTTCCCAAGTTAAAAATTTAAGGTGGAATTTCATAACTATCGATCTTAAAATCAATATTAGATGTCTAATGAATGGTTCTTCAATTCCATGGATGATTTTGAATGATGTTTGATATTATTATTATTATTAATATTATTATGATTATTATTATTATTATTATTATTATTATTATTATTATTATTATTATTTATGACACAATTGTGTGGAGGTTGTGTTGAATAAAAAATCTAATTTATTTAATTTATGTTAATGCCAATTATTGATGTTCCATTTAACAAACCATACGTTTTGTCTCCTTTCAGTCACTTCTTATTAAGTCATTTGTTTTTCTTTTTTTAAACCATACAATCTTGATAGTTCCTAATTTCCATCATTCAAAGTAGATCTATTGTTACATTACATATTTTTTTAGCACAATAAATCAAATGAACAATGGTTGGAATTTACACAATTCATTGAAAATAAAATTTCCCATAATAATTAAAGAACAATAATAACAACACATTTGTCTACAGGATAATTTGAAACATCTAATCCATGTTATTAACTTTACGTTCTCTAAATCAAATCTCAATATTTCGTTTTGTGTTATAATTGAATCATGAGTGGCGTTATATTTGTTGATTTTGGCTCATATAACTCAACAAAAATAACCTGACAAAACAGATATGTGAGCTGGCGATGAATAGATGGATGCTACAAATTAGTTTTAACCAAATATTTTATATTTATCACAAATTTATATAAATATCGTTATTCCATTATGACAAGTCAAGCTTACGAGGAAACAATTATTTCCTCAATCATATTTTAAATACCTCATTTGCCATTTCTTTTTGTCTCAAATTATTTGTCATTTTGCAATATCAATACAACATTAATTACTTTATTCCACTAATACTCTTATTTACTATATTTCCACTCATCAAATCATTCATCTAATTTCCATTATTAAAAAAAATTGAGTAAATGAAACATTTTATCATTAAAATCAAATCAACTAATCATTTTCTAAACAATTGTACACACTTCAAATGAAATATTTAAAATAAAACGGAGGAAGTACTTATCTTGAAGAGGGGTGTTGCTTTTCACACTAATACAATGAAAACAAAGTATCTATCGGGTTCCAAAATTAATTTATTCGAAATGCATATATTTTCATAATTGAATTTAATTAATGTCTTTTTTAAGCTGCAATTATGTTATACATTTGTTTTAGTTCAAATCATTCGACCATTTTTTTAATTTCTTTAGTTGCCTTGTGAATTTTATATATGCTAATGTCGCTTTTAATATTTTTTTCAAAGTTATTCTTTTGTGACATCACTAGCACTTTATTGTGCAAATATGTTGTCTTTAATAAGTTAATCTCGCATAATATTGGTGATTTACTACAAAAGTGTCTACATTCATGCGTTCATATTTGTGTGGTGCGTCCATTAATAAGTCCGGGGATTTTGAGTTAGTGGTTTGGAAGGACCCGCAAAGCCATTGCGGGGAGGCGATATTCTAGAATCATGCATTGAAATATAGTCTAACAAATAGGATTTGTGCATTTTGGTTGATTTGTATCCTTTGTGCTTTCTGATTTTAACTAATTAATGAAGTATATGATTTAATTATATTTTGGCTATAACAATTATATATGCATGTTTATTTGTCCTATGTTTGTTATTTGGAGATGACCTTTACATTTGACAGCACGTCACATATAGTGTTACTTGAGCGAAAAATTTCGCGGGCCAACCTAGTAGGTGAAATGCGAGGAAGCACAATAGCATGTAGTTGGGGTCTTCGAGATACTTTTGTACTGGTGTTAGACTTATTGGGAGAGTTTCCTACAAGCGTCCAAAGTTATGACCAAATAGGATTTATTTTTCGGGTAGTAAAACGTCAAGAGTTTTGACTTTAGGAGTTTCTTTTGTCTTACGTAGTAACTTTACTTTTCATAATTGCGAATACTTTGATTCTTTATCTTCGAAAATACAATTGAAAAAGTTATTAATTGGTTTTAAATTAAATGAGTATTTTAGATAATTTTATAAAAAAAAAACAAACAAATTTGTCTCTTTACGTTTAGAATTACGTTAGTTAATGTGTCGAAAAAACAGGACGTTACATTTACTGTGGAGTTTTTATGTATTGGGCTCTCGAAAAGAAAATGCATCATGTTTTTTTAGGTAATTTATATCAATCCTTATAAACGTTCCTTCAATCAAATAGTTCCATACCAACACGACCTTAGGATCCCTCTCATTATGATGTGATTTGGTTCATTCATGTGCCCCTTTTCCTAGAGACATCCCAAGAGCTGCTCACTAAACATACTTTGTACATCGCTGATCACTCCTAGTTTCTTTAGCCTCAAGCGTCAAACTTTGGATCAAAATCTGAGCGATGATACAGTATTTAAATTAGCAATTAAGAGTAGTTTGTACAAAAAGCAGTGAATCGTATTACTAGTCAACTCAAAATGATCTCATACACAGTTTTCTATTTATATGAATCAATCGTAGTTACTGACTCTAAATATAAGCCTAGCTAACTGACTAATTAACTTGCTGCAAGTAAATGATGTATGATAATAGCAAAGAACAAAACTTCCTTATAATTTTTAGACAAAATCGAATTCTTTAATCCACTATTTGCATGTTAATAATCGAATAAGAGATTCCCATAAATTTTATGCAAGGCTAAATGATCTATTTATTAAGAAATTTCAATAACTTATTCAAAAAAAGAAATTCCCAAAATAACATATTCCACATTAGCTCTAATACAATACATATTTAATCAATGAGTTTGAAGTTATCAACATTAAAGATAAAAAAATATGAGTATTCATATTTTTATGCTTTGTTTTATTTGTTGGCATTTAACGCTTTATGTTATTAACATGTGTGTTGTGAATTTTGTTTGTAGATTTATCCCTTTCAATTTTCAAGACTTTTAATATGTATTATATGATGTATTCTACCAATTGAAATGCCATTTAATTTACTAATACAAAAGTACTTTATACGTGATGAAAAAAAATACATTTGTGGTCCTTTACGTGTGCTCAATCTCCATTTAATTCCTTTAAATTTGTTTCATTTGGTTTGATCCTTTAAGATACATTCAATTTGCATCATTATAAATGCCCATCGTACAAATCCTTTTAAAAACATTCATTGATCAAATCTTATAAATGGTCTATATTTCAAAAATATTATGATAAATCATTTGGATACATATATAGACTAAAAAGCTCAGTAATAAAGGTCTGTTCACATAATCAACATCATTAAATTTCTCAACTTGCAAAATAGTTTGGGTAGTCAACTCATTATGATGTTTGGATTAGATTTTAAGATTGTCAAACATTAATGACCACATGTGTAATTTAAAAGATCATAATTGAGAAAAAAAAAAGATTTAAAGATCATCATAAACGAGACTAGTCTAAACTTAAAGGACCGCAAATGTTTTTGTCGTCTAAAAAATTATAATTTATATGTGATATCATTAATCAATTATCCACGGTCAATATAATTGGTTAATAAGAGATAAGATTCCTAAATAATACATCATTCAATTATTTATCGATAAAATCGATTAGTATTATTCTTTGATTTTATATAAATCATTTTAAACTGGTATAAAAACACATGAAAAGTTTTGACCAATAGCAAGGGAAAATAACTTAATACGATGGATAAAATTTATTAAAAGAAATGGTAAAAAAATTCGTCCACAACATCGAGGTCTCAGATTTGAATTCAAGATATGATATACAACATAACAACATTGACATTTTTCAATTGAACTAGATGTTACACATAATAATATGTATCTTATTTGAACTAGAAGAAAAATATCTAATTTCCAAACTTATGATTGCAAGTTAAGTTCTACAACAACAATCTTCAACATTAGGTGGGAGGTTTGTTTCGCATTTTCCTCTAGTAAAGCCACGATGTATGCATGCAGTGTTACAATCTATATAATCTTGACAATAACCAATGCACTTAATACGTACAACATTTCTACATTCAGTTTTGTGCATACCTAGTAAAAAAGAGTAATATTAGTATATAAAACATACTTATCTAGAATAAAATAAATTCATGACTCAAACAAATTTTTAATAGTTTACATACCTATTGAAGACAAAAGAACTACAAACAATGTTGTCATGAAAAACTTTTGGTTTGGAGCCATTTGTCAATTTCTTTCTTCCTTCTTCAATTATCCTATGTGTATATCAATAAAAAGATTTATCATTTTTATGTGTATATATATATAATAGTAATAACTCTGAAATATATAGTAAATCATATGATAATAATAATAAGACTAATAATAGCTTTATACCCAAAAAAAAATACTAATAATAACTAATAACCATATGCATTAATATTAGGTAAATTTAAAGAAATTA
>JBBPBP010000001.1:49079454-49094272 GCA_037974735.1 Cicer chorassanicum | reverse complement strand
ATATACTTATTTTGGAATTGTGGTTTTATATATATATTTATTATGATTTAGTAATTAACATAAAATATTGTTGTTATATTTATTTATAATTTTGACTATTCTCTAATGATAGTATTATTATATTGTGAATATTTTGAAAAATAAGTATAATTATAGTGATTAATTTGAATATGAGAGCCTGAGTTGTTAATAATATCTATTTTTTTTAAAAGGTTAATTATTTTAATTACTCTAATTTGTCATATATTAGTTATGAAATATTAGTAATGTTTTGAAAATTTAATGATGTTTAGAAGAGTATTAAAAATGAGATTAAGTAACAATTAATTTTGGTCTAGCAAAATAAAAATAATAGTAGTAAAACATAAAAAATAAGGAGACCAATGGGCTTGACCCATGTGAACCCTACAAAAATAATAAAGGGGCTTCGACATCTGCCACAACAACACCCTATCATTTGGCACCGGTGATCGATAACTGTTCCAGAAAATTTTCTCCTTTCTCGTCCAAATTTCAGTATGTTGTTTTATTTATTTAGCTAGTCAAATAAACATACTTCCTCAGATTTTTAACCATCCCAATTTCTCTCTAAAATATACCCGACTTCTCCGCTTATAAAATTCCTTATTTTGTATCGTTCTTCTTCACCGTAACTCCGATTTGAGTGAAACCAACGCCAAAACGACCGTGTGAAAAGTGGCTATATTATCCACTGATTGGTTTTTTGATTTATTGTAATTTTTCTTGACCGAATTTCGAATTTAGTTTTTAGAGTAGTTTCTCATAATGTATTTTTGACGTTTACCCATAAATTGTCGAGTTAGATCGATTGAAGGACAAAGAGTCAAAGAGCAAAGATTGTTTGCTCGTGGAATCTTATTCGTGTGTAAAAGTGTCGAAATAAGGTAAGGGGTGAGAGAGCGTTTGAATTCATGAGTGTAATATATTGTGAGATGAACGGGAAAACCGTATTTCCCAACAATTCATCTGAGGCTTGCTACGTACGGCAGTAGCCCTTTGAGGGATAAATTAATTAATGTGCAAATATGGAAATTGTGAGATTAAAATATAGAATAGAAATATTTGTAAGGTGTTGATTGATTTAATTTCTTTAAATGTGTGGTATTTGATGTTATTGTGATATTGAGTGTCGAATTAATTTTATGTATATGTTTGATTAGATGAGTTTATGTGATATGATGATAAAAGATGGATGTGTTGTGTTAATTTTATGTGATGATGATGATGTATGAATAATAATTGTGATTTCATAAATTTGTGATAAGTTTATGTGATGAGTCAGGATTGATGATAGTGATGCTCTAAATTTGTGATGAGTTATGTAATGACGATGATGTGTGATTTATAATAGTGATGTTATGAATTGGTGATGAAAAGATTGAAGTAACCTCTGATGAAATAATTGTGATTCCAATTTGTGTTTGAGATGACGGTCTTAATGGAGCATCATAGGCCAACGAGGGGAGAAAATAAATATTGAGAATTTGTGAAGTGGAGATTATTTTGTCATCATATAGGTAGGGCCTGACAAGCCTAGCAATTCCGGGGAAGTACAACTGAATTGAGCCTGATCGCGGCGGTCTACTATTGAGCCTTAAGGCAAGATTGTTAGACCTTGGAGGTATTCGGGTGGGGAATTCGTAGGTGACTTGGAGGTAGCACTCCAAAAGTCGGGAGCTACCATGCAACACAAGTTTACCTCGACTGTCGCGTATATGTGTCTCGGGTTGAGTTGAGGGGTTCTATGAGGACAGAGCCAAATTGAATTGTCCGTCCACCAGAATGGTGGCATAGTATCATGACCTCCTAACCAAGTACTTTAGAGTTAGAATGGTACCACATTGTGAAGTAGAGTCTAAGCTCATGCATAGCATTGCATTTTCTTGTGATTGTTTTGTTGTGATTAATATGTGTCGTGTACGATAATAATTCTTCTTAGATGATTTGATGTTATAGTAAAATGTATTGACTTTCCTTGAGTGGTTTTGACTTTATAATGTTATGGTTTTCTTTGAAGAATGTTTATCTAATGATACGGTTTATTTAGAATTAATTGCGTGTTCCCCTTACTTATATTATACTATTAACATGATTTCAAAACTCACTTCCTTCGTTGTTTGTGTTTGATTGGTTTGGTTCTGCGTTTGTGAAATCGCATTACAGGTTAATGAGTCTTGAAGTTCAAGTTTGGGAGGAACCCCGCTCTGATAGGTGATACTGGGAATTAAGAGTTGTAATGTGTATTTTACTTATGTAATCACAAATGACTTTTTATATGAAAATCTTAGTATGAGTAAGTCTTGGGAATTAAATCAAGAAATTCTAGTTAAATCAAGTTCATTGAATTTTAATTGAGGAACAAAGTTGAATTATTACATATGTATTTAGAGAAACGTGATATCCTAAAATAGATCTAAAAGTTATTATTTTCTTGAACAGATTTTCTTCATCCGCCGCGAGTTTTCTTCAAATAATTTAGTATAAATTATTATAAATGTTATTTTAGGTTTAGGGTGTCACAGTAATAATAATAATAGCAATAATAATAAATAAGAAAAAATAATGCAAGATTAATTTCTCATTTTTAGTTATGTAACAGTTTAATTGTTTTCTATCATTAAGCATTTCAGAAATCTCTCAGTTCAATCTTTATAGAATACAATATTTTTAAACTATCATAGGATATATCATAACCCATTGTGATAATTTTGTAGTAATAGATACACCTAATTACTTATTCTACTTCTTTGCATTTGATATATTGGAAGATTTTATGTATAAATATTCTACTTTGTAAGGTGGTGTTTCATTGCAGTTAGACTAGCACCATGTAGGGAAAAATATTCATCAACAAAATACATATAAGATCTCAATTTTTAATAGAAGAACTACAAACAAGAGTGTCATGAAAAACGTTTTGTTTTGTGTGATTTCTTAATTTTTTTCTTCCTCCTACAATGATCCTATGTGTATATTAATAAGAAATTTTTTCATGTTTACCTGTGTGTTTATATATATATATAGTTTAAATGATATGCATTTTCAATATTTTCTTAAAAATGAGAAAATGATGTCATTCTCACATCTAGGGCTGTGCATGGTTGGTATTTTTTTTAAACAAACCATATCCATTTTTAAACCATTATATGGATTAAAATTTATAAAAAAAATCCATTTTTTTTGTTTAAAACCGGTTATAGAACAGGTTGTAAAATTGGTTATGGTTAAATAACCGGGTTTTAATTATGCAGCCGGTTTCGAAAAATTCAATTTTAAAACCAATTTTTTGTTTCCAAAATCGGTTAAAATCTGGTTGTTTTTAATTGATTTGGGTACATTTAATTAATTTGAAAATTTGACATTATATACGGAAAACTTGATATAACTTGTTAATTTCTAATGCATTATGAAACTATGATGACAAAACTACGAGCAAGCTTGAGCATATTTTTTTCTTCATTACCTTAAAAACATCCACACTATATAATCCAATCAATAATGAATGTATGTAAATTACAATTTATACACCGTATTATACCACAATCAGCAGCACTTTTCAAATTTGACATTCATCCTCAGATAAAATGGAAGACAAAAAAAGATGAGAAATTAATACATAATTTACAACATGATGAAATATTGAAAACAAATATAATATATAACACTTATATAAATATGAAATAAAAAAAATGGTTAAACTTATATAAGATGCCAAAAGTAAAACAGAAAAAGAAAAGCCTAACATGAACAAAAAGTCTAATTTATACAAAATAGAGTAATTAAAAATGAGTCATGTTTTTATGCGTTATTTTAAAATTGAAGGTGTGAACTTGAGTTTTTTAAAAAAAGGAAAATATGTTTGTAGGAAATAGATTTTTTGTTGTGAAAAGATAAGAGTTTATTAAGGTCATGAAAATGGTGAAATTTCTACTAAAAATCAGTGTTACGGGAAGAATAATATAAAACTTAATACCCGTCGACATGGGGAAAAAAATGAAGTACTGTTATGTTAGAAAGTGATGGAAATGTAGAAAAAGAATAGATAAGAAAAGCAAGAGATAAATGGAATAATGAAGTGGAGTTCAAAAATGGCTACCTCGTTGTTGTCGAAATCAGAGAAGAAGCAGCAAATTTTATTTTTTATTGTGTTAATGAGAGAAAAAGAACATCTTACTAATTCAATTTAAATTGTATGTATATTACAATTTAGAGGAAGAAATTAGGATTCCAATAAAGGTTTAAGGTTCAAATCAAAAAATAAAATATGAGTGTATAAGAACCGGATTAAATCCAAAGCCAAAAATAACACATGAGTCACTACAAAATAAATAACTTATTGTGACACACTGAATTAGTGATGCCCTTCTTGTTTGTCACTAAATATTACTTTTAGCTACAACTACAACAGACAGTCACCTTTTCTCTTTATACAAATAAAACACAAATTGTATATTCTTTCTTACTAGAAAACTCCTGGAACAAACATTTTATTTTCTCATAATAAATCAAGGTAAAATCATTTTCTTCTTCTCTAACAAAATCGATTTCCTCTTCTTCACTACAAATTCGATTTTCCTCTTCTTCACGGCAAATTTTAATTTTCCTCTTCAATCATGAATCTGGTTTCCTCTTAACAGTAAATCGAAGGTCGGAACCCTAAATTGGTGAATCTACAGCTATGAGATACTCTATCGCGTGAACACTCATCTGAACATAGAATTGTGGTATGATATTACACATTTTCGTCAATTGCAACTTCGTTTCATCGTTACATTACGCATCTTCGTTTTTAGGTTATGCTTTTTCAGTTCTCAATTGCAATTATCAATTGAGTATCTTCTATGTGATTTGAAGTTATTGAACATAGCAATTGTGCATTAATAGATCATAGATTGAAGCCATATTTTAAAACCGATTTGAAGTTTCAAAGATTGCAGCTCATGTGTTTCTTTCATCTATTTTCATATTCAGATCTTGAAAAAAATAGTGGAAGAGATTTTGGATGTGGAGCAAACAGTTATTTATCGATGGTGATGTTATCCTCGATGTTTTTGGTGTTCTAAAACTTCATCATCTGCTGGAGCTATTGCTGTGGGGTACTGTGCTTTTCAAACATAAATATCTTCATGCATGACACATACACCAACTTTCTTTAGGACCTTATTTGAAAATTATCTGGTGTAGGTATTCAAATATCTTTGTTACTGCACCCAGCCCCGAGAATTTGAAAACCTTGTTCGAATTTATTTGCAAAGGTCTTAATGTACTTGACTACAAGGTACAAGTTCTCTCACTCACTGATAGCTATCATTGGTTATCTTTAATTCAGATGCATTTAGTTGCAAAAGATCTAAGGATGGTGACTGAGCAATGTAACGTTGGCAATGGATGGGAGTTGAAGTAATCACATGCATTTACATTTGATTGACAAATGGTTCATTCCCATTTAAATCATAATATGGTGCATATTTGGACTATTTTATTGTGACTAAGCTTGCAACCTTGAAGTTGTAAGATACGAATTTTACCAATGGTGGAAATTTGGTAAAAACTTGTTTTATCAACTTAAGGATTATGATTAAGCAAAAATTTCTAGTTCTAATGGTTGTCTAAACAAATTTTGAAATAGATAACACATTATTTTACTCCCCTTGTAATCAAGAGATCTTCCTCTCTTGACACTGAGTCATCATAGAGAAGAAGAAAAAATAGAAAGTGTGCAAACCGAATCAAACACCGATGTGTTTGACCAGTAATGGAAGCCATAAAATCATAAGAGTGTTCAATTAGTTCAAGTAAGTTTTGAAGACTCAATACGCTGTGATTAAATCTAGTAATACAATTTATGCAACTGAGAAATCATAGCTTTTTAGACAAGGTCGTAGCTATGACCATTTAATTGAAATATGACATAGCTAAATATATAGTAAGCTTACATCTTTCAATTTTTTGTCATACATAAGAAAATCAATGAAAAGATTCCAGACCAGGGCATTGAGATACGGGTTACTGAGTGCATGTTATTGGGTCTTTGTATAGTCTCTTTTTTGCCTCATTTATTGGGTAATGAATATATGAAAATAGAACTTTTCTAAAGGCCTTTTGGTCTGTTTGTATGTAAAAAGTTGAATGGTGTTTGTCTAATAGAGCTACATTTCCAATGTAAACAGGAGCATCATGATTTTGATGTGGTCAAAAGTGCGTCTTCTGAGTTCAAGAGTGCTAGTGTAAGGATCAATATATACAAGCACCACAGACAGACCATTCAAGTAAGTTTATTGGTAATACTTTTTCATTGATGAATATGACTCAAAAAGTGTCGTATGATATTAAGGAAACTTACTGGAGTGAGGTTACGATCCATCGTAAATTAATTCTGGCCTTGCTTTTCATCCTAATTTCTTTTAGTATATACTACCACATGAAAATGAAAAGCTTTCGCAAGTTGAATTATTGGTTATTGATGAAGCAGCTGCTATTCCACTACCTATGGTGAAGTATTTGCTTGGCCCATATCTGGTATTCCTGTCTTCTACTGTTAATGGGTAAGGATAGTGTTTGCCTTTGGCGAAACCTTCTATATATCAATTTTTAGTGATATTTATCAATTCTTTTGATTATCCCTTTCACTCCTCTTAAGTCAAGTTTAATGTATCAATTTGTTCATTTTCTCTTGCAAAGTTATGAAGGAACTGGACGCTCGTTATCACTAAAACTTGTGTAGCAACTACAAGAGCAAAGCCGTATATCTGCTAAGAGCACAGAGGGCACCGGTACAATGCTTTTGAATTCTAAAATTCAATTTAAATAATTACAGTACCATGTCATGCACATTTCGGAATTGAAATACAGTCTGAGGGAATTATTAATTTCTCTGCTTTTCAATGATCCATGATTTGATTGTAATAAAATACACCCATCTAGATTTTAATGACTGATCACTGATGCAATGAGATTGGTTAGGGATAAAGGAGTGTTTTACAGAGGATCTAGTTATGGTTTGCTTCAAAATACTACCTACTATCTAACTTCAATGCTTTTAAACTGCTCAAGTTATGGTTTTCATTATAATTGATATTTTACTAGTTCTTTTCTTGCATGACGAAGCTTCTGATACTTGCAATATAAATTCCTAGATAGTTGATAAAAGTTGAGTGCTAACTAACCTGTTGCAGTAAGTTTATGTTTTTTGCTGTTTGTATTTTTCTTCAAAACATTTCACTTTATTTTATGGTTGGTTCACTTAATCATTTGCGAAATTTTTGCGGAAGTGAAGGTGGTTGATGAAATGTTCAAGAACCAGAAATGTTACCATTCGTTTTGTTCTGAATGTGTAACAAAACACGTGGCAACAAAAATCCAAGAAAACATTATGGTTGTTCCTTGTCCTGGTTTGAATTGCAAGGGTTTGTTGGAGCTTGATGTTTGCAGAAGTTTGCTTCCAAAAGAAGTAATTGATAGGTGGGATGATGCATTGTGTGGGGCGCTTTTACTAACTGTTCCTAAATTCTATTGTCCCTTTAAGGATTGTTCTGCAATGTTGCTTGATGAAAATAAAGGCGGAGAAGAAATTAGGGAATCTGAGTGTCCTTTTTGTCATAGATTGTTTTGTGCAAGGTTTCATGTTCCTTGGCATCCTAGTGTTGGTTGTGAGGAGTTTCAGAAACTTAATGTGGATGAGAGAGGGATTCAAGATATTCTTGTTAGAGAGCTTGCTAATCAGAAAAAATGGAAAAGGTGTCCCCAATGCAAATTCTATGTTGAAAAAATTGAAGGTTGTTTGCATATCACATGTAGTGATGCAGGTGAGTGAGTCACTTCTCTTCACAATTAATTATTATGTTTTTATACTTATATTAGGCATAAGTCATCTTTGCAAAATTGGACAGTAATGGTGAGGGACCACTCTTCATAAACTATTTTTTGAGCCTTATGATTTTTCAGTGTTGTTATTTTTTAGTATGGGACTTGATTATTGGGTTTGCTTGAATATGAATGGTACTCGATAGATGGATTTTTATATTGAACTTAGGTTCTTCGGACAAAACTAGCTGCTAAAGTGAAGGTGTAAGTTTATTCTTATTCCTTATTATGATGCTTAATGAGAAACGATATATTCTTATTCCTTATGATGTGTTGTGTGTATTGAGTGCATTTGGTATCATAAGTTCTTTCATTACTCATTAGTTCGGAGTATAAAAATTTAGCTGATTGAACTGTTGTATTAATTCCACTGAATTTGTACTCTAATATCTCCTAACAAAACTAGCTGCCAAAGTCCATTGATATTGATCATAAAACCAATCTAAGTAAGCGCCTTAAGTATTTTCACTGTGATTGAGATCAAAAATTGATAACCACATTTTAGAATCCTCCCACCTTTTTTTGAGCAAGAAACCCAACAATCTTGGGAAACAAAATATTAGATATAATTTGATAGAGGAAAAATCCTCCCACCTACATGAGAAAGTATCATGATATGAAAAAGTTCAACCTTGATATCACACGGTGTAGTCATAGTAATGCTTTTGGAACTGCTAAGGAGCTATTATTTTGAGTGAAGATAGTTGTTATGTACTCTATATATTCATTCATCTTTGTTAAATATAATTTTAGTTCTTGTTGGAGTGGCTATGGATGTTTTTTCTTATGCATATAATAATTATATTTTTGTTTTCTCTAAATACCTTAATCTTGTATCTATTTCTTTTAACTTACATTTGGTATAATGATTTCAGAATACAAAATATTGAAGTCAATGAAGGACATTGAAGATGATATGTTACAATTTCAATTATGTCCAAATACCTCCAAATACCTCTTTGAGGTATGATACCACTAACTTGCTTTTAGTGGTTATTACTTTCTACAGTAGGTGGTTATTACTTTCTACAGTAGAAATCATGATAATTTGATTCAAGTCAATTTTTAGAGTATTAATGCAATTTTTATCGTAGTATATTTTCTACATTCGTGATATTTTTAATATGTATATTTTGCATAATAGTATAACTTTAAGTTAGTTTGTTTGTAAGTTAAATTGATAATGTGTTCTATTATAGTATTATTTAGTTATTAAAGAAGGAAGTTTAGCAATAAAATAAGGAAGTGTACTCTCAATTATATAAGAATGTCCTCTGTTTTCCTCAACAACAAAAAAAATCCTCTATTTGTAATTTAATGTTTTTCCAATATTTGATTCGATACATAAGTTTCTTCTTGTAAGGACAATTTAATTTTAAGTTTCTTGTTAAGAAATGATGGTAAACACTCATGAGAATTAACTTTCTCAATTATATTTTATTGTATGTTTCAATGACATTAGTTAATAAAAATAAATTAGAAATTTAAATTTAATTTATTGGTATTAATAATTTAGAATTACAATTAGTAAGGAGATAAAATAAATTTAGTTTAATTTAATAAATAATAATAAGTTTTAGTGATAGACAATACCATAGAAATAGATTAATGTTTTATTTATATTTTTAGGTTTTAGTGATAGACTATATCGTAGGCATAGATCAATTCTTTATTTATATTTTTCTAGGTTTTAGTGACAGACAATACCGTAGGGATAGATGAATTCTTTACTTATATTTATCTAGTTTTTAGTGACAGTCATTGTTGTAGGTAGAAATAAAAAACATGTAGTGACAATCGTCAGAACATGGAGTGACACTTCTCAAAGTGTAACATGACGCCCCCTTAAAATTGACACTAGATTTGAGTGTCACTCAAAGTATTACTGACCTTTACCTACAGTTTTTAACATTTAGTGACAAACTTTGTATGTCACGATAAGTCAATATTTTTGTAGTGAGTGGATATCCAACCGGTTGGTAAATAAATTGGATTATAACCATATTATTTTAACCGGTTATTTCAAATGGATTTGGATCGTGTTATGGATTTTGGTCAAATAACATGATTTTTTGCACATTCCTACTCACATCTGTTGTTTAAAAATATTCACTCAGAATATTTTACAACATGTCTATATTATTTAAATAGATAAAGAGACTTATTCATTAAATTTAAGTCATCTCTTCAAGAGTATGAATTTTATGTCACAGGAAAATAAATTTCTTCATGAAGTTTAATATAAGCATCTTTATTAAGTGAGCCATACAAATATGTTATAACACATCTTTTATATAAATTGAGTTTTTCTTGTGATACTAAACTTAATCAGATATGAAAAAGTTATTTTATTCACTTCAGGTAAATATGTCTCTTCAAAATCAATAGTATACTTTTACCATGCTCTTTTATAGCATGTCAAATTTTATGTATATGTATTTCATCATTCTCATTTCTTTTCAAGCGAAAAATCAGTCATTATTAATTAGCTTCACACCTTCATATGTGAGAACTACAAGTCCATAAACCTTTCATTTTGCAAAACGAGTTTACCTTCATTTGTTTCTTTTCCTTTTCAAAGCAATTCATTGTCTATAATAATTTATTGGTTTCAGTTCATGATCCTCATTATCATTTATCAAAGATAGGACCATATTATATGCAAAACTATTGTTAATGTTGACTTCCTTTCGGTTTCACCATATTCAATTCATAAAATATTTTATTGAGATCTATTTATTTTCAAAAATTGCAAGCACGTGACCAGCTCTTCTAGAACTGAAAATCAACAAGGTCAAATACTCTATAAGAATTTTCATATCCTCACTTGGGTCATTTTTGGCTCCTTTCTTTATTTGAGGATTTTTATCTTCGGAGTCGAAAAATATATCATGCTTCGTGCATGGGTACTCATTTATAATGATACTTTGTCCAATAGGGACCTCAATTTGGATTGAAATTGTGACAGCCTAAACCCAAATTGATAGTTCATAATTTCCATCATTCAAAGTAGATCTTTTGTTACATTACATATTTTTTTAGCACAATAAATCAAATGAACAATGGTTGGAATTTACACAATTCATGGAAAATTAAAGTTCCCATAGTAATTAAGGAACAATAATAACAACACATTTGTCTACAGGATAATTTGAAACATCTAACCCATGTTTTTAACTTTACGTTCTCTAAATCAAATCTCAATATTTTGTTTTGCGTTATAATTGAATCATGAGTGAAATTATATTTGTTGATTTTGGCTCATATAACTCAACAAAAATAACCTGACTAAAGATATATGTGAGCTGGCGATGAATAGATGGAGGCTACAAATTAGTTTTAACCAAATATTTTATATTTATCAAAAATATATATAAATATTGTTATTCCATTCTGACAAATCAAGCTTATGAGAAAACAATTATTTCCTCAATCTTATTTTAAATACCTCATTTGCCATTTCTTTTTTTCTCAAATTATTTGTCATTTTACAATATCAATACAACATTAATTACTTTATTCCACTAATACTCTTATTTATTATATTTCCACTCATCAAATTATTAATCTAATTTCAATTAATAAAAAAAATTGAGTAAATGAAACATTTTATCAATAAAATCAAATCAACTAATCATTTTCTAAAGAATTGTACACAATTCAAATGGGATATTTAAAATAAGATAGAAGGTGTACTTATCTTGAAGAGTGATGTTGCTTTTCACACTAATACAATGAAAACAAAATATCTATCGGGTTCCAAAATTATTCTATTCGAAATGCACATATTTTCATAATTGAATTTAATCAATGTCTTTCTTGAGCTGCTCTTATGTTATACATTTCTTTTAGTTCAAATCATTCGACCATTTTTTGAATTTCTTTAGTTGCCTTGTGACTTTTATATATGCTAATGTCACTTTTAATATTTTTTAAGTTATTCTTTTGTGACATGACTAGCACTTTATTGTGCAAATATGTTCTCGTTAATAAGTTAATCTCGTATAATATTGGTGATTTACTACAAAATGTCTACATTCATGCGTTCATATTTGTGTGATGCGTCCATAATTTGTTGGAGCTCATAGATCCTTGCGGGGATTTTGAGTTAGTGGTGTTGCTTGGAAGGACCCACAAAGCCATTGCGGGGAGGCGATATTCTAGAGTCATGCATTGACATATAGTCTCGAAAAAACAGGACGTTACATTTACTGTTGAGTTCTTATTTATTGGCCTCTCGAAAAGAAAATGCATTATGTTTTTTTAGGTAGTTTATATCAATCCTTATCAATGTTCCTTCAATCAAATAGTTCCATACCAACATGACCTTATGATCCATCTCATTATGATGTGATTTGGTTCGTTCATGTGCCCCTTTTCCTAGAGACATCCCAAGATCTGCTCACTGAACATGCCTTGTACATTCCTGATCACTCCTCGTTTCTTTAGCCTCAAGAGTCACACTTTGGATCAAAACCTGAGCGATGATACAGTATTTAAATTAGCAATTAAGAGTAGTTTGTACAAAAAGCAGTGAATGGTATTACTAATCAACTCAAAATGATCTCATACACACAGTTTTCTATTTATATGAATCAATAGTAGTTACTGACTCTAAATATAAGCCTAACTGACTAATTAACTTGCTGCAAGTAAATGATGTATGAAAATAGCAAAGAGATTCCCATAAATTTTATGCAAGGCTAAATGATCTATTTATTAAGAAATTTCAATAACTTATTCAAAAAAGGAATTCCCAAAATAACATATTCCACATTAGTTCTAATACAGTACATATTTAATCAATGAGTTTGGAGTCATCAACATTAAAGATAAAAAAATATGAGAATTCATATTTGTATGATTTGTTTTATTTGTTGGCATTTTACCGCTTTATGTTATTAACATGTGTGTTGTGAGTTTTGTTTGTAGATTTATCCCTTTCAATTTTCATGACTTTTAATATGTATTATATGATATATTCTACCAATTGAAATGCCATTTAATTTACTAATACAAAAGTACTTTATACGTGATGAAAAAATACATTCGTGGTCCTTTACGTGTGCTCAATCTCCATTTAATTCCTTTAAATTTGTTTCCTTTGGTTTGATCCTTTTAGATACATTCAATTTGCATCATTATAACTGCCAAGTGTACAAATCGTTTTAAAAACATTCATTGATCAAACCTTATAAATGGTCTATATTTCAAAAATATTATGATAAATCATTTGGATACATGTATAGACTAAAAAAGCTCAGTAATAAAGGTCTGTTCACATAATCAACGTCATTAAATTTCTCAACTTGCAAAATAGTTTGGGTTGTCAACTCATTGTGATGTTTGGATTAGATTTTAAGATTGTCAAACATAAATGACCACATGTGTAATTTAAAAGATCAAAATTGAGAAGAAAAAAAAAGATTTAAAGATCATCATATACGAGAACTAGTCTAAACTTCAAGAACCGCAAATGTTTTTGTCTTCTAAAAAATTATAATTTATATGTGATATCATTAATCAATTATCCATGGTCAATATAATTGGTTAATGAAAGATAAGATTCGTAAATAATACATCATTCAATTGTTTATCGATAAAATCAATCAATATTATTCTTTGATTTTATATAAATCATTTTAAATTGGTATAAAAACACATGAAAAGTTTGGACCTATAAGGGAAAATAACTTATATACTATGGATAAAATTTATTAGAAGAAATGGTAAAGAAACTCGTCCACAACATCGAGGTATCAGATTTGAATTCGGGATATGATATACAACTTAACAATATTGACATTTTCCAATTGAACCAGACGTTACACATAATAATATGTATTTTATTTGAACTAGAAGAAAAATATCTAATTTCCAAACTTATGATTGCAAGTTATGTTGTACAACAACAATCTTCAACATTAGGTGGGAGGTTTGTTTCGCATGTTCCTCTAGTAAAGCCACGATGTATGCATGCAGTGTTACAATCTATATAATCTTGACAATAACCAATGCACTTAATACGTACAACATTTCTACATTCAGTTTTGTGCATACCTAGTAAAAAAAGAGTAATATTAGTATATAAAATATACATACCTAGAATAAAATAAATTCATGACTCAAACAAATTGTTAATAGTTTACATACCTATTGAAAACAAAAGAACTACAAATAAGGTTGTCATGAAAAACTTTTGGTTTTGAGCCATTTGTCAATTTCTTTCTTCCTTCTTCAATTATCCTATGTGTATATAAATACAAAATTTATCATTTTTATCTCTATATAATTATAATAGTAATAACTATGAAATATATAATAAATAATATGATAATAATAATAAGACTAAAAATAGCTTTATACCCAAAAAAAATACTAATAATAACTAATAACCATATGCATTAATTTTAGATAAATTTAAAGAAAGTAAACAAAATCAGATTTATTTTTTGATTGATATAGAACGTAATTATCAAGATGGACTTGTAAAGAATATATATCATCTCTAATACAAAATATGTATTCTTAACCATGTGATCTTTTAATGTGAATCTCATGTGATCTTTTAAAATTCTCAGTCAAAGAAAAAAAAAGAAAGAATCATGCAAGATTTATTTCTCATTATAACCATGTGTACCTATGGGTGTTGGCTGTAATTGTAACACACGAAACTTTATAATAAACTATTTTATTAATTAAATAGGATTTTAGATAATCAATTTGGTGTTAAAATTATTTTGGAATATATGTTGATTAGCTTTATAATTAATTTTTTTTATAGGTGTGTTTTTTATGATGTGCTAATCTTGTACATATTTGATCAAATATATTATATGAATAATAAATGTTATATTTTATTATTTTATATATTTTTCAAAAAATAATAGTATATTAGTGTAAATATTTTAAAAATAAGATTTAGGAGATTTTA
>JBBPBP010000001.1:49024558-49053196 GCA_037974735.1 Cicer chorassanicum | reverse complement strand
ATTTTGAAATCAGTTTTAAAAAAACAATAAATAAAACTATTTTTAGAATTAATTAGTTTCAGATAATTAAAAACTATTTTTTAAATAGTTTTTTATAATAAAAAAATATATTTTTTAAATAAATATCTAATATTTTCTTAATATTATATATTTTTTTAAATGTAATCCATTAAATTTTATTAAAAAAAAAAGTATGCGATCCATTAGAATTACAAAATGTCTCAATTTTAAGAAATAAAGGGACCAAAATTGAGAAATTAGAAATAGAGGGACCAAAATTATGTATAAGATAAAATAAGGAAACAAAATTGCGAAATTAGAATAGAGGACGAAAATTAGGGATCAGTTAAAATAAGGGGTCCAAAATTGCGAAATTAAAAATAGGGGAACCAAAATTGTGAATCAATTAAAATAACGGGACTAAAACTGCATTTAAGCCAAATAGGAATGAACAAAAAGGTAATATGGGGAATGCCTAAAAGGTAAAAAGGAAAATTTTCTTCTTTCCCCTCATTTTTATTCTTTCCGGGAAAGATACTAAATCATTCTCTCATTTTTTCCCTTCTCTTTCTTGTAACCACTTTGAAGGATAACCCCATTGTTATTGTTTACCTTCTCTTCGAAATCCTCCATTTTTCCTTCTTTTCCAAGACTAAAAGATCGCTAAAGTCCCTAAATCTGCCCAACAACCTTGCATGTGGGGATCTGTCTCTCCATCCTCTCGAATCGACTCAAATCAGTGAAGCAAGGAACCCGACTTCAAGAGGAACTCATAGCTGCTTTGGACCAGAATCTTCTTCTTCTTCTTTAGTGTAATTTTTGTGAGTTCCTTTTAGAACTATTTTTACATTTAATGCGGGTTATGGGTTTCGAATACCGTTCTTCCTACTATTTTAAATTATTTTGTGGGTTTAATTTTGGGTTTTTCTAAAACCTGAGTGTGAGAGAAATTGTTGATTTTAGCATGCAAGAGATGTTTGCGAAATTGCACTAAACTATTTTTGGAAATCATGCATTATGCATATGTGATGTTATGCTGTGTTAGAATATTTGATGTTTGTGATGTGTTAAGAATTTAAGGAATAGAGTGAATCTGATGGGTGAAATACGAGGTAAATGCGCTTATAGGATTTGAAGAGTATCCTTCTACTTTTGATGCTTATTTCAGTTGCCTATGATTTCCTACTCTTTATTCTGCCTCTAAATCTACTCATGTTGATGATATTGTCTACACCTAACTCAGTTTTGTTCTGAATCTATCTGCTTCTAATTCTATTACTGTTAAAATTTTGATCTACGTTCTACGTTTATGGGCAATTTGCCTCTGTTAGTTGTATCATGATTCCTTGTATTTTGCCTCTGGTAAATTACTTATGTTTTTGCCTCTAGTGAAATGCTTATATTTTGCCTCTAATAATACTCTTCTACTTTGCCTCTGATATTTCTTCTACTACTTTGCTTCTGATTTCCTCCTTCCATTTAGGCCACGTATCCTCTAACTCTACCTTTGGTCATGTATGACCTTATTCACGGTGGGACATTTAGGTTGTTCCAGACATGGATTAACAGGTAAAGGAGAACAATCAGGACGCTGGTTGGGGTTTGGTCAGACCACCTTTACCAATCAAATATCAATTATCTTGGTGACCCACATTAAGATAGTTGGGCGACGTTTCCATATTCCAAGTAAAATATTTGAGGTCATGCATATACTTTTCAGAATTATTAAGAAAGAAAGAATGTTTTAAGTTAAATTTTTATGAAAATTGAGCTTGAGAGCTTTAACAAGAGGTGCATAATGTTTTCATGTTTTATGCATATTTATGAAATAAATATTTTAAAACCACCCCTCCCTTTATTTTGAGAACTCACTGAAATTTTATCCCAATACCACAGGATGATCTACAAGCCCTCTTTTGGACCTAGTGCTTTATTTTTATTTGATGTAACCTGATGTATTAGGGAACAGTTTTATAATTCTAGTATTGCTGCTGTAATTTAATTAAATAGTTCATTAAATTGAGTTGTAAACTATGTTGTTTAAATGTAGTTACTAGTTACTCTAATGATGTTTATTATTGATCTGTAATACTAATTTATGTTTTATTGAGGTGTATAGATTCAATTGTCAAATTCTAGATAATTGGTAATGAATTTTATAAATGATATCGTAAATTAAAGAAAACAATTAAAAAATGAGAAACAAACATTGTTGAAAAAGGAAAAGGAAAACTTTGAAAACGATGGGTTGAATTCAAACCACACGTTAAATATAAGTTTATTAAGATCGGTATTTCTTGGGAGCTAAAAAACCAGTCCTTTCCAATGATCAAGTCGTCGCCTCCATCACCAAACTCCATTGCCTTTATTCAAAGTTGGTGCACTTATGATCAACCTCTGCAAAAAATAAACGAGAAAAATTCATACAAGAAATAATAAAATGCAAATAAGAAATAGAAAAATAGATGAATTGCTACAAACATAGAAAAATAGGTCAAATAAAAAATAGAAGATTAAAAAAATCAAATAATATAGAAAAAAACCACACAATTTATATCTCTCATAATTTAAAACAGATTTTAATGGATATTATTAAAGTAATATTTTTTTAATTTGAAAACAATAACCCTAAAAAAATTACTAACCAGACATTTTTTATTTTCTATAAAAAAATGAAAAAAAAACGGAAGTTTTAAATTTGTTTTGTTTTTTAAATGGAGAATTTCAAAATATTCCAATTTTTATTCTATGGTTTGTTAGTATTTTATTATTTGTCATCTGGGTATTTGTGATATGAACCGTTATATATTCGTTGTATTTTCTTTGAAATTGTATATGGTTTTGTTCTTAACTATTTATTGCTTATAGTTTATCATTGGATTATATTATTAATTTAGGGCTGACGAGGAACTTGTGGACCAGAAGAGATATCTCGAAGACTCTTGCAAGCCAAAATGTGTGAAACCATTACTTGAATATCAGGTGTGAAACCATTACTTGAATATCAGGTGTGATTTCTTGAATTCTATAATAATTAGTTGGATCGTTTGAAGTTGAGCTTTATTCTTAATGTAGTCAAGTTTTTTTCTTTTTGATTTTAAAATTGAGAGTAGAAAGGTGCTGCATTTGGTTTATGCATTTACAGATTTAATGGTTGATTACATTACCCCTTTTGCACCTGTGAAATTTATGTCGTGGCCTACTTAACACTATAATTAAAGCATTAGATAAAGTTGAGTGTATATGAGACGTTGAAAGAAGGGAGTACTAGAAAGAGTCAAGAAATGAAGATAACTATTGATTCAACTTAAAAGTAGATCACACAAATTGATGCAGGATTAAGTTGATGCAGGAATAACTATTGATAAAGTTGATGAATGATTCTTTATTTAGTAACTATTGAATGCAAAAGCAGCATGGTTTTGAAGTGAGAATGGATTGTAACAATTTCGACCTTGTTGTATTTGTGAACAATCTACACTCTTTATTCCATAAGCATAATCTGATGCTGTTTGAAGTGTTGTTTGTGGAATTCCAGTTTTAGCGTGCATTTGTTAAATGGGGGTTATTTATCAGACATTTGTTTGGTTCTTGTCACGGCCCAAAAACTAAACGCCGTGACCGGCGCAAAAGCTATACCCCTAGCTTGACAAGCCTATCAACTAACTTAACAATTTACCAAATAAATAGTTATGGATAATCATCTCAACAATATATATGAAATTTTTCACGAAATTTCGACAGAGTATCCTCTGTAACTTCAGCATTTCCAAATTTACAAAATCCCTGTTTAACTTCAAATTCAGCCAAATTCAAATAGCATAATCTAATTGTTTAATACATTTCTCAAAAGACTAGCTAAACTCGAATAACTGCAAAATACATGTGAGTCAACAGACTTTACAAAAAAATGGTCCTCGATCAAAGAGGCCTACCAAAACAAAATACGACCCAGACTTGAGCCTACTATCAGCTTGCTACTCAGCTGCCTGTGAATCTGAACAAAATAAACAACATGAAGGAGTAAGTCACAAAGACTTAGTAAGGAGACAACAATCACCATCAACTAGAAGGGAAACACAAAAAGGCACGAATAACTGTTTTATAACCTTGAGACGATTATGATATTCACGAAATAAAATCATCATAGAAAATCAAACAAATAAAAATACTAATTATTGATAACCAAGAGGCGGCTTCATCTCATTGATAGCCCTTTCCTCCTAAGGGTGGCCTTTCCCTTAGGGGTGGCTGCATCTAACGGATATCCCTCTCCTCTTAATCTCGCAACGCATCATCACGCATCAATTAAGGAGCTTACATCTCGTTGATAGCCCTCTCCTCCTACGGATGACATTTCACATAGAGGCGACTCCATCTAACGGGTAACTCGCCCTAATCAAAACGAGTTAACTAGGTGCACCTAACGCAGTTAAATATTTAATAATCATAGCAACGATTTCCCAAAACACGTATTTAAAATCATCTTTCAATTCATCGTAATTTATGGAAAATATATTCAATCGCATAACAATTCACAATTTAAATACGTATAACGCATACGTATATCGAATTAATAACATATTATATAATAAAGAGCATTAAAATAAATAAATGACGAAGTCGAGATAAAATTTCAAAGGTTGTATTTTCCAAATTTTTAAACAAATATTTTAACATAGAAAACGAGTAAAATAATAATTATAGCATAAAAAAAATAATTGACGATAATCGTCGTCAACTCACTACTATGAAGAATCCCCTAGGTTTGTTCTCCATCAACTCCCAAAGCAGCCGGCAGGACCTCAGCTGACAAATCTGAGTATCAAAAATATTCTCAAGACTTTAGAAAAATTATTCTAAAGTTTAGCCAACTCTAGGAAAGCGTAAAAATTCATTAAATCTACTCTAAACACAAAAATAAGATTTTTAACCAAAACTACATTTTCTAGAGATTTATTAACATAAAAGTTGTGATTTACCTCAAAGAGTCTCAATAACAACTCTCAATAAATTGGTACCCTTCTCCTTCCTAAGAAGCCCAAACTCTAAGCCAAAAATTATACCCAAGAACTTGTAAAAAAATGAGGAAGCTTGCTTGACTTTAAGAGATAGGAAGAGGATGAAGAAGAAAAGAAAAGAAAAAATGACAAAGGGGGAAATGGGGGAGTGGGTACCGTGAGAGAGAAAGGGAAATGAGAGAGTAAGGAAATGAGAGAGTGAGATTAAAGATGATGAAGAGGAAAGGAAAGCAAACAAATAAAATAAAAATAAGTAGGCTTAATTGCAGTTTTGGTCCCCTATTTTAGCTTAATCATGAAAGTAGTCCTTCCATTTTATTTCTCCCTAGTTTTGGTCCCTCTAAATAGAATTTTGGTTCACAACTTGATGAATTGTCATTTTTTTTGCACTTATTTAAGTCACACCATGCCTCAAGATCTCGTGGTGCAACAATTGTACTTGAAATCTATGATTATAAATGATGTAGTGTGGCTTAAAAAAATGACACTTCAACAATATTTGGATCAAAATTCTGTTTGAGGGACCAAAACTGGAGATAAATAAAATGGGGGAACTACTTTAGTGATTCAGCTAAAATAGGGGACCAAAACTGCAATTAAGCCAAATAAATATGAACAATGGGGGTGAGGGTTGCCGAGAGGAAGAGAAGAAATAGGAGAAAAAGAAGGAGAAAAAAGTGAGATGGGAAAAAAAAGAAAGAGAAAGTGGGGTTGGTGTGGGTTTTAATAATATAATAATATTAATATTATTATTGAATTATTATTTATTTTTTTAAAAAAAAAGGAACGGGGCGCTTCAATTTTATCGGTTATTTATATGTTGATTTTACGTTCTTGATCGTTCTTGCTTTTTTGTTTTTCAGGTGGATTTGACACTGCTCATGCTGCAGCAAGGTAAATTTCATATTTAGTTGTTATTTATTTATTAAATTATTATTTTCTTGAGCATTTGAAATGTTTTTCGTTGATTTTTGTTTTTTTTTAATTATAAAATTTTGTTGTACGTTTAATTTGCAGGGCATATGATCGAGCTGCAATCAAGTTCCGAAGTGTTGACGCGGATATCAATTTCAACGTTAGCAATTATGATGATGATATAAAGCAGGTTTTGAGCATTAGTTGTAGTGATTGTTTTGTTGATCTTATTCAAAATCTGAATGTAAGTTCTAATTGTAAGCATTAATTACATTGATTAATTGTTGTGTAGATGACTAACTTTACGAAGGAAGAGTTTGTGCATATTCTGCGTAGACAGAGCACTGGTTTCTCAAGAGGAAGCTCCAAATTCAGGGGAGTTACTCTGCATAAATGTGGGCGATGGGAAGCTCGTATGGGACAGTTTCTTGGGAAAAAGTGAGAAAACCAATTAGTTGAGTTTCATTAATAAATAGTTGATCCTAAAATGCTTTTAACCATAATAATTAAGTTCTGGTTTATTTCTTGTCTGTATATATATATCTTGGGTTTACCAATTCTTATATTAGAATATCTCATACGAAATGCCTAATTAAACTTTTTGGATTATACATGTGTTGTGTTATTGACTTGTTGTATTGATCATTGAGTGTATGACACTACGCGAAAAAAACGCTTTTTATAGTGCTTTTTTTAAACCATTTACAGCGTTTTTTTAAAAAAGAAAGCGCTGTAAAAGGATACAACAACGCTTTTGTTTATAAAAAAAAACGCTGTAAAAAGGTGGATATATTGCGCCCTTGTTATACGCCTTTTACAGCGCTTTTTACAAAAGTGTTGTAAATCCATATAACAATAGATGCAGTATCATGACCCTTTTACAGCGCTTCTTCAAAAAAGCGCTGTAAAAGGTGCACTTATAGAGATGCATTGTTATGCACTATTATGCACTTATTACAACGCTTTTTCACAAAAGCGCTATAAAAGGTACACTTTTATAGATGCATTGTTATGCACCTATTACAGCGCTTTTCCAAGAAGCGTTGTAGTAGGTGCACTCAATAGATGCATTATTATGCACTATTTTGTACATATTATAGCGCTTTTATGAGAAAGCGCTGTAAAAGGTGTTTTTTTTAGTTTTATTAAATAATATGATGTAAATTTTAAAAAGTGCTTATTTAGAAAGCGATTTTTTTAAAAGCGCTGTCTTTTAATCTAGAATCAGTTCACAGTTTTTATTCCAAAATCATTTTCATCTAGAATCATTTCACAATCAGTTAGTAGTACAAAACAACAACAAAACAGCACTACAAAACACACAAGAATCAGTACACAACAACAACAGATTCAGTATATTTTAAAATGCACAAATATGCACAAATATTCACACACAATCTGTTCATAATTACATATTCACAACAGCTCAGAACTACATATTCACACAACTACCTATTCATATAACTATCAGATATTATATTCACAAACAGCACACCATATCCCTTGTAGCTTGCCATTTCCCAGCAAATCAAATAATTTTCATTTCAAGCACATACTGAGACCAGTCTTCCTTTATCTCTCTTAGTTCTTTTTTAGAATACGTTGGATTGAAATTGTCAAAGTACTGATATAAAAATTGAACATAAATAAGTTAGAATCAAATATAAACATAGTTTATATATGAAAATCAAATAATTAAAATATCGTACCGTTTCTGGGATTATAATTTGATTTTTATCAATAATCTCCTTCATGAATCGCAATACATAGTACCCACAGTCGATGTTGTTAGTTTGACGAGGGCACTATAAAATAAAACATATAAGTAATAATTATTTAATTGTGTATTGATTGTAAGTGAAATTTAAAAGCATCCATGTTATGTTATTTGACTTTAGCTTCGACACTGTCGCACCTCTTTGAGCTCGAAAAACTTGTAAAGCACTATCGAATAAATAAATGTGATTATTATAGCATTAACAAACACATTATTTATATATATATATATATGCAAAAAATAAATGAATATTACTTACGTGTCGAACAAAGTCTTTATCTCGGGACGATTGTTGTAATGGCCGTGCAAGGGATCTAGGTAGTATATAACTTCAGAGGTCGCATTGATTGCAATTAGCACCCAATGTGCCCTACAACAACAAAAATTTAGTTTACACAACTAATAAATTAAGATCTCATAAATTAAAAAAGATATAAATATAGAATATATAATTACGTACGCTGAATTATATGGTGCAAGGAATAACTTATCCTTTTCTTTATTTCCTAATAGTATATCTAAAATGTATTTATTTATATTCGCTGGATCGTGCTTAAGCATCGAAATCTTATGCGAAGACAAGAATGAAAATCTATTCGACAATCTGCGTGCGCACACGAACTTCTCATACAAAAACCTTCAATAAAAATTTCAAATTACATTAATTACCAATAAATTAAATTAATTACAAATAAATGCGATGAAAAGTAATTTTTACCTCATGTAAATGCTCATAACAGTAGCACTCAGCTCCTTATGGTCGAGAATTTCATATATGTGCTCTTTTTCAAAAAATTCTTCATACGCGTCTCCGAATAGATCTTTATCCATGCTTATTATTCGTGAATCGTCGCTGCCCATATTTGTTTTTGGTTGTATGTCAAGAGACGACCCATATGGAGCAAGTTGTGGCTGACTTATTTTAGGAGCAAGAGCAGCAATTGATTTTACACGATCCAGTTTTTTAGCAGCAACAACTTTGGCCGCTTTATTACCCTCCAGCTTTTGCAGTTTGCCAGTTTTATTACCCTCCAATTTTTGAGGTTTGCCGGCTTTATTTTTACCACGAACATCCAGTCGTGGTGCGGCAGCTGGCTTGCTGTGCGGGTGGTTTATTAGATTGAATCTGAAAAAATGAGGTTAATCAAATTGTTAGTTTATTGAATCAGAAAAAATGACAAACCTTACAGAATAAATGTTACAAACCTTTTCGGACGTTGTGACTGTTTCATTTCTGGGAATCTTCTTATCATTCCCTTTATTAGACTTTGTTTGAATCTAAATAAATGTGAAATTAAAGTTAACATTGGAAAAAATTCAGCAATTAAATATAATCAATTAAACATACATTTCAATTAATTAAACATACCTTGTCAAGGGAGACAAGATGTTTGGGCCATGCCACGTAGTTGCCAATTGCTTTGCCCAAATAATTCAGATCTCCATCGTTGTCCGGTACAGGCAACGATGCATTTGGTTCCAAAGCAATAACTAGCGATACTTTGACATGGCCCGCAGGAATTGGTGTGTTGTGCAATACTTCGCCCGGCCTTCCGATGAGTAGGGGAGGATAAGTATAAAAGCATGGAGTGACCCCATAAAATCAATGGTTAATACATAAGTATGTGAAACAATTAACTTTAATGAATTTCTTATTTTATTAAGTAGTTAATTACCTCAGGAAGACTGTTGAGACCAACGTTGCAACTTGCGTTTTCACTCTCAATGTGAATTTCACATTGGGGCTGGTTCGCAAGTTGCTTGTCTTTATTTGTCTTCACCAAGAGGGCCACTTGCTCCGTTAATACTTTAATCTTCTCTAATACTTCCTCGTTAGATGGATTTTGGCGCTTCTCATGTGAAAAATAACTTCTAGAAGTTATGTCAAATCCTTTCACCCTCACGCGGTCGGAATATTCAGGAACATTAAACACTTTACCTAATATGTCCCTGCAACTTGCCTTGTTGTCCTCTTGATTTTCCGATTCAAGATTCGCCTAAAATACACATAGGATTAAAAAGATAAGTTCAATAACATTTTTAAAATACAATATTAAAAAATATTAAAGTGATAAATATACTTACACAAAGTTCTATTACTTTTTGTACATTTTCGTTATCAACCACTCCGTCTTTATTTACACGAGCTTCCTTCCACAATATATGACGACCCAACGGTTGATCGGATTGGGTGTCTTGTAGCTATTATCGTTAAGATCATAAACAAAATATTAGTTAGATAGTATAGTTTATAATATACCACATTAATTAAATAAAAGTGATGTTTAATTACTTACAAGTTTTTGCTCTAGACGAGCATATCCTATACGAGATTTCTTGTATGGGTGGGGAATAATTTTTGCCCTCTCGCGATTTTCCTTACTAATATTCTAAATAAAAAAAAATAACAATCTAGTAAAAATTTAAAATACGCTATAAATATGAATAATAAAACACAAATGCTAATAAATTAATCATTTACAACAAATGCGGGGTCGGAACGTTTTGATACGAATGCGCTCCATTCCTCATTTGATATATAATTGTTTATATATTTTTGGAGCTTCCGCATTCGTATTTCCTTCACGGTCTTTTAAATAGCAATTAGAGAGTTGAGATCTAAAGCCCCAGTATATTTTCCCGGCAACTCTAAGCATATAGCTCTTTCTCACCTCATCAAGAACAAAAGCTGACTGCAAACCAAATAAATATTTAGTTTGAGTAAAATACTTCAAAGCAGTATGTAAAAATTTATAAGTAATAGGGTGGAGTAAAAAAATTACCTGTATATCAGCCCACAATGCATATTTGGCATCCTTCAATGCCTTATCTCTCTAATCATCTATTGTGATTAGTATATTTTGACGAACAACAGCTCCAATATAACTAACAAGCATGGAACTGTTGGGGTCAATTGGTTGACCACTCTCATACCATCCAACCTAATAAACTCATATAGTAAGTACCTCAATATATTAACAGCAAACAAGGTAAACAGCAAACAAAGTATCGTATAAACAGCAGAAACAGAAACAACAAAGTATACCTCAAATTTTTGCCCAGTACTTCTTGCTTTTATAACATTTTGCATTATTGTTGCACCACGTTTGACTTCATTTTCGTAAGTCTTAGTGTTGCCAACTTCTTCATTTTGACAATCTAACCCCTTGTTGCTATCCATTTATCTACAACATGCAGTTCAACATCAACATATATGCAGTTCAGTTCAGTTCAACATCAACATGCAGTTCAGTTCAGTCTAAGTACGTAGCTAACATGCATTTTAGTGAAACAAAAAACTAAGAAATACAATACCTGAAATAGCTCTTTTTAATGCTTAGGGTTACGGGTTCACAGACGAACGACGCAGAAGACGATGAAAACGAGGACGAACGGTTACGAACGATCATAGGGTTACGGGGTTCGCAGACGAAAACGAGGATGAAAATGGGATTACTTGATGTTTATGATGTTTACGTACGATCATAGGTGTAGGATGAGAGTAAGTAATGAGGAAGAAACAAAGAAAACTGAAACTCTCATAGGGTTCGTAGGGTTCGCAATGAGAAGGAGAACGCAGAGGAAACTAGAAAATTTACGTAATGAACATGAAACTGAAGAGGTTTACTATTATATATAAAACCCTATTACAGCGCTTTTTTGAACAAGTGCTGTAATAGGTCTCATCATTTTATTTTTTAAAAGCCTATTACAACGCTTTTTTATAAGCCTTTTAAAGCGCTTGTGAAAAAGCACTGTAAAAGACCTCCTTATTTTTATTTTTTAAAAGCCTTTTACAGCGCTTCTACAGAAAGCGCTTTAAAATGCCTCTTTGTTTTATTATATGCAAACGCTTTGTGACCCTTTTACAGCGCTTATGAAGAAAGCGCTGTAAAAGACCTCCCTATTTTATTTTTTTAACCCTATTACAGCGCTTTTTTAGAAAAGCGCTCTAATAGGGTTTTATATATGAAATGACTCTTTGTTTTACCATGTCCAAAGGCTGTGTGAACCTTTTACAGCGCTTATGAGGAAAGTGCTGTAAAAGATCTTCCTATTTTATTTTTTAACCCTATTACAGCGCTTTTTTAGAAAAGCGCTATAATAGGATTTTATATATGAAATGACTCTTTGTTTTATCATGCCAAAGGTTGTGTGAACCTTTTATAGCGCTTATTAGGAAAGCGCTGTAAAAGGGTTCCTTAAATTATTTTTTCATGAGCCCTCTAATAATTTATTTTCTTCCAAATTAGTTAAATTATTTTTTCATAAGCCCGGTAATACGAAACGATGCCCTTCTTCTTTTCTTGGTGGGATTCACATTTGTTTGTCCATTAATGATACGAAATGATGGATTAATCCAAATTCCCTCATCATGATCATCTTTAAGATATAAACCATCATCAGTTGAACCAATTTCATGTGGTTGTGATGTTGCAAAGAAAAGATCATTACCAACATCTTCATCATTATTGTTATCACTACTTATTTTATTGGTCGATAGGACAACGGACCATTTATCATCAGCAGGATCAGTGACATAAAACACTTGTTGAGCTTGCGACGCTAAAATAAAAGGCTCATCTTTGTATCCCACCCTATTAAAATCGACAAGCAAGAACCCTGACTCATCAATCCGAACGCCATTATTATTATCGACCCACTTGCAACCAAATATGGGAACACGAAACATTGTGTAGTCTAGCTCCCATATGCGCTCGATAACCCCAAAATATGATAGATTTGCATATATTGGGTTCTTGTCTTTTGCACTTGAGATATGCATCGCTTCAGCTACGAGAGTGACTCCGCTATTTTGCATAGTTGTTTGATCATCTTGTTCTTTGGTATAAAATGTGTAGCCGTTAATTACATAACCGATGTAAGAAAAGACATGTAAACTCGGACCATATGTTAGCCACCTCAATCTCTGTGAAATTAATCCGGGGTCTACATCAAACTTTGACTTTATGTGATTTTTTAACCATGTTATGAAACTTCGATTGTGCTCTCGAGTTATCCAATTTTGATTCCTATTCATGTTCAAACTAGATAATTGATCCATGTGTATTGTAACATACGACTGAACCTCATCATCATTGTGCAGAACATACAATTGTGCCTGCTCCCATTCTGTCCTTGATATAGATTATTCTCTTTCCAATTATCCCTTCTCCTGATAATCTTCCCGAATGATGAGACATGGCAAGCCCTATGGATTCAACATTTGACAAATATTCGGTACAAAATTCAGCAGCTTCTTCAACAATGTACCGTTCAGCAATACAACCTTCTGGTCGACTTCTACTTTTTACGTACCCTTTTAATATTTTCATCTCATATAAGCTGGCCCACAAAGTTGTGTCTCCTTAACAAGATGAACAGTAAGGTGAACCATTATATCATAAAACGAGGGTGGGAAGTACATTTCAAGCTCACACAAAGTAACAACAATTTCCCTCCGCAATCTCGGTAATTTCAAAGGATCGATCACTTTACTACAAATTTCCCTGAAGAAGAAACATAATTTAGTTATGGCTCGATGAACTTTTTCAGGTAAAATTGAACGTATACCTATTAGTAGCAAATGCTCCATTAGAATATGAGCATCATGGGTCTTCAAACCTTTTAACTTGAGGTCTTTCATACAAACTAAAGTTTTAATGTTTGAAGAGTATCCTTCTGGAACTTTAACTTCGTGTAGAAATTTACACAAAACAATTTTTTCCTTTCTAGATAGAGTATGAGCGGCTGGAGGTAGATATGTGCGATTTCCTTTCTTTACGGGACCCAATTCATTTCTTATTCCCATATCGACCAAGTCCAATCTTGCGTTGATGCCATCCTTAGACTTTCCTGGTACATTGAGTAACGTACCAATAACACTATCAAATACATTTTTCTCAATATGCATCACATCGAGAAAATGTCTTACATACAATGACTTCAAATATGGCAATTCAAAGAAAATTGACTTTTTCTTCCACCCAGTTTTGACCAGCTCTCCCGCAAAAGGTTTGCCAAATTTATTGGACAAACCATTTACTTTCTCAAGTATTTGATATCCAGTTGATGCTACAGGAGCTCTATCTTCATCTGATTTTCCATTGAATGCATTTCTCCACCCACGATACTGATGACTATAAGGTAAAAATCTACGATGTCCAAGAAATACATTCTTCTTACAATGTTTCAACCGCATCCAATTTGTACTCTCTTCACATATAGGACATGCACACTGACCTTTAATGCTATATCCTGATAAATTACCATATGCTGGAAAATCATTAATTGTGCCGAACAACATAGCCCTCAAATTGAAACATTCTTTCTTATACCCGTCATAGACTTCTACACCTGTCTCCCACATAATTTTTAAATCTTCAATTGAAGGAGCCAAGTATACGTCGATATCATTCCCCGGTTGTTTGGGTCCAGAAATTAATAGAGACAACATCACAAACTTACGCTTCATACATAACCATGGAGGTAGATTATTAATCAACAAAATCACAGGCCACGTGCTGTGTGAGATGCTTTGAAGACCATGTGGATTCATTCCATCAGTAGAAAGTGCAAGGCGTAGATTTCTCGACTCTATCCCGAATTCAGGATACTCATGATCAATTTTTTCCCATTGCGGAGAATCTGCAGGGTGTCGAAACTTTCCATCTCTAATTCTTTCATCTGCATGCCATGTCAAGTGTTTTGAATCTTCTTCACTGCGATACATGCACCTAAATCTTGGTATTATAGGAAAATACCACACGACTTTTGCTGGAGTAGATTCTTTCTTCTTATATTGAGAGACATTGCATTTCGGACGCCTTTAGTAATTCATATTCATTTCGAAATAAAATGCAATCATTAGGACACACATGAATCCTTTCATAACTCATACCAATAGAGCACAAAATTCGTTTAGCCTCGTAGGTTCTACTGGGAAGTTCATTATCATCTGGCAACATATCTTTTAAGAGTGTTAGTAATTCTGTGAAGCTTTTATCAGACCATCCATTACTCGCTTTTAAGTTGTACAACTTTAATATCGCCGAAAGTCTTGTGAATTTAGTACAACCATTATATAATGGTTTCTCTGCATCACTCAACAAGCTCTCAAACATTTTAGGACAATCACGAAGATCTTCTTCAACTGCTTTTGCAATCTCCTCAACTCGATCCGGCTCATATGTATCTGTGTCAAAATCAATTGAAACATATGTATCTGTGCGAGTATTTCCATTGATTTTCTCACCATGTCTTATCCAACATGTATAGCTTTGATCAATTCCATACCATACTAAATGTCTTTCCAATTCATCTGCTCTAATGCGTTTTCCAAAACGACATTTTAAACAAGGACAAACGACTCTATTTGGATCTTTTGCATTCATCACTGCAAACTCAATAAACTCCTTCGCTCCATTTTCATACTCTTTTGTCAATCGATTGGCATACATCCATTTCCGGTCCATTAATATGACCTATAAATATATAAATGCAGTTACACAATAAGCATGATTTCAAGTCTGATATATTATGACCTATATATATATATTGATAATACACATATCTTATAATATTGGTTCAAGATTAATTGATTTCAAAACAGAACATATATATATATATATATATATCATGAGAACATATCTAATATCATGTAACCTCCGTTATTAAATTTGTAAGGAGATGAGAGTTCGTAAGGTTTGGACAACGTACTAAATTTGTTTTAAATTTGTTTTTATTTACTTAAAGTGAATTTTATTTAAAATGAATGATTTTACAGCGCTTGTTTAAAAAGCGCTCTAATAGGTCCTATAAAAATGTGAAAGGGCAAGCCTATTACAGATCTTGTATCAAAAGCGCTGTAATAGGTCATTTGACTATGAGAAAGCGCAAGGCTTTTACAACGCTTACACAAGAAGCGCTTTAAAAGCTATGTAACATAAGGTGGGAGCGCTACATTTTACAGCGTTTGTGTTTAAAGCACTCACAAAGCGCTGTAAAAGGCTATGTGAGAGCGCTTGCATTTACAGCGCTTTCTGAAAAAGCGCTGTAAAAGAGTTGTAAACATTATGTGCAAGCCTACGTGACCCTATATGACCCTACAACAGCGCTTGTAAAAAAAGCGTTGTTGTAGCCTCCGTTATTTTTAAAAATTTATACAACAGCGCTTGTATTTAATAAGCGCTGTAAAAGACGCGCTATAAAATGTCATTTTTGGCGTAGTGTGATAAGGCTGCTATAAAATGCAATGGAAGGGAATCAGTTACTAATTTTGAGGCCAGCTCTTATGAAGGGGAGTTAATTTACCAGTCTGATAACAAAGGTACTACTTTTTGGGCTTTATAATCTGCTTAGTGATTAAAGTATGAAGTGAAATGCATTAACAACACATTGAAACCATCTGCTTATAGTTTTGTGTAATGCCTGCAGTTGTTAACTGGGGGTTACTTACCAGGCATTTGTTTGGTTCTTTTATCAGTTATTTATCTGTTGATTAAACTTGCTAGATGCCTAGATTAACTCTTATTTAATCAAGTGTTTTGGTTAGAATACAAATTATAGCATATGTGTTTATATTAAAGAAAAAAAGGTTGTTATAATCGATTATTGCATTGTGCATAGTTTGTTTTTCGTGAAGGTCCAAAATGCAATTGTACAGAACATTAGATCAGTGAATCCCAAAGGCTTTCATGTATTCATTACTAAATGTTCAAACATTAGAATGCGTAAACTTAAGCTCATTGCACCTGAAACCAGCCCCAACACTGATGGAATTCATATCAGTAGCTCAGTCAATGTGATAGTAGCAAGAAACTCTATTTCAACTGGTGATGACTGTATCTCTATGATACAAGGTTCTGAAAATATTTTCATCAATAGACTCAAGTGTGGACCTGGTCACGGTATCAGGTAATATTAATGCAACACACACAAAACTAATTTTTATACATTTTATTTGTACTCTTAATAATCATCTTATGTGTTAGTTTTAATTAGAAAGCTAATATTAAAGTAAACAACATTAATGTTTTGGTTCTACTTATTTGATGTGACAATGCTACGATTCAATTGATATTTAGTTGATTTATTAATTGTTATAATGAAGTATGAAATTTAGTTAAATTTTGAATATGCCTTGTTAGATTGGTTTAAATTTAACCGAGGTAATAAATTAGTTTTGAATTGACTTGTTAGATTGGTTCAAATTTAACCGATGTAATAAATCAATTTTGAATTTTGACTTGTTACATCTATCATTTTAGCCGATTTTATAATTAACTAGTTATTACAACGCTTGATATTAGATCGGACAAGTAACCAATCTAACATGTACATAGGAACCGATGTAACAAGGTTTAATTGCACTAGTGAATCAATAAAAAAGTTAAACTCTTATTTATGAGATTGATAAAGGATTTAATTTATTATAATTCATAATGACCAAATAAAATTAAAATTGATCATAAGTTGTAGTACTTTTTTTATGCCTTTTTTTTACAAAAAGAAAACGATATTCATTCATTCAAATCGATAGATTACATTAGATAGTAACACAAATTCAACTACACTAAAAACGAAAAGGATGAATATTCGAACAAACTCACAACATCCAAGTTAGTAACATAAAATGACACAATGCCTACAAATAATATGACAAAATCAAACTGACTGCAATACCCATGCCTGTGGATTGGTTGAATCAATAGTTGATCGGAGTTGATCTGTCAATCTAAATCAAACGAACATCGCAACAAGACAGAAAATCAAACATTGATTTTATGCCTTTTCTTGTAAAACATATTTGATCTTGGGCCTATTAATTACTAGTGGCTCAAACTCTATTCACATATATCTACGTTCGGTCGGGTTCGTTTATTATCGGTCCAATTTTTACGACCTAAACTCACTCGCATGTAACTAGTCCAACCGTTTTCCACATCCGCCTACCCGTTTCACCCGACTTCACCCACCTGAATAAGCCTTTTGGGCCTCGGACCGGATGGTTTTGGGCGGACCTGCCATTTTTGTCCACCCCTAGTGGTAGCTGATCTAAAAATGCTGCTAACTATTTGAATCTTGTTAGGCTTTATCTGACTAATGCATTAATTCCTTTATATCATGTTATTACATCTTTGATTTGTTCATTGTATTTTGGTAATTCATTTCAGATTTTCTAATTCATGCCAGCAACTCTTTGAATTTTAAAATTGAATTTAACTTGGTAATGCTATTTCTCTTCTACCAAATTCATTTATTTAATAATGATTGAAGTAATAATGTCAATGTCTGTCAATAAGCTAAATGAAATGTGTCCTTTGCTCTATCTTATTGAACTAAATTCTTAGAGCTGCAATAATTAATTTACTTGGAATAGCCTACAAAAATAATGGTGTTGAAACTGTTGTGTAGTAAGTGTTAGTTAGAAGTCTTATATTGCTTAGAAAAGTGATGGTTCAGTAACATATAGTGAGATGACTCAGAAATCTATTGCCTAAAGGTTTTGAGTTAATATGTAGTGTACAACTCACTTGTGTGGTTGCTCTTGGCGCAATGTGGATGATCCCCAAACTCTCCTGATGACCCAATAGTGGTTTCAGAGCTGATAGTTACTAAAGGGATCGACTCCTTATATTGAAAGTCTTTCTGACCAATGATGTCCAGACAACATGTCCCGTTGTTGTGCGGCGATCAACGGTGGTGCAAGTGTATATGAATGAAAAAAAACTTTCGTTTGAGGGATAGCATAACCAGATGAATGAAATGGACTCACACTTGAAGGGAAAATTGTTGTGTAGCAACACACACTTTAAGGTGAGACTGTTGCGTAGCAAAGCAAGTGTGAACTAGAAGTCTTGCATTACTTAGCAAAAAGTTGAGCAACACATAAGTGAGAGAACTCGTAAATCCATTGGCTTAAGGTTTTGGGTAAAGATGTGGTATCCAATTCCCTTATGTGTTTGCTCTTGACCCAATATTGATGATCCCCGGGGTCCCCTAATGACCCAACTTAAACACATAGTAAAGGCAAAAAATAAGTGAATCTATGAAATACATGCACTAATAGAAAAAACAAAAACTTGTAATATGTGTTGCTTTAATAAGGAACACATGCACTATTTGAGACCTTGACATATTAATAAGACCACAAGTGCACGGTATTATCACGTAGTAAAAATTATCATTCCCAAAAAGAATTTGTTATGAGTACTAGTGTCTCTTTACTATGATGATTAGCTAAAACAATAAATGTTGATAATGATTTTTGGTTTAAAATTCACAATAAAAATAAAGCATTGGGATTGTAGTTTTTCACAATGATGGATATAATAAAATTAACCTTCTTTGAGTTATTAGTGTTAAACTCTTAAAAATCAGATAAACAATTATAACTAATGCCTTCTTTCAAAAAACAAAAGTGTATTTTAAACTAAAAACCAACCAATTTTCATGATTGATGTATTAGCAAAATCCTTTAAGAGAAGATATCTTTCATGATTTCAAAAGAACCAAAATCAATTTTCATGATTTGATTCTCTTGTCCAATCTTAGGGGTCAGATATCAAATCGACCTTTCGATATATTATTTGATATCTAAGTATGAATATGATTCTTACTAAGATTGGATTAAGAGATCAACACCCATGACAAAAAGAAATAGAAACTGTTAGAGATCCAACATTGGAAATCCTACAATCCCAAGGCAAGGAAGATCTACTCACATATGATCATAGTAGAATCAAAGCTTAAATATAAAAACATTGGAAATATAAAATAATAGAATAAAATAACAAAGCAAAAATAGAAAACTTAATATTAATGAAACTAGAAAATTTCTAAGAATAATACAAGAACAAAAGAAAGAGTAATAACAGATTGTGAGTAGGAATGTGTATTTAAAACTTAGTATTTTGGTCGTTTTTATAGCCCTAGGTGCATTCATGAGCTTTAATTACAAGAAACCATCAGAATTTCATAGAAGAAAAACAGTTCAGTAGAAAACGAGCAGTTTATGGCCATAATGACCATTACTGCCAGACAGTATTAGGTTCAGTAGCATAAGATGAACAAATTGTGGCCATAATGGTCATTATTGTCAAGCAGTAATGGGTTTAGCAGCAGAAGATGAGCAAATTATGGCCATAATGGTCATTACTGCCAGACAGTAATCCTTGCTGACTTGAAGTGGCAAATTCTTATTTTATTAATTTATACGGCCAAACAGTTATGCTTGTTGGAACTTGAGTTTGTTTCATTTTCTTGATCATGATGCACCATGACTGCACCACTTGACTTCAAGGCTCTTTTGCACCAAAAGTCTTCACTTATTCGTTCACTTCTCCTTGCAATCAAAACAAAACAAAAAGGTAGTAAAATAAAACTAAAACCGAATTAAAATTATCAGATTAACCTATCAAATAAAGCTATAAAAATAGATAAATTCTAGCTTATTAAATTCCCCCATGCTTGAATCGTTACTTGTCCTCAAGCAATTGTTTCTTGTAAAAGTTATGGACGAGCATACACCATGAATAGGGAACTCAACATTCAGTTCAAGTGTATGCAATAGGCAACTTCCAAAACCAATGGATAGACAACTTCGGTTCCAAATTAGTGACTTAGGTTCATCTGAAAACATAATTCTCATCAATATGACACTCAACTCTCAAATTCTCTCAGTGTTTTGGGTAATGGCCATTCACTCAAAATTTCACCAATGCAATTTTTCTGCCATAGGCTTGATTATTAACCAAATCTCCACTACATCTCTCATGAGAGCATATGTGAATCAAAAACACTTTTCAAGGTTGTAACGGGGCCAAGGGACAATAGGTGGGGAAAACCAATAAAGGGATATTCAAAAGGCTATATCAAATTAAACATATGATTATAGATACCCTTTTTGAATAATTGGAGCTCAGCGTATTCAAACAGTCTTTCATCAGCCCAAACTTCATTCATCAGTCAAATATGTTACTCCGAGTGGAACACCTTATTGTGTCTTTTCAAACTGGGACTAACATTTTTTTTTGCTTTATTATTATTATTATTATTATTATTATTATTATTATTATTATTATTATTATTATTATTATTATTATTTAAGTTGCTCCATTTTATTGAAAAGGGCACCCAAGAATGATTTTATCGATATAGCAAAGAGGGCAACTAGCGGAAAGTATGAAACAAAACAAAACAAAACAAGTCCTAAGGTCTGAAAAAAAATTAATCCTAAAGTGTTTTTTTTCTTCAAACATGATCACAAGAGAATTTAGCCTTGATACGGTTGCAAGTCAAGTTCTAGAGAACATAGTTAATGGTGAATAATCACTCATAACAAAGAAAAGAGGCATAATATTTGATGATGTAACACAAGCCCCTATATAAGGCGAAAACTCACATTTAGTAGCTAAATATATGTGAACATGCTGCCAGAGAATAAACTAATATAAAAAACTAATAGTGTGGTATCCGAAGGTGAGTTCATTGCCTATTTAACAACAACATGCACATAAATTATGGTTCCCTATCAAGGACATCAAAAGGTTTTCTTTCAAGCAAGGAGAAATTATTTATTTATATATATATTTTAAAAAAAAAACTAGAATTAACATGTTGAGCAAACAATCAAACAAGAAAACGTACCCCCTACCCCCATGCTTGGACCAGACATTGTCCTCAATGTAAAAAGTAAAATAGTGATGAAAGGGGTAGGAAAGCTCCCAAGATTATGGTGGTGTTAGAAAGTGGCCTTGTGCACGTATTACTACCGTAATGGCCATTACTGCCAGACAGTAATCCTTGCTGCCTTCTCCGACTTTATGCATTTTTCTTGTTTTAGCCTAGCCTACAAAACAAAAAGAAATTTTGAAAAATTAAAATCATGGATTGCCTCCCACGCATAGCTTATTTATGGTCCTTAGCTTGACCTTTATTTTGTAAATCTTAAGTTGGAGATCGAAGAATAAGACTTACCCCTTTATCTTTTGGAATCCCAACTACATAATGCTTCAACCTTTGACCATTCACAGTGAAAACTCCAGTGGCCTCACTCCAGATTTTACAGCTCCAAACGGGAACACCTTACGGATTTGAAATGGCTCGGACCACCTCGAACAAAGTTTACCCGGAAACAACTTCAATTGTGAATTGAAAAGTAATACGAATTCACCTTCTTTTTATTATCTTCTAGTTATGTGCTTATCATGCCTCTTCTTGGTTCTTTCTTTGTAGAGTTTAGCATTCTCATAAGCGTCCAACCTCAACTCATCAAGCTCACTGAGTTGGAGCTTCCTTTTTTCACCAGCAACCTTCAAATCAAAGTTAAGGATCTTTATTGCCCAATATGCTTTATGTTCGAGCTCAAATGGGAGGTGACAAGACTTTCCATAGTTCAACTTGTAAAGAGTCATACTAATGGGAGTCTTACATGTTGTACGGTACGCCCAAAGCGCATCAACAAGCTTCACGGACCAGTCTTTCCTTGACGCAGAGACAATTTTCTCGAGAATGCTCTTGATCTCTCTACAGGAAACTTCTACCTGTCCGCTAGTTTGAGGGTGATATGTTGTGGCAATTTTGTGCTTCACTCCATACTTTTTTAGCAGGCCTTCAAACTGTTTAGCTATGAAATGGGAGCCTCCATCACTAATCACCACCCTTGGCACACCAAACCTCAGAAATATTACCTTTTTAAATAGCTTAATCACTACCTTAGCATCATTTGTTGGGGTAGCGACAACTTCAATCCACTTGGACACGTAATCCATCGCTACAAGGATGTATTGATTTCTAAGAGACGAGGTAAATGGTCCCATGAAATCAACTCCCCAAATATCAAAGATTTCAACTTCAAGGATATTGTTCAAAGGCATTTCATTTCATTTTATATGTTTCCAGTACGCTGACATTGATCACATTGAAGCACAAAAACGATGCACGTCTTTGAAGAGTGTGGGCAAGTAGAAGCCTGCTTGAAGTATCTTTGCTTTAGTTTTTGAGGAACTAGCATGTCCGCCGTAAGCAAAGGAATGATAGTGAAACATGATGCTTTCCATTTCTTCTTCTGGGACACATCTTCTCAAAACTCCATTAGCCCCTCTCTTAAAAAGCAGAGGTTCATCCCATTAATAATGTTTAAGATCTGAGAAAAACTTCTTCTTTTATTGATAGTTCAAATCTGGGGGTAGTACTCCAACTGTTAGATAGTTCACAAAATCAGCATACCATGATGCTTCTATTTGTGCAAGAGCAAACAAATGATCATCAAGAAATGAATCATTCAGGGGAAACTCATTTTCATTTTTTTCACGTAGCCTTGAGAGATGGTCGACCATGAAATTTTCAATCCCCTTCTTGTCTTGAATTTCTAGATCAAACTCTTGGAGAAGTAGTACCCATTGGATCAACCTCGACTTAGCATTTTTCTTACTCAATAGATATTTAATGGCTGCATGGTTTGCGTAGACAATTATCTTCGATTCCACCAAGTACGAGCGAAATTTGTCAATGGAAAACACTACTGCCAAAAGCTCTTTCTCGGTTGTAGCAGTTAACTTGAGCTTCATCTAAAGTCATGCTAGCGTAATAGATAACATGAACTTTCTTGTTTTTTCTCTGCCCCGACACTACACCTACAGCAAAGTCGCTAGCATCGCACATGATTTAAAATCAAAGACTCCAATTAGGTTTCTGCATAATCGAGACGGATATCAATGCTTCTTTTAACCTGCAAAATGACTCAAGACAAAATTCATCAAAGATAAAAGCTGCCTCCTTTAGAAGCAGACTAGTTATAGGCTTAGAAATTTTAGAAAAATCTTTAATGAATCGGCGGTAAAATCCCGCACGCCCTAAGAAACTTTTCACTTCTTTTATAGAGGTGGGAGGTGACATTTTCCTTATTACCTCAATTTTTGCTTTGTCTACCTCAATACCTCGCTCGGACACCAAATGTCCAAGAATAATTCCTTCTCTAACCATAAAGTGGCATTTCTCCCAATTTAACACAAGATTAACTTGTTCACACTTTTCAAGTACCTTTTCGAGATTGGCCAAATAGTTACTGAAGCTAGACTCATACACAGAAAAGTAATCTATGAATACTTCCATTATATTCTCAATAAAATCAGAGAAAATTGACATTATGCAACGTTGAAAGGTAGCAGGGGCATAACACAAACCAAAAGGCATTATTCTATAAGCATAAGTGCCATAAGGACAAGTAAACCTGGTTTTCTCTTGGTCGCTAGGATGAATGGGAATTTGAAAAAAAAAAAAAACCAGGATAACCATCCAAATAGCAAAAATGTGAATGCTTTGCTAACCTTTCTAACATTTGGTAAATAAAGGGGAGAGGAAAGTGATCTTTATGTGTTGCTTTGTTCAAGTTTCTGTAATCTATACACATCCTCCACCTCGTAACTGTCCTACTTGCAATTGATTCATTTTTTTTTTCATTTTTAACAATAGTGATACCTCCACTTTTTGGAACTACTTGAACGGAACTAACCCATTTGCTATCAGAGATAGGATAAATTACCCCGACATCTAGGAGTTTAAGAACCTCTTTTTTCACAACTTCTTTTATGTTAGGATTTAACATCCTTTGATGCTCAATAGAGGGTTTATAGTCCTCTTCAAGTAGTATCATATGCACCGAAATGGATGGATTAATTCCCTTTAAGTCCTCAATAGTATACCCAATAGCATTTGGATACATCTTGAGGACTCCGAGAAATTTTTCAGTTTCTTCACCATTTAATTCAGCACTTACAATGACAAGAAACGTAGAATTTTTGCCAAGGAATTCATACCTGAGATTTGTGGGCAAAGGCTTAAGTTCTACTTGTGGAGCCTCTTTTGGGAGAGGTGCAAAATTTTCTACTGCTAATGCCTCAAAATTAAAGTTTGGAAGAGGAGGATTCTCATCCAACAAGTTAGCATATGCATCAGCTTCCTTTGCCAGGTCTTCATGACTTGTGCTTTCAATCAAGCATGCTTCCAACACATCTTGCGAGAGTGGTCCTAAAGGACACTCCTTAAAACAAAGATCAATTAAATCGACCCTGCAACAAGAATCTTCAAGAGAAGGACTTTTCATAAGGTTAGACAAATTAAATTCAATCTTTTCATCACCCACATTGAAGACAAGCTTCCCATGTTTCACATCAATAACAGCTCCCGCTGTGGCTAGAAAAGGTCTCCTAAGAAGAATTGAAACTTGGGAGTCCTCTTCCATTTCCAACACCACAAAATCAGCCGGTATAAACAATTGTCCTACTTTGATAGAAACATCCTCTAATATTCTGACCAGATACTTGATAGATTGGTCAGCTAGCTGTAAGGAAATGTTTGTGGGCTTTAACTCACCCACATCAAGCTTATTACAAACTAGCAAAGGCATGAGACTTACACTAGCCCCAAGATCACACAAAGCACGTTCAAAACTCATATCACCAATAACACAAGGAATAGAAAAACTTCCAGGATCTTTAAGTTTGGGAGGCAATTTTTTTGAATTATGGCACTACATTCCTTAGTTAAAGCAACTGTCTCATTGTCGTCAATTTTTCTTTCAAAAAATTGGCATATGACGGCATTTGGGACAATGCTTCGATGAACGGAATGTTTATATATAACTTTTTCAAAAGTTCCACAAACTTCCTAAATTGCTCCTCAATTTTAGCCTTGGTGAATCTTTAGGGAAATGGTATGGGTGGTTTGTATGGTACCAGAGGCACATAAGGTTTTTCTTTTTCCTCATCTACCCTCTCACTTGATTGTTGGACTCTTTCACTCTCATCCCAGAAATTCTCTTCCACATCTCTACCCTTGGGTTCTTCTAATTGTTTTTCATTTCTTAAGGTGACAACATTTAATTTGTCCCTTGGGGTTAGGTTCAGGCTGCCCCGAGAATACACCGAAAGATCTAGAGGATGAAGCAACTTGTTCACCATTAACAAACATTCCGACTAGGCATTCAACAGCCACATGACCAACAATACCACAAATTTCACAAGGAGAAACATTTGGTGTGACAGCATTTACATTCAATTTTTCAAATTTTTGAAACAATGCATCTACCTTAGAAGCAATATGATCTAATGCATCAACTTCATACCTGCCTCCTTTCTTCTAAGGAGATCGATCACTTGACCATTGGTAGTGGTTCTGTGCCATGTCTTCAATTAGAGCATAAGCTTCTTCTATGTTCTTTTTCATCAATGCTCCTCCTGCAGCAGCATCTACCGTCATTCTTGTAGTGTATGAGAGTCCATTGTAGAATGCATGGATAATTAGCCATCTCTCTATCCCACGATGAAAACACAATCTCAACATCTCTTTGAAGCGCCCCCAAGATTCATAGAGCGATTCTCCTTCCTTTTGAGAAAAACTTGTGATTTGATTTCTCAATTGTGCAATTTTCCTTGGTGGAAAATATCTAGCAAGGAATGCTTGCTTTAATTGTTTCCATGTGGTAATGGATTAAGAAGGCAGTGAATGTAGCCAAGCTCTAGCTCTATCGCTTAATGAAAAAAGGAAAAGCCTTAGTCTAATGACGTCTCTAGCCACTCCATTCATTTTCAAAGTGTCACAATACACTAAAAAAATAGACAAATGGAGGTTTGGATCATCCGTTGGAGTACTGTAGATTTGGTTTTGTTGTACCATAGATAGCAACGAAGGTTTTAGTTCAAAATTGTTAACCTCTACCTTCGAATGTAGTACCATAGTATTGGGAGAGGCATATTCTTTCAAGATTCTATTTTCAACCATTTTTAAATCTTTTTCTTGTTCAAAAATGTTTTTCTCCCTTCTAACATTGCAAATCCTCACAATCCCAAGATATGGAAGATCTACTCACATATGATCATAGTAGAATCAAAGCCTAAATATAAAAACATTGGAAATATAAAATAACAGAAAAAATAACAAAGAAAAAATAGAAAACTTAATATTATTGAAACTAGAAAATTTGTAAGAGAAATACAAGAGCAAAAGAAAGAGTAATAAGAGATTGTGAGTAGGAATGTGTGTCTAAAACTGAGTATTTTGGTCCTTTTTATAGCCTAGGTGCCCTCATGAGCTTTAATTACAATAAACTATTAGAATTTCATAGAAGAAAAACGATTCAGCAAAAAATGAGCAGTTTATGGCCATAATGGCCATTACTAGTGCCAGACAGTAATCGGTTCAGTAGCAAAAGATGAACAAATTATGGCCATAATGGTCATTACTGTCAGGCAGTAATCTTTGCCAACTTGAAGTGGCAAATTCTTATTTTATTTATTTTTTTCGTTCATCCATTATGGTCTAATGGCCATTACGGTCAGGCAGTAATGCTTGCTGGAACTTGAGTTTGTTTCATTTTCTTGATCATGATGCACCATGACTGCACCACATGACTTCAAGGCTCTTTTGCACAAAAAATCTTCACTTATTCGTTCACTTCTCCTTGCAATCAAAACAAAACAAAAAGCTAGTAAAATAGAACTAAAACCGAATTAAAATAATCAAATTAACCTAACAAATAAAGTTATAAAAATAGATAAATTCTAGCTTATCACATATTTAACTAAAAGAAAAATCTCATGCTTGTGTAACTTGTGCATAATAATTGTTGTAAATCCTATGTCGGTCCATCTAAAATATTAAATTTAGAAATACATTGTATTTTTACAAAATGAAGATGAATCTAACCATCTTCTTCATATATTCTCTTTTTTCCTTCTTTCATGCATTAGTAGTATATTTTAATGTGCCTGATTACATAGACTCTAAATAGCCCTGCATAATTTTCTTGCAAGATGCCAACAAATGTCACTGTTGATGACCTTGTTTACCATGACCTAAGCTTGAGTGGTAACCACAAACATTATAAAAGGTTATGTTTCCCCTCAATTTGATGCACAATCCTAGTCTACAAATTTTAGATTTTACTTTGTTTAAAAGAGATTTTCCAACTGAATTTGTAACTGTAACTACTTTTCTTGATGTTGGTCTAGTGAAGAAGCTTATGGGTATTCTTTGTGACTGTGTTCTATAAGATGCTTCACTTTAGTTTTTGAAATCACTTGTTCACCAGTCTTTACCTGTCAATATCCAAAAATACAATAAGCCAAATATCACAAAATTAAACAAATAAAAGGAAAACATTTTGTATGATATGAATCCCATTAAAACTTGAAGGATGACATTGAATTTTCAATACATCAAATGGCTGAAAATATCCGTTAGGAATTGGGATCAAATTTGAAAAAAACACTATGTTAAAACTTTATTATTTCTCACAAATCACATACAATATCAAAATGCTTCGTTGTGCAAATTTATTTCGATACCAATATAGGAACCTAATGAAGCAATGTAAGTAATAACAATCTATTTATAAGCAATGACAGGGCTTTGGTTTTATCATTTATATTCTTGTAGGTAAAAAAATTTCTCCCAGCAAACCAAGACATCAACAAATGAAAAACATGAGTTTGGAGAGTTTAACAGTTGTTTGATATATGCATATTACAACATCAAGCCTACCATGAATGCAATAATATAAAAGCACATTATTTTCACACAATGAAACAACAATATTGAAGACTAAAGACCAAAAAGAGATAGAGTAAATGTTAAAGCCACCTGGCTTCACTTTCATCTTGTCTACACCATATATCCAAAGAAAAAGATGCATAAGTCGTAAAGTAATATGAATAAATATTATGAAAATTTGTTCATACATCATCAACTAAAAGGTTAAGTTCAAACATAGTTCACTCTTAGATGTATAAAAATAAAAACATTAAATTAGTAAAAGTATCAAAGCTTTCAATAAAAAGTAACTAAAAGCATTCCATTCTCTCCATTTTTCTCTAACCTACAAATTACAACATACCAATAACAAATCCAACACTTCAAAAAAAA
>JBBPBP010000001.1:48989136-49014748 GCA_037974735.1 Cicer chorassanicum | reverse complement strand
AAAAAAAAAGGAAAGCAAAAATTGATATGTAATATAATTAATAAATTCATGATGCTACCAATTATCAGTGCAAATTCATGATGCTGCCAGTTCATAGTGTTAGAGCAAATTATCACTTAGCTGTATAACCAAATGATTGAAGTTCAAACATAACATACATCGAAGAAAATAAGAATATTATTACAACTGATTACTGCCAAACTTAATAAAATAAAATGCTTGTTAGTCATTATTACCTTCCATCAGCTGCCCAAAAGGAGAAAATGCTTCGGTAAATTTTTCATCTGTTGTCAGTCTTGAAAGACCTGTTCAAAATTACAAATACAAGAAAGTGCACATTGTTCAGATTTTAAAACATTGCATATAAAATTCAGGTATTTTGCACTGCACAAGATAAGTATATCAGCATCTTACGATTCTAAAAAATGAAGCATATACATAGAACTGGAATTGTCATATACATGCATTATACACTGAGCAATTTCATGTAGGAGATGGTGCCAATTAATTAGCATATAGCATTGTTGAAGCTTATGCCAAATAAACCAGAAAACTGGTTCATTCAAAGTTCACATAAGCGAAAATTAGCCATATACAAGCAAAAGAAAAACAGGGTAATTAAAACCTTAAACAGAACAAACTGTGCAATCCTTTCACAAATACAAGGTAATTAAAACCCTAACCTCAACCAAAAAATGCATCGCGTTTCAACAAACTGTGTCTTTTTAACTTATGTAGAACTATTAATTAATATTATACACACACTATAAACTTGTCTGTAATGAAATTATATAATCTACTCAATTCAAGAATAACATATTATAAGTTATGAAAACTCAACCTTTTATAGGCTCTATTTTCCACTGGTAAAAATAACTAATGTACAACTATGCAGTAAAAACCAAAGTTCAACCTCAAATATCTGGTCCATGCTAATTTACCAGAGTACTCAAACCTCAACCAGAGAGTTCAAAGACACAATCTCACAATCTCAACCACAGATTAATAACCATAACCTCAACCACAGAGTTTAAAGACACAATCTCACATCACATGCATTTGACCCTTATTCAACAATCCCCAAAACTCAAAACACAGCAAAGATTCAAAATACATACCAAAAAGTGTTGCAACTCAAGAAGTAAAACCCCAATCGATGACGCACAAGCTTCCTTTCAAATCAATGTTGCGCAGATTTTTTCCCCTTTCTCATGTAGAGAGGAGATTGAGCAAGGAAGAAAGGGGTACGCGAGAGAGGGCTCGCGACAGTAAGGGTTAGGCGAGAGGAAGAAGGCGAGAGGAAGAAGGTTACGCGAGAGGAAGAAGTTGCTGAAGCAGCTGAGTTTCGCGAGAGGGGGCTGGGTTTCGCGACAGGGGAAAGGGAAGAGGGAAAATGGGTTTCGCGAGAGGGAGGGAAGATGGAAAATGGGTTTAGTGAGAGGAAAAATGAAATATTTGGGAATTTTACATAGAGAACGATTTTTTATTTCAACAAACGTGTTGTTTAAGAGAACGGTTACTAAATGTTGCGTAATTATATTAATAAACAACGAGAACGGTTTATATGTGTTGTCATAGAAATAATAAAATTTAATACTCTACTGCAACGAAATATAAAAACCGTTGTCTATTTAACTCTACGAGAACGGTTTTTTTACCGTAGAAAATTAGGCGTTCCTGTAGCACCAAAATATTGTAGTGATATCATCTCCTCCTTAATTTCATAGATCTTGAACTCAATTCATGATCATCAAAACACAGACAACAACAACCAAAAAGAAATGAAATGTGACACAAATCTGTATTTGAATCAGGTGAACTTAATTAACTACTCAAACATTGATATGGTGCAAAGAATAATCGGATATAGAGGCAAATGTAGGCTCATAGTTAAGAGGCTCCTCTATCCCCTATTGATATTTTTTAATGATCTTTATTCACACATATAATGTTGCAATTCTCACATTTATATAAATATTATATAAAAAAAATGTGTCATATGCTTTAAATAACATAGAGAAATAACTTAAAAAGTTTGTTTGCGAAAAGGTTATTGGTCTAGTCCTATTTTTATTTTAAAAAAATTTATCAAAATAATAACACCTCCACCTACTATTGTTGGCTTAATTCGCACATACATGAGAACAAAAAGAAATTAAAATTTATTGTTGTAAATACTTAGACTATAGATATAAATATTGATTATTATTTGGCCTCATTGTCATATTTTTTACTTCTGAACTGATTGATTACTTTAAATAAGTTAGAAAATAATGAATTTATTTTTTTACGAAAGGAAATCATAAATCTATTGTTTGTCTATAATTTGTGTTTTTATGATAAAACACATTCTAATTAGACGTGATTGGTTAAATGAAATTTAGTTTTTTAATTTTGTTGGGTATATATTTTTATATTATATAAATTTGTGTTAAATTATTATTATTATTATTATTATTATTATTATTATTATTATTATTATTATTATTATTATTATTATTATTATATTTAGAGCGTCACTACACCAAAAATTACATTTTATAGTGTGTCTTTTATATTGCTTATTAAATAAAAGCGTTGTTGTATAGTATTTTCAAATTAACAGAGGATCTGACAAGCGCTTTGGCAAAAGCGCTGTTGTAGGGTAATATAGGATCACAGAGCGCTTGCACATAATGTTTACAACACTTTTGATAAAAGCGCTGTAAATTAAAGCGCTCTCACATAATGTTTACAACGTTTTTAGAGCGCTTTGTATACAAACACTGTAAATTATAGCGCTCCCACATTATGTTACAGAGCTTTTAAAGCGCTTTTTGTAAAAGCGCTATAAAATACAAGCGCTTTCACATAATTAAAGGACCTATTAGAGCGCTTTTTATACAAGCGCTGTAAAATGGTGCGTATTTCATAAAAATCATTCACTTTAAATAAATAAAAACAAATTTAAAACAAATTTAATATGTTGTCCTAACCCTACGAACACTCATCTCCTCTACCCTAACCCTCCTCTCCTCTATTGTGCGCTTATATACTGCTCCTTTAAAACAAATTGGATACGTTGTCTCAGGTACTATATTTATCAATTTGTTGTCACTAAAACCTATAAATTGTTACCTAATAAATCATATAAAATATGTTCTTTTTTGAAATTTGTTCGATCTGTTTTGTTTTGAAATCAGACTTCGTCCTTGGTTTCAATTTTCCAATATTTGATATGTGTACTATAGATTGGTATAATGTTATCAGTAGCTTATTATTTGTGTAACACTGCATTTATATAAGTCATATAAAATGGACCGGAAATAGATGTCTGTCACTCGATTGTCAAAAGAGTATGAAAATGGAGTGAAGGAGTTTGTTGAGTTTGTAGTGAAGAATATTAAAATGTAGTGAAGGAGTTTGTTGAGTTTGCAGTGAAGAGTATTAAAATGTTGTTTTGGAAAACGCGTTAGAGCAGATCAATTGGAAGTACATTTAGTATGGCATGGAATTGATCAAAGCTATACATGTTGGATAAGACATGGTGAGAATAAAAATGGAACATTAATTTTGAGAATGGTTCGACATATACTTTAACTGATTTCGACACAGATACATATAAGCGGGACCGAGTTGAGGAGATTGCAAAAGCAGTTGAAGAAGATCTTCGGGATTGTCCTAAAATGTTTGAGAGTTTGTTGAGTGATGCAGAGAAACCATTATATAATTGTTTTACTAAATTCACAACATTGTCAGCGATATTAAAGTTGTACAACTTAAAAGCAAGTAATGGATGGTCTGATAAAAGCTTCAAAAAATTATTAACATTCTTAAAAGATATGTTGCCAGATGATAATGAACTTCCCAGTTGAACCTACGTGGCTAAACGAATTTTGTGGTCTATTGGCATGAGTTACGAAAGGATTCATGCGTGTCCTAACGATTGCATTTTATTTCGAAACGAATATAAATTACTAATGGCGTGTCCGAAATGCAATGTCTCTCGTTATAAGAAGAAAGAATCTACTCCAGCAAAAATCGTGTGGTATTTTCCTATAATACCAAGATTTAGACGCATCTATCGTAGTGAAGAAGATTCAAAACACGTGACATGGCATGCAGATGAAAGAATTAGAGATGGAAAGTTTTGACACTCTATAGATTCTCCATAGTGGGCAAAAATTGATCACGAGTATCTTGAATTCGGGAGAGAGTCAAGAAATCTACGACTTGCACTTTCTACTAATGATGAATCCACATGGTCTTCAAAGCATCTCACACAACACGTGACCTGTGATTTTGTTGATTTATAACCTACCTCCATGGTTATGTATGAAGCGTAAGTTTATGATATTGTCTCTGTTAATTTCTGGACCCAAACAACCGGGGAATGATATCGTCGGATACTTGACTCCTTTAATTGAAGATTTAAAAAATATATGGGAGACAGGTGTGGAAGTTTATGATGGGTATAAGAAAGAATGTTTCAATTTGAGGGCTATGTTGTTCGGCACAATTAAAGATTTTCCAGCATATGGTAATTTAATAAGATATAGCATTAAAGGTCAGTGTGCATGTCCTATATGTGAAGATAGTACAAATTGGATGCGGTTGAAGCATTGTAAGAAGAACGTATTTCTTGGACATTGTAGATTTTTACCTTATAGTCATCAGTATCGTCGATGGAGAAATGCATTCAATGGAAAATCAAAGGAAGATACTGCTCCTTTAGCACCAACTGGATATCAAATATTTGAAAAAGTACAAGGTTTGACCAATAAATTTGGCAAACCTTTTGCTGCAGAGCTTGTCAAAACTGGGTGGAAGAAAAAGTCAATTTTCTTTGAATTTCCATATTGGAAGTCATTGTATATAAGACATTTCCTCGATGTGATGAGGTGAGAAAAAATTACGTGCTTAGAGTTGCCGGAAAAATACACAGGGGATTTAGATCTCATTTGTCAAATTGCTACTTTAGAGATCGCGATGGAAATGTGAATGTTGAAGCTCCAAAAATATATAAACACTACATATCAAATGAAGAATGAAGCGCTTTTGTAGCTAAACGTGCAGACCCTGCTTTTGAGGTAATATTAATTTATTAGCATTTGTGTTTTATTATTCATATTCATAGTGTATTTTTTTACACGATTGTTATTTTTTTTTATATAGAGTATAAGTACGGTAAATTGCGAGAGGGCAAAAAATCCAATGCATCCATACAAAAAATCGCGTATGGGGTATGCACGTTTAGAGCAAAAAATTGTAAGTAAACATCATTTTTATATAATGTGGTACATTATAAACTATAGTTTCTAACTAATATTTTGTTTATGATCTTAACGAATAGCTTTTGTTTATGTCTTAATGAATAACTACAAGAGACGCAACGAGTGATAGAACAATGTGTAAGTATATTATCACTTTAATCCTACATGTATTTTAAAAATCATATTGAATTTATCTTTTTAATCCTACATGTATTTTAGGAGAATCTAGAACAATGTTCTAAAAATCAAGAGGAGAATAAACAAGTTAGTTGCAGGGACATACTTGGTAAAGTGTTTAATGTTCCTGAATATTCTGGCCGTGTGAGGGGTAATGGATTTGGCATAACTCCAAAAAGCTATTTTTCACATGAGAAGCACACAAATCCATCTAATGAGGAAGTACTAGATAAGCTGAAAAATCCTAACAGAGTGTAACGCCCAGGATTTTGATCCAAGACATTACTTAAAAATATTTGTTTTCTTTCAAAAACGACATAATTTTTGTTTAGAAAGTAGTTGATCATGTGATCAATAAAATTTCACTAGTAAATAAATTGATTTTATTTTTTATGAAATAGCACAACGCAATTTTACTGAATGTTATTATTCTTATAAAAATAATTTGCTAATTGTAGAAAATGTTCACTTACGTCCTAAAATAGAATAAATTCTCCTTAAGTGAAATAGAAAGAACTAATTTAGATTTTTCCTAGCGGAAGGACCTCACCTCCGCATTTCTATTTAAAATTGACGATGAAAAATAAATAAACTTTAAAAATGTACCACATAGGATTTATCACTACAAATATTATTATCTTTAATTAAAGTACCCCTTTTTCCCACGCGCGTGTGCCAAGCAAACGTCATTCACGCAACTCTTCGAGATCCTTAGTACCTAAATGTTGGTGTCAGGGTCAGTTCATCCCACGGCAAAAATTAAACCAAATAATAAGTTAATAATCATAAAATATAAATATAAAATCTTTTTGTAATAAAAGATTTAGAGAAACTGATTTTTTTTTTCTTTTTATCATTCACAGGGATGTATCAAAAGTCATAAAAAAATATCTAAATAAATCGAGTAGCAACTCACCTTAGAGCAATTAATTAGATCAAAATAATAATAACAATAAAATGAATTGCAAGTTGTGCATGCTCCTAAACATATATGATCCGGATATAACCAGTCACACAGGCGTCCACACAGAAGTCACTCATACCAATGGGGAAAATTAAACCAGCCACACAGACGTCCACAAAGATGCATATGATATGTCATGAAATGATAATGATACTCGCAATTTACAAATCCCTAGCCACTTAGGCAACCACAAAGAAAATGTCATAACACGAATAACCAGCCACTTAGGCAACCACAAAGAGAGAACTATTCACACCATAAATCACCAGCCACTTAGGCAACCACAAAGATAATAATATTTAAAACACAAATAACTAGTTACAAAAATCAACTTAATCATGTTATCACAATTAAAAATTAGAACTTTTCATCAATTCCCTCAAGACTCATATAGTATTCACAAAAATCAAAACTTTGAAATGAAATAGCACAAAAATTGAAACTTTAAATTAAAAACATCCTAACAAACATATTACTCATGAGATCATAATAAAAATCATAACTTTATAATTAAATATACCTAGACAACAGAGAAATCGTAACTTTACATCAAATATATGACAACAAACATGTTACTCATGCTATAATAATAAAAATCAAAATTTTATAATTAATTTTATCGAGGTAAACATATTACTCATAAAAACAAAACATTATAGTTAAATTATCTAAGGTAAACATAGAATCAACATTTTTCTTTTAACACATCAAGACATAATATAAATATCTTACAAATTATTAATTTATTATTCGGCCTAACCTTGCATGGAGAAAAGCCCTTACCTTGAGTGCTTTCCTTCCAGGCGACACTATATAGCCCTCGAAAATCTCACCAAGATTAAGGAACGAAAGTTTAGAAATTTGATCGGAATGCGAGGGAACGTGAGGGTGGTTGTTTGAGTGGCTTAGAAAATATTTGAGATAAATTAAACGTTGGTAATGGCGTGTGGGTGATTATGACTTCTTTTTCTCTACTGCAAGTTTAATCGTGTCCTACGAATGAGAGGTGTATGTGACTAATAAAGGAGGCGTGGAACTGATCCGAGAGAAGGAATAATTCTCTTCATTGAGTTTAATTGCACTCATGAATAAAGAATTCAATTGAAATAATATCATTCAATGACCAACCGTTAAGAATTAATTGACATTCATGTATTTATTCTTGCTAGTTACACATTTGAATGGACACAAGGGAAAGTGCATAGTCCTATAAACTAAATACTATTAAAAATTAAATATAGTTATCAAAGGTAGTAGTGTGGGTGATTCAATTTTGACTTAGTCAAAATTGACTTGGTCATTGTTCACTCTAAGACAGAAATTTCTACGAGTTTTAATTAGTTAATAATAAAAATCTCAATAATTAAATAATTGATATAAAAATACTTCATCAAATAATTGAACATCCAATAAATAATTATCTTACTATCATCACACTGAATTAATAAAACAAAATAAACAAAACTAAGGATTTTAAATTAATTAATTAAAATAAAGGGTGTTACAATACTTACCCCCTTAAAATAGTTTCGTCCTCGAAACTAAGAGGTATCTAGAAGGTCTGGGTAAAGCTCCCTCATCTTCTCCTCCAACTCCCAAGTAGCATCTCCATTCGTATGGTTCCAAATCACCTTAACCAAGGGGATTTCCTTTCCCCTCAAATGCTTATCGGTGGGACCTCGAAGGAAAGATTCTCCTTCAATTGAATATCATCGGGCGTGATAATATGGGATGGATCTGCCATGTACTTCCTTAGTTGTGACACATGGAACACATCATGTAAATTGGCCAAATTCGGTGGTAAAGCAATATGATAGGCCACTGGACCCACACGTCGAAGAATTTGGTATGGTTCAATAAACTTCGGAGTAAGTTTTTTTGCCTTCAATGCCCTACCAACTCCAGTGGTAGGTGTCACTCTCAAGAATACATGTTCATCCTCCTGAAACTCCAAAGGTCTCATATGTCGATCAGCATAACTCTTCTGCCTGCTCTGTGCTGTTCTCATCTGCTCTTGGATCTGACGCACCTTTTCTGTAGTCTGTTGCACCAACTCAGGCCCTACGATCAAGTTTTCCCCATCCTGATACCAACACAAGGGAGTTTGGCACTTGCGCCCATACAAAGCCTCGTACGGTGTCATCTCGATGCTTGCATGATAGCTATTGTTATAGGTAAATTCAACAAGAGGCAATAGATCATCCCAACTCCCTCGGTTATCTAATGCACAAGCTCTTAGCAAATCCTCTAATGTCTGAATAGTCCTTTTAGTTTAACCATCGGTTTGAGGGTGGTAGGCGGAACTCAATCTTAATCTAATACCCAATGCCTCATGCAATGCTTCCCACAAACGAGAAGTGAACTTTGGATCTCTATCAGACACAATGCTGGATGGTATCCTGTGTAATCTAACAATCTCAGCAACGTAGATCTCTGCAAGCTTAGATACATTGTAAGTAGTCCTTACAGGGATGAAATGGGCGGATTTTGTGAGCCTGCCAATAATCACCCAAATGGAGTCAAATTTCTTCTGATTCTTACGTAATGCCACCACAAAGTCCATAGATATGCTATCCCATTTCCACACTGGTACATCTAATGACTGCAGCAATCTAACAGGTTTTTGGTGTTCAACCTTAGCCTTCTGGAAAGTCAGGCAAGACGCCACATATTCCGCCACTTGTTTCTTCATTCTTGGCCACCAAAATCTCTGCCTCAGGTCTTTATACATCTTCGTAGTACCAGGGTGAATACTCAGTTTGCTCTTGTGGGCCTCATCTAAAATAGTCTTTCTCAACTCAGCATTATCGGGCACACAAATACGTTTATTACACCACAAAATGTTATCTGGATCCATTTCAAATTCGGGGGCCTTGCCAGTCTCAACCAAATTTCGTCTCCCCTGAATAGCCTCATCGGTTGCTTGAAGGGTTTTTATCTCATTCATCAATTCATTATCTACGATGATCGTTCCACATTGTACTTTTCCCAACAAGGAATCCAAATTAAGATCCAAGTCACAAAAATTCTCTAACAACTCTAATCCTTTCAATGTTATGGATGACAAATGGGCTCGCTTTCTACTCAAGGCATCAGCCCCCACATTTGCTTTTCCTGGGTTGTAATGCAACGTGAACTCATAATCCTTGATGAACTCCATCCATCTTCGTTGCCGGATATTAAGCTCCTTCTGGTCGAACAAGTATTTCAAACTTTTATGGTCGCTGTATACATCAAAATTGCACTCATACAGATAGTGCCTCCAAATCTTTAGTGCAAAAACTATTGCAGCCAATTCCATGTCATGCGTGGGATAATGCTTCTCATGCACCTTCAACTGCCTTGAAGCATATGCTACTACTTGTTTGTTCTCCATAAGTACACAACCCAATCCTTGTAAAGAAGCATCACAATAAACTTCATATGGTTCTTCTGGCTGTGGCAACACCAACACCGGTGATGTAGTTAGTTTCTCTTTCATCAGTTGAAAACTCCTCTCACATTCCTCCGTCCATGCATATATATGATTCTTCTTTGTGAGTTGTGTCAACGGTGCTGCAATCTTAGCAAAACCCTCAATGAATCTTATATAGTATCCAGCCAAGCCCAGAAAACTTCTAATCTCTGTGACGGTATGTGGTTGTTTCCATGCCACCACAGCTTCTACTTTAGTTGGGTCGACAACGATACCTTCCTTTGAAATGACATGTCCCAAGAATTTCACCTCCTCCAACCAGAATTCACACTTCCCCAAATTAGCATACAATCGCTTATCCCTTAAGATTTGTAAAACTTGACGTAGGTGAACTTCATGTTCCTCTCGACTCTTAGAATAAATCAATATGTCATCAATGAAGACCACCACAAATTTGTCTAAAAAGGGGTGAAATATACGATTCATGTAATCCATGAAAATAGTTGGTGCATTGGTGACACCAAAAGGCATCACCAAATACTCAAAGTGTCCATAGAGAGTTCTAAATGCTGTTTTAGGAATGTCTTCTTCCTTCACCCGAATCTGATGGTACCCCGACTTCAGATCAATCTTTGAAAATATGATTGCTCCTTTGAGTTGGTCCATCAAGTCATCAATGCGTGGCAAGGGATACTTGTTTTTTATGGTGACTTTGTTAAGCTGGCAGTAATCGACACAAAGTCTAGACCTTCCGTCCTTCTTTTTCACTAGGAGCACCGGCGCTCCCCAAGGTGAGACACTCGGTCGTATGAACTGTTTAGACAAAAGGTCCTCCAAATGATTCTTCAACTCTGACATTTCCGATGGAGACATTCTATATGGGGCAATAGAAATAGGTCCTGTACCCGGAGTCACATCAATTGAGAATTCAATATCACAAACTGGGGGTAATCCTGGTACATCTGGCGAAAATACCTCTGAAAAATCTTCGACCACAAGAATCCCGTCTACCTCCACCTCTAGCTTCATACTGACTGAGTTGAGAGAAACACATTTCTGAACTCCCTCTTTCAAGGAGAAGTTCAATTTATTGGTATCGAGGAATGGAGAAACACCTGGGTCTGGGAATATCACTGACTTACGAGCGCAATCCAATAGAACATGATGGCGTGACAACCAATCCATCCCAAGGATCACTCCCAAATGCTTGAGGGGAATACAAATCAAATCAACGTTGAATTTCATATCAAACACAATCAATGGGCATTGCAAGCAAGCCGTATTACATTTCACCGATTCGGTAGAAGGTAGGGTAACCACCAAATCAAACGGCAAGGTAGTAACAACAAGTTGGAGTGAATCCACCCAATCCAATGAAATGAACGAGTGTGTTGCCCCTGAATCATATATTACTTTAAGTGATTTTCCAGCGATTAAACACTCTCCTTGGTTAAGTTCAGATGAAGATGGGGTTTCCTCTCCATTGATATGGTATACACGTCCCTTGGCAGTAGGGCGGGCAACATTGTCATTGATATTGTTGCGGTTGACAGCCCTATCATCCTTCCGTTCAGGGCATTCGTTTGCAAAATGGTCTGGTTTCTGACATATGTAACAAACCCTAGGTCTGATTGGACACTCAAATATCTTATCTCCTTCCCTATTGCAGCGAAAACACCTGATAGGGTACGCCTGGTTCAGCCTTGGAGTCTTTGGCCCTTCACCTTCCCCGTTTTGAGGTCGGGGTTGATCTCTAGCATTCCCTTGTGGTCGGGCATACGGCTTGTGTTGTTGATGTTGCCTACCCCTGTTCTGTTGGTCGTTATGCCCCTGTTTCAAATATTAACATTTAGAGGCCAAGCTTATCGATCTCATGATATAAATGGATTTAAATCTCTACCTGAGGTCTGATGGGTCCACCTACAACACCCCTATTCAGATGACTCTGCTTCATCTGCTCCACTTTCCTGCATTTCTCCACCAGTACTTGGTATTGGCGTATCTCCAAGGGCCCCACTAACTCCTTAATCTCATACCTAAGCCCGTTTTCGAACCTCTCACACATGTATTCTTCATCTATTTGATTTAGGAAGTAGCGGAAATGATTTGCTAGGGACTAGAACTTTGCCGCATATTCCGCTACTGTGAGATTCCCTTGATACAACTTTAGAAATTGGGCCTCCGTCTTAGCCCTAGCACTCTTCGGGAAGTATTTGTCTAGGAACTTATTCCTTAAAGCCTCCCAGGTCAGCTCTTCATGATTTGTCTCCATCATTCTCTTCGCACCTCGCCACTAGTATTTAGCTTCACCAATCATTAAATAGGTCGCATACTCCACCTTCGCATTGTCAGGGCAGTGTAGGATCTCGAAGATCTTCTCAATCTTCTGCAGCCAAAGATCGGCCTTGTCGGGGTCATGATCGCTTTTGAACTTAGGCGGATCTTGGCGACGAAATTCGCTCAATGCTCTTGTTGCCCTAGCTGCTTCATCCCTCTGATCCCTCTACTCATCTCACTGAGCTTGGGCCGCGGCTTGTTGGGCCATTGCAGCGACCATTGCATTCATGGCTTGGATCGCTTCAGTCATGTCATTTCCTCCTTGGGGAACCGATCGGTTTGTGCGACGAGCCATAACGCTTCCTAATTAAGGAAATATTACGACAGAATTTTAACTCTAGGGTAGTAAGGAAGTCTTTTATTGAACACTATATAGTATGTTCGGGTTATACAGCAAGTCGTGTTTTGGAGGGGTTCCCAGGAAAGAGAGGTGGGTTAATGGACCACTTAATAACCAAGTCTTTCCTTAGCCAGAATCCCTCCAATACAACTTTTTATGTATTATCCTTCCCTTCTATCTTCGGGATCATACAATTATACATAATTTAGGATTTAGAACATTGTCTTAGTTACATATATTTAGATCACATGATGAAAGCTCTATAATTACTTTGTGATTTAGATTGAAATAATTTAAATTGTGGGTAATAAACTTATAATTCGCAATATCATACAATCATAAATAATTACTGCATGAATTAAATTAAAATTTATTTCTAATCATAGGATCAAAAATTTAAGACATATTTTTTATCACAATTACACGGAGGAGTTAGGCAATTAAATTCACATAACTGGAATTTAAGTCATTAATGACATAAAATAGCTAGAGAATCAAACACTTAGTATGAACAAGAAGTAGAGACTTTAAAATTAACAAAAACAATCATAGACTAACAAGTAGAAAATTCATAAAAGATAATAAAATGTAACAACTTAAATAGAAATTTTATTAAAAATATAAAAGACAATGCCAATAAAGCCATGCAAGTAATTAGTAATGAGCAATAAAATTGGAGTAATGAGTAAAATTCAATTTCAAGGAGGCTACATAATGAATGACACTTAATAGCAATTTAAATAATTAGTAAAACTCAAATAATTAGAAAATCAAACAATTAACACGAGAGACATCACAAAACATGCGACATACACAATTAATGACTCGTAATAAAATTTGAGTAATTAGTAAAATTCAATTTCAAGGAGGTTACATAATTAAGGATACTTAATAGAAATTTAAATAATTAATAAAACCCAATTAATTAGAAAATCGGTCAATTAACACAAGCAACATCAGAAAACATACGACATACACAACGCGTCTCACCCCACCAAAGTACGAGAATTAGTGCTCTGATACCACAATGTAACGCCCCGGATTTTGATCCAAGACATTACTTAAAATTATTTGTTTTTTTTTTTCAAAAACGACATAATTTTTTTTTTAGAAAGTAGTTGATCATGTGATCAATAAAATTTCACTAGTAAATAAATTGATTTTATGTTTTATGAAATAGCACAACGCAATTTTACTGGATGTTATTATTCTTATAAAAATAATTTGCTAATTGTAGAAAATGTTCACCTACGTCCTAAAATAGAATAAATTCTCCTTAAGTGAAATAGAAACAACAGATTTAGATTTTTCCTGGCGGAAGGACCTCACCTCCGCATTTCTATTTAAAATTGACGATGAAAAATAAATAAACTTTAAAAATGTACCACATCGGATTTATCACTACAAATATTATTATTTTTAATTAAAGTACCCTTTCCCCACGCGCGTGCGCCAAGCAAACGTCAATCACGTAACTCTTCGAGATCCTTAGTACCTAAATGTTGGTGTAAGGGTCAGTTCATCCCACGGCAAAAATTAAACCAAATAATAAGTTAATAATCATAAAATATAAATATAAAATCTTTTTGTAATAAAAGATTTAGAGAAACTGATTTTTGTTTTTTTTTTTTATCATTCACAGGGATGTATCAAAAGTCATAAAAAGACATCTAAATAAATCGAGTAGCAACTCACCTTAGAGCAAATAATCAGATCAAAATAAAAATAACAATAAAATGAATTGCAAGTTGTGCATGCTCCTAAACATATATGATCCGGATATAACCAGCCACACAGGCGTCCACACAGAAGTCACCCATACCAATGGGGAAAATTAAACCAGCCACACAGACGTCCACAAAGATGCATATGATATGTCATGAAATGATAATTATGCTCGAAATTTACAAATCCCTAGCCACTTAGGCAACCACAAAGAATATGTCATAACACGAATAACCAGCCACTTAGGCAACCACAAAGAGAGAACTATTCACACCATAAATCACCAGCCACTTAGGCAACCACAAAGATAATAATATTTAAAACAAAAATAACCAGTTACAAAAATCAACTTAATCATGTTATCACAATTAAAAATTAGAACTTTTCATCAATTCCCTCAAGACTCATATAGTATTCACAAAAATCAAAACTTTGAAATGAAATAGCACAAAAATCGAAACTTTAAATTAAAAATGTAACGCCCCAGATTTTTTTTTCCAAAGATAACTTAAAAATATTTGTTTTCTTATAAAAACGACGATAATTTCTTTTTTTCCTTAGGAGTAGTTCATTATGTAATAAATTGAAGATGCGTCAAAAAATGACTTGATATATTTTTTTTTGTAAAAGAATGTAATGTAGTTTACTAAAATATTCCAGTTGTTAGATCGATATTCATTTACGCTCCAAAATAAAATAAATTCTCTTTAGGTGAAATTCAAAAGAAAATAGATTGACTGAAATTAATGACAATTCAAATATTTACTAGCGAATGAAAACTCCGCATTTCTATTTAAAGTTAATGATGAAGAGTAAATAACTTTACAATGTACCACAAAAAAATTTATTAATACAAAACATTATTTTTTAAATAAAAGACCAATTTTCCCACGCGCGTGCACCAAACAAACATCATTCATGCAACTCTTTGAGATCATTAGTACCTTAATGTTGGTGTAAGGGGTCAGTTTATCCCACACAAAAAATTAAACCAAATAATAAGTTAACAGCCATAAAATATGAATATAAAATCTTTTTTGTAATAAAAGATTTAGATAGATTGATTCTTTAATAATTCACAAAGATGTATTAAAATTCATAAAATGCATCTAAATAAATCAAGTAGCAACTCACGTTAGAACAAATAATTAGATAAAACTAAAAATAACAATAAAATGTATGCAAGTTATCCATGCTCCTAAAAGTATATGATCCAGATATAACCAGCCACACAGGCGTCCACACAGAAGTCACCCATACCAATGGAGAAAATTAAACCAGCCACACAGGCGTCCACAAAGATGCATATGATATGTCATGAAATGATAATGATGCTCAAAAGGTACATGTCACCATCGACTTAAATAATCACAAAGAGAACAATGTCCAATACACAAATCACCAGCCACTTAGGCAACCACAAGGATAACAATACCAGCCACTTAGGCAACCACAAAGATAACAATATATAAAACACAAATCACCAGCCACTTAGACAACCACAAGGATAACAATACCAGCCATTTATGCAACCACAAAGATAAAATATTCAATGTTAAATTTTAATCACATATGACATCAAGGTTTTATTCTCATGGATGCTTACAATCAAGAATCAGAAATTTTGCTATCCCAAATATATAACACAAAAACACGTGAATGAATGTCTTCAAATCACAACTTTCATTTTATAAACTATAAAATTAGATTAGCGACCTATTATTGATAGACATCAAAACTTCAAATCACGAAGAACACATACAAATACAAACTTTATTGCTTCTACTATAAAATTCCTCCAATTTATTAGTCATATAAGCATACAAATCAAGGTTTACCACTAAAAACATCACCAAAAATCAACTTAATCATGTTATCACAATTAAAAATTAAAACTTGTCATTAATTCCCCCAAGACTCATATAGTATTCATAAATATCAAAACTTTGAAATGAAATAGCACAAAAATCGAAACTTTAAATTAAAAATATCCTAACAAACATATTACTCATGAGATCATAATAAAAATCATAACTTTATAATTAAGTACACCTAGACAACACAAAAATCGCAACTTTGCATCAAATATATGACAACAAGCATATTACTCATGTTATAATAATAAAAATCTAAATTTTATAATTAAGTTTAGCAAGGCAAACATATAACTCATAAAAACAAAATATTATAGTTAAATTCTTTAAGGCAAACATAAAATCAAAATTTTTCTTTTAATACATCAAGATATCATATCAATATCTTACAAACTATTAATTTAACATTCAGCCTAATCTTGCATGGGGAAAAACCCTTACCTTAGGTGTTTTACTTCCTAGCAACATGTCCTAAGCCCCACAAATCAAAGGACAAGACAAAAGTCCAAACTTTACTTGATATGGTATTTAAAGAAGAAGGAAAATTGTAATTCGACTTGATGATAATGATGGTGTGAGAAAAGGAATGAAACTATGTTTCTCTCTTTTTTTCTTTCTTTTGTTTGTCATGGAAAATTTGGGAATTTAAGAGAAAACAAAATACGTATGGGAATAGAATAGGAAGGTGTGTAGACTCCCTTTGATTTTTCTTTTTTTGCTAATAGTTATGACACCAAAGATTGCCTAGAATTCTTATTGTAGATAATTAAAATAAAATTATAATCTTGGTTTAAGAAAGAGTGAGGAGTGTGAGAGTCTTTTTTTTTCCTCTCTTAATTGCACAAAAAGATAAGACTCATAATTCAATTTGTAACCATCCTATCAAAAATGAATTAAAGGTGTTAAGAATGAAGGAATCTACATTATCTCCTCTCTTAATTGGTTGAAACAAGAAAATAAATTTACATTATGTCAAGACAACACCATGAATTGTCATAAAATCTCGTCATGAAAGAGAGTAAAAGAATGAATCACTATTTTTTTTTATACTAAACATGTATTGATCAAAAATATTCTCAAAACAATTATACATGAGGCTTGAGTTTCACTAACTCTACTATCTCCTAAATTGAATAATTATTTGGTCGAAAATAAACTAACAAACAATATAACTTCTATCAATTATAATTTAATTAAATAATTCAACTAATATTTTATCAACTAAAATGAATCAAGCAAAACAAGAATATCACAGGTCACACATAACAAAATAAAACAAACATATCTAACACATCAATCTCATGATTATCGAAACTAATCAAATAAAAAAAATACACAATAGTCCATTTAGGAAATAATCACGTCATAAATGGTCCCCATGTAATTGTCACGCCAAAACAATTAAATAAAAATAAAGGTTATAATCATTCCGGTAAAATTGAGTGTAATAAAATTTAATTTAATTTATTTATAATAGAATAATTATTAGTTAAATAATAAATCGTAACAATTATTAAAAAGGCACATATATAATATATATGAAAATATTGGGGTATTACAAAAAACATCCTAACAAACATATTACTCATGAGATCATAATAAAAATCATAACTTTATAATTAAATATACCTAGACAACAGAAAAATCGTAACTTTACATCAAATATATGACAACAAACATATTACTCATGTTATAATAATAAAAACCAAAATTTTATAATTAATTTTAACGAGGTAAACATATTACTCATAAAAACAAAACATTATAGTTAAATTATCTAACGTAAACATAGAATCAACATTTTTCTTTTAACACATCAAGACATCATATAAATATCTTACAAATTATTAATTTAATATTCGGCCGAACCTTGCATGGAGAAAAACCCTTACCTTGAGTGCTTTCCTTCCAGACGACACTATATAGCCCTCGAAAATCTCACCAAGATAAAGGAACGAAAGTTTAGAACTTTGATCGGAATGCGAGGGAACGTGAGGGTGGTTGTTTGAGTGGCTTAGAAAATATTTGAGATAAATGAAACGTTCGTAATGGCGTGTGGGTGATTATGACTTCTTTTTCTCTACTGCAAGTTTAATCGTGTCCTACGAATGAGAGGTGTATGTGACTAATAAAGGAGGCGTGAAACTGATCCGAGAGAATGAATAATTCTCTTCATTGAGTTTAATTGCACTCATGAATAAGGAATTCAATTGAAATAATATCATTCAATGACCAACCGTTAAGAATTAGTTGACATTCATGTATTTATTCTTGCTAGTTACACATTTGAATGGACACAAGGGAAAGTGCACGGTCCTATAAACTAAATACTATTAAAAATAAAATATAGTTATCAAAGGTAGTAGTGTGGGTGATTCAATTTTGACTTAGTCAAAATTGACTTGGTCATTGTTCACTCTAAGACAAAAATTTCTACGAGTTTTAATTAGTTAATAATAAAAATCTCAATAATTAAATAATTAATATAAAAATACTTCATCAAATAATTGATTATCAAATAAATAATTATCTTACTATCATCACACTGAATTAATAAAACAGAATAAACAAAACTAAGGATTTTAAATTAATTAATTAAAATAAAGGGTGTTACATAGAGCAAGTGTCATTTTTGGTGAAGACGAATAAAGAAAAGAACTTCCGGAGTGTCAACGTGAAATACAAATAGAGAGTGAAAACGCTAGTTGCAACATTGGCCGTAAAAGTCTTCCAGAGGTAATTAATTACTTAATAAAATAAGAAATTCATTCAACATAATTGTTTCACATACTTATGTATTAACCATTGATTTAGGGTGTCTCATCTTGCGTGTTGTATTTATCCTCCCCTACTCATCGCATGGTTGGAAAAGGAACATTGTACAATACCTTGGGAGAAGTATTACACAACACTCCGATCCTTTCCGGCCATGTTAAAGTTTCAACCGTGATTGCTTTTGAACCAACTGCACCATTGCCTATACTTGACAATGATGGAGATATGAATTTTTTGGGAGAAACAATAGGTAGTTACGTTGCATGGCCCAAAAATCTTGTTGGCTTAGATAAGGTATGTTAAATTGATATGTATATTTAATTGATATGTATATTTTATTTAGATTCTTACAAATTCTAAAGGGAATGATAAGAAGATTTCTCACAGCGAGTCAGTCACTTCACCCGAAAAAGTTTGACATATACATCAATTTGTATACATCAATGATTAGCTTACTATAATAACTAACAAACTGATTAACATCATTTTTTCAAATTCAATCAAAACCCGCAGCACTGCAAAGAAATCAGCCGCACCACAGCTACATGTTCGTGGTAAAAATAAATCTGGAAAAATTCAAAAACAGGATCGTGGAAAATCTGAAAAAATTCAAAAACTAGATCATGGAAAATCAGTTGGTGCTCCTAAAATAAGTCATCCACGCATTTCTCGATTTGGGTCGTGTCTTGACATACAAGCAAAAATGAATATGGACAGTAATGATTCACGTATCATACACATGGAGAAAGGTATTTTCGGAGATAAGTATGAAGAATTACTTGATAAAAAGCACATATATGAACTTCTCAATCATAAGGAGCTGAGTGCTACTGTCATCAACATATACATTAGGTAAAATACTTTATTTAAGATAAAAATTACTTTTAATTGCATCACTGCCACATTTATAGGTAATTAATCTAATTTGACATTTTCATTAAAGGTTTTTGTATGAGAAGTTGGTGTGCATGTGTAAATTGTCAGATAGATTTTCATTCTTATCTCCGCATAAGTTGTCCATGTTAAAACTTGATCCAGTTAACGTAAAGAAATATGTGGTTGATATCCTTTTGGGAAATAACGAGAAGGATAACATGTTTCTTGCACCATATAATTTAGGGTAATTATATATTCTTTTATTGCGCCAACCAAATTTTTGTTGTTGTAGGCAACATTGAGTGTTGTTTGCCATCAATGCCACCTATGAACGGTCATTATAACAATCACGCAGATATAAAGAATATCTTCGATACGTAAGTAATATTCATTTATTTCTTACATATATAAATAATGTGCTTGGTAATTGAATAGTAATCACATTTATTTGATAGTGTTTTACAAGTTTTCCGCGTTCAAAGGGGTGCTACAGTGTCGAAGTATAAGTCAAACAACATCACATGGATTCCAATAAATGATTGAAATTTTTGTTATAGAACTTAATCGTATGCCTTTAAAATTTAATTGTATGCCTTTAAAATTTCTTTTACGTATATGTTTTATTTTATAGTGCCCTCGTGAAACTAACAACATAGACTATGGATACTATATATTGCGATTCATGAAGGAGATTGTTGATATGAATCAAAATATAATTCCAGAAACGGTACGGTATTTTCATTATATTTTGATTTTCATATATAAACTATGTATTTATTTGATTCTAACTTATTTATGTTCAAATATTATATCACACAGTACTTTGGCAATTACAATCCAACGTACTCTAAAAGTTATCAAACTGAAATAAAGGAAGACTGATGTCAGTATGTGATCGAACTGGAAGTTATAATTTAATTTGCTGGGAAACTGGCATGCTGCAGGTTGTGAAATTGGCATTATTGCTGCGAAATTGACATTATTGTATATATATATATATATATATATATATATATATATGTAATTGTTGTGAATATGTAAAAAAAATAGTACTTGAAGTGAATATGAAATATATGTAGTTGGGTGTTGTTATGAACTAATTGTTGCTGTTGCTATGAATTGATTGTTGATGTTGCTGTTTAAATGAAATTGTTGTTGCTATGAAAAATATAGTAAATGTGTCAATATGTGCTAGATGAATATGATTTTGGAAAAAAAAAATTAAAAGACAACGCTTTCTTTAAAAAATGCAATAAAAGACCTGTTTATACAAACAAGCTTTATTTTAAAAATTTCATTAAAAATGTCAATCCGGTTTACAGCGCTTTTTATTAAAACTAGTATAAAAATGAACCTATTACAGTGCTTTTTTGAAAAAAAAACACTGTAAAACTAGTATAAGAATGCACCTATTACTGCGTTTTTCTGAAAAAAACGTTGTAAAACTAGTACAACAAGCAACGCTTTTTATAATAGAAAACGAGTATAAGAATGCACCTATTACAACACTTTTGTGAAAAAGCACTGTAAAATGTGTATAAGAGTGCACCTATTACAACGCTTTTAATTTGAAAAAGCGTTGTAAACCTAGTACAACAAGCAGCGCTGTTTAGAATATAGTTACAGCGCTTTTGACAAAAGTGTTGTAAGACTAATACAACAAGCAGTGCGTTTTAGATTAGATTTACAACATTTTTTCAAAAAAGCGCTGTAAAACGAGAAAAAAAAAAGCGCGCTATATATGCACCTATTATAGCGCTTTTTATGATAAGCGCTGCAAAATTACTCTAATAGAAGTGTTGAGCGCTATGCTATATATTACAGCGCTTTGTTATTTTAAATAGCGTTGTTGTATCTTTTAACAGTGCTAGATACTACAACGCTTAAAAGAGCTTAAAAAAAGCGTTGTAAAATGCTAATTTTGGCGTAGTGTGTCTTAAATGTATATTATTTTACAAAAACCAATCACTACTAGAAATCAGCTTTCAAAGTGCGGATTCGAGCTAAATAAGTTTTTCATAGTACTGGAAATTATAGTTATTACAACACCAACATAAACATTAATTTATAATTAGAAAATTATGGTATACCACTTTCATGTAGGTTTCAAGACTAATGCTTTCACTTACCTTTATGTCATGGTCACCACTTGTAAGTAATATTCCATTGAATGATAAATGGTAATAATAAAGTGTAGCCAATATCATCCATTATAGTTTCAAAGAAAATGATGATTCTATTCTTACTCATTTGTTGGCTATTCATTGCCACTCTTTTATACGTATGTGTATGTTACTAAGTTATATAGGAACATAGACACTTCCATGATAGATTTGTTTTTTGTCCACCTTATTGGATGTCATAACAATTGCAATTTCTAATTATCTGCATAATTGAATTTGATTCAAGTACAGTTCAATAATCCTTCAATAATCTTCTTGTATAGTATTGACATTGATTAAGCTGCATAGATTTCAGTTCATTAATGTATGATCATACATTATCTTAATTATTAATTTATTGGTTAAGATGGTTTGATTCTATTCCTGTATTTATTTTGTATTGTACCCTTTTAATAATACAATTTGAACTATTTTGTTGTTACTATGAATTAGTAAATCACTAATGCAAATCAAAATTTGTCAATTACAAATGCAAATCAAAATTAGTAAATCACAAGAAGATTTGATCAAGTTTTATCTACAAGAAGATATGAATTATATATAAAAAGATATGATCAAGAATTGTTTACAAGAAGATACATTTATTATTTGCAAATATTTGATTCAGATTTTGCAAGGACAAAGGAGAAACCATAACCTATTTTATAAATAGATATTCAAGGCTGAAGAAGAAAATAAGAGAACTCACAAGCACAAAATTTTCTAAGTCATTAGAGTTCATAAGGTTAAAGTCCAGAGAAACACTTACTCAAAAGAAATATTTTCTAAGTATTTTCTACTACGAGAGTCATTGTTACAATCAACTTGTTAGAAGCAAACCAATTTGTTCCAAACTCTTGTAACCCAACCCGATAGTGGCTTTCATGTTCCTCAAGCAATCTATAGCTTTCAGGTTGTGTTGAAAATATTTAGCTTCTAAAGTCAATGTGTTTGTGTTTCTCAAAAAGCTTGTACGTATTAGGTTGTTTTTGAAAGACCGACTTGTAGGGTCAGGTACTATGTAATTCAAGTTTTGAATTACTAGATTAAGTCCTTCTAAGTGAAGGGACTAAAGTAGCTATCAAGTTGGTGGTGAACCATGGAAATTCTTGTGTCACTTTAATTTTGCAATTCTCGTTTTACTTCTACCTCAAATCACTTAACCCGATTGCTACTACTTTTATTCCAATTAACTCACCAAACCCGGACCATTTTTAATTAAATTAACAAAAAGAATCCAACTTAGTGAAACACAATTCAACCTCTCTTCTCGCTTTTGAACCTTCAATTGGCATTAAGATCCCGATTTCAAAGATTAGCACTTTACATTGTTTGAACAGAGATCCAAGGATTCAACAATGTCTGGATTTGGTGAAGAATTTATTGAATGGTGAACAAGCAACCTTTGTTTTATGGTGAATGATTTGAGTATTGGAAGGACAGGCTGGAGAGTTTCTTTATCTTACAAGATCCTGAACTTTGGGACTTAGTGAAAGATGGCTACATTGCTCCAATAAATTCTGATGGTACTGAAATTTCTAGGGAAAAAATGGATGCTAAACAGAAGAAGAAAAACAAGATGCATCACAAGTCCATAATTGACAAAAAGTATCGATGACAATTTGGTTCTGCCTTATGAAGGAAGCAATCAAGTTCAAGAGCAAAGGTCAACCTCCTAGTTAGAAAGCATGAGTTGTTCAAGAGCGAAGAAGATGAAGACGTTGAAACAATATTTTCATGATTCCAGACTCTTGTCTTAGGATTAAAGGTACTTGAGAAGAGTTTTATTATTGTTGATCATGTGAAAAAAATTCTTAGAAGCCTGCTAAGCAAGTGGAGACCTAAGATTACAGCTATTCAAGAAGCTAAGGATCTCAATACTCTTAAATTTGAATATATTAGCTCCTTGAGATAACATGAAATTAGTTCGAAGAGGATAAGCCCAAAAAGAAGCAGCCAACTTTGGCCTTGAAATCCAAGCAGAAGATGGTTATGAAGACAATAGCAGAATCAGAGGATAATGATTCAAATGATCAGAATTTGAACTCAGATGATGAGGAGCTAGCTTTCATATCAAAAAAAAAATTCAGAAGATGTGGCACAACAAAAATAAGTAATTTCCTCAAAGATATTCCTGGTAGTCCAGCATAGGAAGGGATGAAAAATCTGACAAGAAAAGCATCATATGTTATGGATGCAATGAACTTGAAAATGTCAAGTCTAAATGTCCAAATTTGAAAAGAGAAAAAAAGGGAAACATAAGAGGAAATATTCTAGACCCAAGAAGAAGGTTATGATGGCTACATGGGATGATTTTGATGAATCCTCTGATGATGAAGAGCAAACAGATTTGACTTGATGACTCATACCAACTCTACCTTTGGATCTAACACAAACATTGATGCTAACTCTGGAAGTGAATCAGTTGATGAAGAAATCGAAACATTTTCTAACTTAACCCGATCTGATTTAAGGAATGTCATAAATAAAAATCACAAGTTGTCTCTAAAACTGAAAGCACTTAGGAAAGTAAATGCAAACTTAACTAAAGAAATCAATGCCTTAAAAGCTGAAAGTGTTAAGGTTAAATATGAAAATAAGACCTTGAAAGATACTTTTGTTTCAAAACCTTTAGAAAATGTCACATGTAATTATGATAAATATGAAGAAGCATTCCAAGATTTTTTTATCTAACAGTATAGAAAGATTTTTTAGCTTCTATGATTTATGGAGTTAGTAGAAATGGGAAAAGAGGTATAGGATTTGAAGAAATAATATCTAAACCTAAATTTATTCCCTCTGATATTTTGTGTACTATTTGCTCTAAGAAATGTCACTCTAAATTATTTTGTCCCATGTTAAATACAAGAAAAGACAAGAATCGTTTCAAGACTAACAAACCAAGACCCAACCAAATTTGGGTACATAAGAACACGATTATCTATGTTGCAGATGTCCTCAACAACCAAGTTAAAATATCAATTATGGTACCTGGACAGTGGATGTTCGCGGGAGAAAAGTCTATGTTCCAAGACCTAACATTGATCTAAGGAGGCACAATAGCTTTTGGAGGAAAGCAGAAAGATCAGGTCATGAGACAAGGAACAATTGGTAATGGCACCTCTCCTTCTATTAAAGATGTTTTATTTGTTAAAGGTCTTAAACATAATTTATTAAGTATTAGTCAGTTAAGTGATAATGATTATGATATTATATTTAATTAAAAAACATAAAAAGAAATAAAAAAACATGCAAGACAATTAGTCAAAATGATGGATATGTATTATTTACAGGTCATAGGCAAAATAACATATATAACATAAATCTGTTTAGTTTAGAGAAATAAGATATCGATGTCCAATATCAGAAAACGAAGAGAAATTAATTTGGCACAAAAGTTAAGTCATGCAAACCTTAAATTAATCTCAATATTAAAATTATTTCATTTTGAGAGGCTCTACATTGATAATTATTACTAAGAAAATTGAAAATTAATTTTTCATTTGATTTATTGCTTTTATTGTTCATTAATATATGATTTGAATTTGTCTTAACATGTTATTAATGTGTCATTACTTGAATAAAATTAATAAAATAAGGCTTATAATAGTGCAATATATACTTTTTATTGAAATTATTGTTGAAATATTGTTTTTCTTCATTTGTTTAGATTGTAGATAAATGTTTTAATTGAAAAAGATTACAAATAAATTAT
>JBBPBP010000001.1:48972573-48983328 GCA_037974735.1 Cicer chorassanicum | reverse complement strand
GATCTGAATGGTTCGTGACAGTAACCATACAACTATTTGAAAGAGTTATTTAGTCACTTATAGAAGATAAAAGACAATATATATATATATATATATATATATATATATATATATATATATATATATATATATATATATATATATATATAAAAGACCAAAATGATTATTTACTAAAAGATAAATGATAAAAAAAATATTTAAGCCTTTATTTTATTAGAAAAAGGCATACCATTTTTATAGAAAAAGGCTCTTGTTTTTATTTTTTGTACTTAGATGTTATTATTACACAATAAACACATACACATAATGGAAAACAATAACGCCCAAAAATTGAATGGAGGGGAGGTTCGCGTAATAAAAATAGGAGTTTCATATAATTGCAATTTTGAGCTGTTTATGAAAAGATGGTATTCTTTTAAAAATGACTTAATTGTAATTTTGGTCCTTCGATTTTTATGAAATTACTTATATGTTGTTATTATTACACCATAAACACATACACAAGATGGAAAACAATAATGCCCAAAAAATGAATGTGGGGGGTGGGTGGTCAAAAGAAATAATATCAATCACAAAGAATGAGAGGTTTGAATTGTGATCCCTTTTTAATATGTTAATTTCTGCTTTTATTTTAAAAATCAATATCAATATTGGTTACACATAAAAATCAAGAACATTCTTGGCTAGTTAAAAACAAATGAAACATATTATTTCTTCGTGATCAGTGCTAGTGAGTGAGAAATGATAAATGATAGGGATAAGAAAATCACACAATGATGTATCGTGGTTCACCCAAGGTGGGCTACATCCAGCTACAACATTCACCTTTCAACCTTGAAAAGGTTTTTACAGTTACCTTTCAGTCCATAAAAGATTCTTACAAGGCACATTTTAATCACTAAAAGAATATTTACAATATACTCCAGCTATCAAGAGAGATAGACTTGAATTTCAAATGGTGTTATGATAAAAGGTTGTAGGATCAAAATCTATTCAACACTTGTTTGAGATTGATTTTCAACAATAACTCAATAAAGAGATCCTTGAATATAGTAAGAGAGAACTGTAGTTTTTGCTTGAGTATGATTGTTTTAGTAATTAAATGATTGCATTGAAAACTCTTGCAATTGTCTTCATCTTGTTGTTTGATATTTCTAGCTTGTTTAATTATTGTTTTTAACATGTTTGTTGTTTGATATTTCTAGCTTTTTTATGTTTTGTTAAGTTATTTGTGTTCTTTCTAACATGTTTTTTCAGTGTTTGGAGAATTAGTGTGGTTCTAGCTTTAGAAGATGGAGCAAGGAGAGGGTAGCAGTCAAGAAGAGCAACAAGGAGTAACGGAGCAACATCATTGTAAGTTTACTATGCTAAATTATGTACATTGATGCTTAATATGTATGCTTGTAAGTGTTATATGTTAAATTTTCAACTGTTTTATGCTTAATATGTATGCTTCATGTTAATTGTTTAATATGCAAGCTTGCAACTATTTTATGTTCAATGAGTATGTTTCCTTTATGTTTAATTTGTATGTCTGTTTCATGTTTAATTAGTATCTAGACTTGCAACTATTTTATGCTTAATTAGTATACATTCCTTTATCCTTAATTTGTATGTATGCATATTTCACGCTTAATATATATGCTTGTGACTATTTTATCCTTAATTAGTATGTATCTATAATGCTTAATTTGTATGCATACTTCTTGCTTAATTATTATGTATGCTTCATATGTATACCTACAGCTTTTTTGTTTAATTAGTACGTGTAATTTATGCTTAAATATTATGTATTCTCTTGCTTAATTAGTAATTATGATTTTATGTAATATGTCAAGCACTCTATTACTAGCTATTAATTAAACTTTTTAATTATCTATAAAACTTTAAACAGTTTAACTATAAAAAAAATTATATGTAATTAAAAACTACACTTTAACTATTAAAAAAATTAAACAATTAAAATCTTAAAATCTTTCAATAATGGAGAATTCTCAACCAACACAACCAGTTGCTGCTGCAGATGGGCTTTCTCATCTTCCTATAGGTAGTAAAAAAAGAAAACCTAATGCTAGTTGTCCTAGGAGAAGCTCTAAGGTTTGGTTGAACTCTAACATTCTACCCGATGAGCACATCCTTACCGCTGCTTGTAAACATTGTCACCAAAGATACCTTTTTCATTCTAAAACACATGGAACCTCCAACATGAAATCTCACCTTGAAAAACGCAAAAGTAATCCAACCCATATTCTTAATGACCCCACTCAAACAAACCTTTCTTTTGGTAAGGGTGGTAGTTTGGTTCCATCAAGCCAAAGGTTTAATGCACAAGCATGTAAGAATTCCATTGTCGTTTTTGTTATCCTTGATGAGCATTCCTTTAGAGTGGTGAAGGTGAGGATTTTAAACAATTATGTAGACAGTTGCAACCACAAATGACCATCCCTTCAAGGAAGACTATTGCTAGGGATTGTTTTCAACAATATCTTTCTGAAAGATTAAAGCTTAAGGCTTATTTCAAATCTAATTGTAGTAGGTTAACTCTTACTACGGACTGTTGGACATCCGTTCAAAATCTCAGTTATATGACCCTTAACACTCATTTCATTGATAAAGAATGGAACTATTAGAAACGCATTATAAGCTTTAGTTTAGTGCCTAATCACAAAGGGGACACTATTCATAGGAATATTGAAAAGGTGTTGATGGAATGAGGTCTTAAAAATGTCTCTACAATTACCATTGACAATGCATCATCCAATGATGTGGTTTTATCTTATTTGAATAAGAGACTTAAGAACAAGAATGGACAAATGGGTGAAGGAGATTATTTTCATATAAGGTGTTGTGCCCATATCTTGAATCTAGTAGTCCAAGATGGGTTAACAAAACAAGATTTATCTATTTGTAGCATTCACAATGCAGTTAGATTTGTTCGATCTTCTACTTAATAAGCTTTGAATTTTATGGAATACATTGAAATTTGTAATATAACATGTAAAATATTTCTTAGTCTTGATGTTTCCACGAGGTGGAATTCAAAGTACATCATGTTGGAAGCTGTTGGTCCTTCTACTTCTGATGATTGAGAAAGAGTTCAAGCGTTTATGGATTTTTTAAAGATTTTCTTTGAAGTGACAAAGGTTTTTCAGCTTCGCAACAAATTAAGCGTCCTTGCACACAACTTTTCATAACTTGTAATTTATTCAATGTGAGCTTAACAAAACATAAATGAACTTGAATACTATTGTGGTTGTAATGGGTTCATATATGAATAGGAAATATGATAAATATTGGGGTGACATTGAAAAAATCAACCATTTTCTTTATTTTGGTGTGATATGTGACCCTCGTTATAAATTGAGATATATTGAGTGGACCTTTATTGACATGTATGGTGAGAATGTTGGTAAGGTGAAGGATGAAAATGTTAAGGATAGTTTAATGAAGTTGTACAATTGATACAAATTTGCCCATGATCGTAGTGTTGTATTTGTTGCTGTCTGATCTGGAAACATTTCCCCGGTTGAACAATCTACACCCCACCCTAAAAATCCATCATTTTTTGCACGGGTAGATGCCTTTAAACCACACTAAAAAGAAAAAGATTCTATTGATAAGCATAACGAACTTGAGAGGTACTTAAGTGACATTTGTTCAGTGGATGGTGGCATTTTGATTTGATGGAAGCAAAGTTGTGCTCGTTATCCTATTTTGGCAACAATGGTAAGAGAAATTTTAGCCACACCAATGTCAACTATAGCTTCAAAGAGTGCTTTCAGCACATGTGGAAGGATTTTAGACACATATAGGAGCTCCTTGAGCCCAAAAATGGCAGAAGCTTTGATCTGCACTCAAAATTGGTTGAAGATTTTGACTGAAGATTTGGAGATATCTGAGAATGTTGTGACAGGTTGTGTAATCTGTCTATATACTTGTTTAATTAAACTATTTGTTGTTGTTGTAAATTAATTTTAAATTTTAACTATTTATTCATTGTAGAACTTCAACAAAGCTCAACAACAACTAGTGGTGGAAGGCATGAGCCTGTTATTGATGGAGCAACTGCTCCTGGCCCTGTTTAAGTTTTTTTAAGTAAGAAAATTTATACTAATTATGTTTTATTTATATAGTATGTAAGTGAGCTTTAATTAAGAACCTAACAATATGCTTATTCAGTTTTATTTAATTACCTCTTGGTTTCAAACTTTTTGAGTTTTTTGGAGTCACATATGACTCATGCTTGCACAACACATGCTTGTATTTTGAGGATGATGTTTTGGCATCATTTTGAACATGATTTGTTGATGTTTGTTGGGCTAGTTGCTGCTAGCAATTTCTGTATGTGTGGTTCATGCTTGATAATTGGTAGGTTGACATTGATTGAATAATATTTACTGAAATTTCTGAATTATTGGGTACTGATTGTTGTGTTTGATTGTCACCAGCTTTTAAATGAACATCATTGTTGGGAACCACAAAAATATACTCATGTTTCCACTGTGAATGGGTAAGCTACTGCCTTCATATATTTTTTATTTGTATCATAAAATTTAAGTAGTTCAGTTTGTAATTGAAACTTATATTATTATTAACTTAATACTTAGTTTGAACTTGTATTATTTTTAAGTTATTGAAACTTGTATTATTTAACCTTTATATACTTATGTTGATGAATTCTATTTTATTCTATCATTAGATTATATTCTTGATATTCTTATGATATTAATTTCATTTTTGTTATACGTACAACTACTGCAGCATCAACCATTTATTAATTGCTCATCGAGTTCCAAAATATTGTTTAACTATTTTTATTAATAGATTTTGATTAGACTATATAATTATACTAATTCTGGATGACTATAATTATAACTAGAGTTGTGTTATGTGTTGTTTGCCTTCGATGCTTACAATTTATTCTGGATGATTGTAATTATAAAGTTTATGACTCATTTTTTATGATATTTGCAAGCTTTTGATTTGGATGAAATACTAAACAATACGAATTGGTTATATATTATTTAGGTTTATTATCAAACATGAATCAGTTCCATTTATCACTTATGTGATTATAGGTCAATTTTTGTTTTGAAGTATGTTTAATGTAAACTAGTATTTTAGAAAATGGATCTTTAGTTAAACTTTGTCTTATGGCCCTGTTTAAATTTTTGGAAGTGTTTTTTATGAGAAATCCTTACAAAAAATGTTAATTGGGCCGGAAAGTCCTCACCACCCATAATAAATTTAGCCCAGTTAATCTGTCCCGTAAAACTGTTCAAACCGTAATCCGAAAATCGACAAATCTGTTTTAATAAACGGTGACCCATAATAAATTTAACCTAGTTAATCCGACCCATAAAACTGTTCAAACCGTAACCCAAAAACAGACAAATTTGTTTGAATAAACAGTCGAAATTGGACATGTGTTTACCAACCGCAATTTGGTCTGGTTTAGGTATCTTGACCCGAATCCGACCGATTGTTCGGTCCTACTCTAAAGTTAGAGAATCTAAATCCGTTATGTTAGTCACGTTGTACTGTATTACTAACTTAGAATTTAGAACCATCAAAAAGTGAATCACCGATGCCTAGTTTAAATACAATGCAAAGCCCGCATCACATCGCTTAGTCAATACTCTATATGAGAATATGTAATTAAAGTTAGCCACCAATTGTTGCCTCAAAAAAAAATTGATAACAAAGTGTGCCGAGGACACTAGAATAATTGTAGAGCTTAACTGGATTTTTTATGGGGTCAAAATTGTTAGTACTATAAAATTAAATACAGTTCTTATATATGTACATTCACAATTTACATATATATATTTATTCAATGTTTTATTTTTTATCTTTTATGTTCTATCAGATTACCATCATATTATATTTATAATATCAATGTTTTTTAAATATCACTCGAGATGGTGGATGTACAAATAAAATATAAACAAAAATAATAGTTAAAAAATTAATATATTTAGTTTTAATAGTTTAGCTTAATTTTTAAATGATATACTCAAAGTCAAAAAATTGGAGTGGAATATTTAAGAGTGAAGATCATAAAGAAAATGCTGAAGATCTTTTGACTAAACTTAACTAAATTGAATTGGAGAAATATTTATCTTTTTTAATTAGATACTATTTTGAATAAACAATAAATGTAAAACATTATTAACTATATCTATTAGGCAACAACAACAAAAGTACTTGAGAACAAGCAAAATATCAAATATAATAAAATTATTGTACTTTCTAAGATAAATAGAGTCCTATGTAGAAGAAAGAGTAAGAAAATGTATGTGTCTATGTCATTTGTCAAGTAATTTAGTGGAAAGGGAAAGAGAGAATGAGTTTTGTAAGCATGTTAGGTGAGGGGCAGTCGCACAATCAATGAGATATTAAAAATTGTTATGAGTTAGACTCATTTTCACCTAAGTTAGATCCAATATGAATTCAATATGATCCAATAGACAATGCTACAAAACTTTCTTGAAACTACGGCAGCCACTCACCTTAATAGAATTCAAAGCAATGGTCTATCCTAGATTACCTGGACTTCCAATTAGAGCCACTAGATGGCAAGGATAAGATCCAGAGAGGACAGGTGTAGTAGTTCATATGAAATGTATCCATTTGAGCCATTTGATGGCAATCCCATCATGATCATAGCCACTAGATGGCGACCACCTGTTCACAAGCAAATAGACACATGTCCATCATCAAAGATCACTCCGAGGATCACTGATCGAATCCCTAGGTCATAAAGATACACACAAATTCTAACCCAAATAACTTTCACACTCTGGCCAATTCTTACTTGATCGTCAGAGTGTGTGCAGATACAACCCTTCGACAAGAAGCTGACGAAGAAAACTCACAATTGTTATCTATTCTCATACACCAAGATACTCAAGGTCAAGCACTACTATTCAGTCTTTTTGGTATTAAATAGTGGTGCCTTATGTGGGTACTCCTTATCTACATTTCACCATTACCCTTCATAGTCCTTGAGTTTGACCCATGGCTTCAAAAAAAGACTGCTACAAAAACGAAAAACGTGACAATTGATCCCCAACCCAATTAACTTAATTGCCTCACAGCCAATCCATCCATTGATCCAACATAAGTTCTCGACCAGCCTCAACCTGAAGTAGAAAGAGACACCACATAACTCATATGTACCCTAGTCATTGTCGTTTGAAGACAATCTTGCCATATCAACAAGTAAAATGAACACCTAGCATTGGTCGAACACAACCAGAACCTAATACAAAGCAATGGTCTGGTTATCCAAGAAACTTCAATCTTTGTCCTAAAGGCCTCCAAAGGTGAAATACCTCACATAAATGCAGTGTCAACTAATCGACGTATGCCATCTCGCTGTTCTTCATTAGTAGTAGTGTACGTTAAAAGACCACCAAAGGAAGGGTCTCTGTCTTGTCACTGCAATACGAGCTGGAAGGGCGACTACCCTTGGAAAATGACAAGGAGCCATTCACCACATCAGAGTCACTCCCATCACCACCAAAAATTATGGGCGGAGATCCATACATTCTTGGGCGCAGTTGTGTAGGAAATTTATAGCTCACTTCGCTTCATCTCGTAAATAACCAAAATTAATCAAAACTTTGGGATCAATCCAACAAAATAATGAGGAACCTTTGCAAAATTACATCGAAAGATTCACAAGGGAAGTCGTACACGTCACGGATGAGAATGATCAAATCAAAACCTACCTTCTAAGGCGAGGAATGAGCCATGTGAACGAATTTGCAAAACACATTACACTTAAAGAACTTTAGAGTGTCAATAACCTACTGGAAAGAGAAAAAGATTACATACAATATGAAGAACATTTAAAAGCCATAATGGATTATATACAACTTAAAGAACATTTGCAAGGATTCAACAGATCCACCACCCGCTCTTGGGGATATGTGGATCTAGTGGTCATTTTTGGAAACGACAGAGTTACAAAAACCATAAAAACTCAGTTTTTAGTTGTAGATTGCAAGTCTGTCTACAATTGCATCACAAGTGCAATGAAAATTAGCACCAAACTAGGAAAGACCATATTGAATTATTTCAAAGACAAGAACAAGAACATTCACCTTGGAAACTTTAGAAGGAAAGATAATCCCAAGAACATGGAATGCAACAAAAATAAAGAAATACTGCATTTGAAATAGATAAGTTGGAAAATTTTTAAGGTGTATTCAACTTATGATACATATTTAATGAATATTTCCTTTGTTACTATGTGCTTAAACGAAGGATATTATCGAAAGAATGGTTTAAAACTACCAATACTTCTAAACAATGAATAGGTGACCACGGCAAAATCTTTTAGCAAAATGGTCTAGAGATGCCCATTTTCGAATAGCCACCGAAATGTGAAAGGGATCCAACAAATAAAGATCCACCTCTTGTTGATGATCAAATTGTTAACCAAGGGGACAAGAGGAAACACCCTTTGGCTTGGGGAGCCTTTCTCAAGCAAACCAAGATAATCACATACAAACGAATATAAAATAAAGTTAGAAAGAACGACCAAACACGAGCAATTGTGTACATAAAAAAGCAAAAGATTACTTAATCATTTCAAAGTATATGAGGAAATAAAGACAAAGTCATTAATACCTTGTTCATAAGTCGACAAAAGTGTTTCAAACATTAAAATAAAGATAAAAACATCAAAATTAAACAGTTAGTGAAATACAACATCAAGGTTCAATAATTAAAAAGTAAAAAAAGAACATCCTATTGTTTGACTTCATTAACCATCCCATCTTAAACGTTCTCTTTATCGCCTGAGATCTCAACAATTTTGCCACCTCTGAATACCTTGGTATATTCCATTACATCCATAATAGGAACTAGCTTGGGATACAACAATTGAATTTTAGGAAGGGCATTTTCGAAAGAATCCTTCCTCACAATTCAGTATAAATTTACTTTAAAAGGATACTTTGTACAATTTAAGTGGTACAATTTAAGTGATATAAAGCTAAATACCACACATGGTCCTTTAACTTAATTATAGTTAACGATTTAGTCATTTATCTTTTTTTTTTTTCGATTTAGTCCTTTATGTTTTTAAATAATTTCAGCGCTACCCTTTAAGTGGAGTTTCGTTAAGAAAAAATTAAAAAAATCTCTCATCCGTTTCATAAAAAGTTATCCTTTATGTTTTGGAAATATTTCAGAAAAATATTCAAAGTTTAATCTAAGTTTGGCAGTAGGATTGATTCGTTAAAACTGAAGTTATGGGGTATTTATACTCCATAGACATCACTTCAGATGAGTGACAATCGTTCCTAGAGGTTTGATGAACATATGGAATGATCTAGATGAGAGATTTTTTAACTTTTTCTTAACGGAACCCCACTTAAAGAGTAACGCTGAAATTATTTAAAAACATAAAAGACCAAATCGGGAAAAAAAAAAAAAAGAAGATAAAAGACCAAATCGTTAACTGAAACTAAGCTAAGGGACCACGGGTGATATTTAGCCGATGTAAAATTACATCAGCAAATATGCATTATAAAATTCACATAAGAAAAAACAAACAATAAAGTTATTCCATAAAATATGAAAAGTTAAAATGTCTTTATTTTTTATTTGAAGTTTTATTAGTATTACCATTTTTTCAAAAGCTCGTTAGGATTATAATTATAATATTTTTTAAAAATTTAAATTATTTAATAAATCTACACCAAGATTGGATAACAATATCAAATAATTTATGTCTGACACTAATTAATTAAAGTTTTAAATCATAAGTCCTTAATATTTTTGCCTAGAATTATAAGAACTTAATAATATAGAATATTAAATTATTGTTATCTAGTATAGGATTACTTGGAGTGGTAAAAAGTTGTTTATGAAGTGTCATTTTAATGGTAAGAGTTTAACTTTGTAATCTTAATTGATAATTCAAATCTCATATAAGACGGTTGTTAAATAATCATAACATCATTATTATTAATAATAATTTTTTCTTCTCTAATTTTTTTAAAAAATTGGCAAAAAAGACATATCTTGACTTTGTATATTATGTATTTGAGCACTTCTATCTCTTTCCGAGATAAATGTAAATTTTTTTCTAAATATTTTATGAAATGTAAGACTTTCCTTAAATACAGATATAGATATAATATATATACACATATAAAAGTGAGATGATGCAAATATGAATTGTGATTTCCTGGATCCAATCCACTTGTATAGTTAAAAAATTCCAAGAATGCATATCATTTGACTTAACATCATGAACTACAAGTGCTGACGAAAAATAAAATAAAAACTAACAGTCAAAAATAAATTCATAAAAAATAAAAAAAAAAATAAAATTTAATAACGACAAAGTATTTATGTTTTACAAAGACAAAAATATATTTAATACTAAAAACTTCCACATAATCCCGTGAAAAGTATCCACATAAACCACAATAACTCAATAATTCTTTTCTCAAATATGCAGTTATCAAATTTATATGTTATACATATAAAAGTTACATACTAACGAAATTACTTCACTGACCTTTCCAAAATTCTTGCCATATACATTCATTTGCTTTTTCAATTAATTTTTCAATTTTATTATAAAAATCAAATACAGACAAATATTTGTCGGTAAAAAGTTAGTTAAAAATAATATTTGATTAATATCGTTGACATCAAAATAAAAAACAATTATAATATATCAACTATAATTGTTTCACTCTTTAGAAAAACTATAATCTTTTTGACACA
>JBBPBP010000001.1:48910594-48950228 GCA_037974735.1 Cicer chorassanicum | reverse complement strand
CTGCAAAAATTTGAAAAATACACAATAATTGATTTAAAGTCAGAGACAAAAATAAAAAACAAATTTTTAAGGGTCTAAAAGTTGATGAAATTTTTAATAAGCACTAAAAATAAAATAGTGAAATTTTATAGGGATAAAAAATTTAACCTTTACTATTAAATATGAATGGTTGAGTGATATATATATTAGTTTTTATATATAATATTGACAAAAAAAAATTATATAACAATTTCAAAATATGAAAATACACAGAGAAATTACAACTTTCAGAAACTTAGGTATTTTTTATTTTGAAATTATTTATTTTTATAGAAGTTGATAATAGTAGTAATATTTTTCTTATATGAAAATGTGATAGACTACTTTGTTGCATTCACAGACAATTTTTTTTGGATCCGCCACTGATTTAATGAATAATGTATTTGTGTTGTAGTGGTATGCAATATCTAGTACGATGAAGACCCATTGAAATTGGAGATTGAGCTTCATCAAGCTTGTGCTTCCCGTTAGGAATATGAAGCAGACAACATTAACAAACGTATACTCCCTGCACTTCAAGATATATATGATTCATTTCCAGGCAAGTTTTTGGTATCTTTTGTTGATTTGTTTAGTTTTTTTTTCCTGTTTATTTATTTTTATTGTACCAGATGGGTAAGGATTCATGTGGCGGGTACAGTGATTGAGATTATATTAAATTTCATAGCGATGTGATGGAAGCCCTTTGAGACAATTGATCGTGATCCAAACGAAGGCAAAGTCTGTCTCCATCTCTACACACAAGCACACACTTATACAAATATTACAACTCTTATGTATTGATATTAACTACTTAAAAATTTGAATATAAATAGTTTAAGAAGAAAACTAAACGTTTTATCTTTTATTTATCTATTTTATGATTTTATGTATATGATATTTTTTTAATCATATACATGTAGAAAAGTGACGATTTCTATATTCGAATCTTAAATCTATGTATCAATGTATTTATAGCTATCAACTAAGTTGTACTTACACAACAAATAGTATTTACTTTAAAATTAAATTTTTGCATAATTATACTATATGATTGTAACAAATGTTATTCTTTTCTCCCAAGTATTTTTTAGTGCAAATATTTGAAATCGTATAGAAAATTTGTGATTAATTACTCAAGTCTTTTTATTTTTATTTTTTTTATATATATCTGTTTGTCCCTCACTTTTTTTTACAATTACTAAACACCCACGTTTGGTCTCACATTCTATCCTTACTATCAATTTATCATTTTTCATAAACTTTGATTTTCTCTCATTCAATACCGACCACTATGTGACAACATCCTTAAATTCAACAAATGATTAATATTCCAAAACCGACATTAAACATATACTTCTTCTCCAGCTGAACCAAAATTAAACGGATCATGTTTGAGATGCAAATTAGATCTCCATTTGCCACATTAGAATTACGGATGACAAAACAGTAAAATTTACGTCAATCAAATTGAATCCTTCCAAATATGACAGAGAAAATCAACTTTGAAGAGTGTGAATTCTGATTTTCACTAATATTTAAAGACAATAATCCAAATGTAAGTGTTGATATTGACTCCGTCCTTTCTTGTACCTCATTCGTAAAAAAAATTATAATCTTATATTTTATATATTCAGTTATTTTGTTTTTATAATATTTTAAATTTTAATCCTATTTTCATAAAAATACTATTTTAAAGTCCACATTTATCCCGCTTTGTTGTTATACATAATTAGCACTTTAGTAATGAGATGTGACATCAAAAGTCAAAGATGTTGACTTTTTGTAAGGAGAAAATGAAATAAAACAGAGATAAAAAATATTTTGTTTTGTAAAAACTAAACATATTTGTAAATCAAACATTAGTTATAGTGTTTTACATTATCATCTTAAATGTTATCTAATTCCAATCTATGTTGTGCTTTGATGGAAAGTTATATGTACGAATTTGAATCCTCTATAACAGTTGAATAATGTAGTAGGAAATACTATTAGTGCACAAGAGGTTTTAGTTACAATCCTCTAATTAATGTTTTAATGATAACCAAACAACTAAATAAAAACAATTATCCGTTAACTATATTTGTTAAATGTGCAAATTAAGTTTGAAGACGAAAAATTATATTAATGACTATCAATTTTGAGGTAACAAAAATTATGAGTAAATTAAAGAAAATAATCTAAGTGTTTTTAACACATAATATTATCACTTAATAAACAACTAATTATGTTTACTAATAGAGTAAGTCAAAATGTAGCAATAAGAAGCATTGCATCAAGCATTTCATAATCTACAGTCCGAGTCAAAGCGTCGAAGACAAAAGAAATACAAGTCAATGATTGACCTTCTAAAGAAAATAGAAACTCATGTTGATCCTCTAACTCTGTCCAAGTCAACGCTACAATGATTATCTGCCTCTGACTAAAAACTCATGTTGATCCTCTAACTCAAAGATCAAAAGAAGAAAGCTCTAAATGAAGCCTATGATAAAGTCAATGTTCTAGTACAAGTTAGATCCCTTGATGAACAAATCAATAAAATCTACTAAACAAGTTCATAGTGACTCTAAAGAATCTGTTAGAGTTGTGACTGACTCTGATAAACATACCATCAATGCGCCTCCGACGAATTTGTTAATACAAGGTCACTCTAATGACTTTGCTTCTAATAATTCTAGTAAACCAGTTGATTTTGTGGTCAACGTTTTAAGTCAACAATCTGATACAGTCAACACTCAGATAAGAAGTCAAAATTCTAAATATCCTCAGCTCGTAAATGATGGATTTATCCTCTTAGTGAAAAAACACATGACATCCTCTAATAGTGACATCCTCTGAGATTTGTATTCTTAATTGAAGATACGCTGAATTAATTATGAAGATATATATGGATATGTCTTAAATGTTGCTTTGCCTTATATGCTAATTCAAAATCTCTAATGGTAACATTCTCAATCGAAACTTGAAACCGATCAACATGAAACAACTGAGAGAATGAAAAAGGCAATGTGATAAGAAGAATTTCTGTAAAAACCTAGAACACATCAAAAGAAAAGAATGAAGTAAAAATTCTCTCAATAGAAAGTTATTAGAATTGATGAAAATCAATTAAGTTGTTTGATACACTTGAATTGATATAGGATTTCAAATGTAATATTCTCTCACTGAGAGTTAGAATCCTAGAAATAAGTTTTGGGTCAATTTAGACACAAATTGGAACTGATGTAAATCATCTTGATAGTAGCAACGACTCTTTCATCCATAAGAGGCACCTGAAGAAGTATAACAATACTCATGAACATCAACTTGCCATAAAGTTGAGAAGGATTCTAACGGTGACATCCCAGAGAGGCTAAAGAAGAATACTCAAAACTTGAAGAGGAAGAGTAAATAAAACTTGTATGTTATTGTTTAAATAGTTGATTATGTCCTCGACTGCACTTAGAAAAAATCTCTATGTAAGGGGAGGAATAGAAAAAATCTCTGTGTCCTCTCTCTCTCTCTCTCTCTCTCTCTCTATCTGTTACGCTAATATAAGTTCTTGGCGTTTCAACTTTATTTTACTAAACTTGTTTTATAATCAGAAGTTGAATGATTTGATAAAGAACATAAGCAACTCAATTAATTTTTAGAAATGAAAAATACAATTCACACCCCTCATTTCTTGTTTTTCCATCACCTTCAATTAGTATCAGAACTCTATTCGTTGATTGAGCACTTTAGCAAGTGCATGTTTTTGGATCAATCCTATTTTCATTTTTTCTTCATATTTTTGTTTTAAAATTTCCTTCAAAACCTGGATTGATAAAAACTGATTCTTGGAGACAATATTTGCTATTTAAAAAATAGATAAAACGCATTAGCCGAACATCTATTTCTCAATTGACAATTTCATCTCTTTACCAAAGTGTTCTCTTGAAAAAAAAAAATTTGTGTAGTTTCTTTTTGAAAGCATAAGTATATGTGTTAAACTTTATTTTTATGTAATCACACTTCAATGACATTTTTAGTAAAACAGAATCTCTATATTGAGATAAACGAACGCTCAAAGAGAAGAATAAAAATGAAAAAGGATTTTTACTGTATCCTTCGAAGCAGGGTAAACATCTCGAATTCATATTTGTATCAGAGATATTATGTTAGATTAAAATTATATAAGAAAATACTTCACCATGTGTGTAGTTTTCTACTATAGATTGAAACTCTATTATGTATCTTTTTCTCAAAGATCTACTTAAGTATGTTCCAAAACTTCTAAAACTTCTCTTAATTTGTTTTCTTCTGTTTTGTGGTTGTAGTTTTGAAAATCTTCAATTACAATCTCAACAAGACTTTGGTGCTTCAACATGTTAATACTGAAATTTATATGATGATAAGAAAAAGTATTAATTAATACAACAGAGTTGTTAGTGCAAAGTAATGGAAACATTATAATGCATTTCAACAATGAAACTAATCAAACACAAAGAAATTTATTAAAACTTCAATGATTTATGATGTATATTCAAATGTGCAGGTAATCCTTTAGAAATGGTTAGTTATGCAACCTCTCACAAAACAACACAAATTCAGAAGGTTGAATGGAAACAAGTTGAAGTCCTTCGTCATCAAAAAGGTTAGATCAAACAAAATCAATTATTTGATCATCATATTTTAGGAATAAGCAGAATGAGTATGATGTCAGAGTAAGCTAAAAGTTTATTCCTTTGATTAGACAAATATTTTCATCTGATGTGATCCATAAATGATATATTTTAGTTAATTATAAAACAAGACTATCCTCAAAGAAGCCTAAACTGCAAGTAAAAGAGCAAAACTCTCTCATAGAAGGTCATTATCTAAATCCTCCACTAGAGAAATTTGTATAACAATTGGGTTTAAATATCTTATCATCTGGTCAAACTCATGGATATATTATAACCTAAAAAAAGCCACTTTGGCAATCCTCTAATTGCAAGGTCTGAAGTTATTCCTCTATCTAAACAAGGAGAATATTTTTGTCTCTGATGTATAGCGTGCTTAAATCATCATTTAAGGATTACATCTACGAAATCAAAAGCACTAGATTAAAGGAATGCATCTATTGATTCAGAAGAAAGAATTATCACAACCAAGCTAACTCTACATCTGGTTAGAAGTTTATTTGAAGGAAAATTTGACAAATTCTAGTAAGACAAGATTAACGACAAATTTGCTAAATCATCATTGTCTATCATCGATCAGGTACTCTGCAATTTATTTCAATCAATTTTTTTTTTGTACTTGTTTGTTTTATCTTATATGTTTAATTATCATATTCTCTGTCCTTGTGTGTCTAAGAAATAATGTTACTCCATTTTGTGTTATGTGTAGGCTTTTCTCTTTCTTGTGATACGTATCTTCTATCTTCGTCCACATTGTCTTGTCTTTGATTGTATCGCTTATGTTCTTTTTGCAAATTGTTTTTAGCTTAACTTCGTTAAAACCTAAGTTTTGTTTTCTTTTCTTTTCCTTATGTGTTTAAACTTTTCTCCTCACCAGTTTTTTGTTAAAAAATCATCTTTTTCGTTTAAACCTTTCTCTCTCACCCTAAATCCTTTTACATCTAAAAGTTTTAAACCTGAAACTCCTCAGGAAAAACCAGTTCAATCTCTCATCATTTAATTAGTCTTCATCTTCCTAATGATCATCTTAAAACATGAACTACTCAACTTCAATGTTGAAAAGTTCAGAAATCTTAAATTTGGTACATCTGTGAACTATAGTCAACAAGATGGATTATACAAGGAGATTCATAAAATGCATTCAAATGTTCACTTTGTGCAAACCCTAGATGTCAATGTCTTCTTCTCCTACTAAGGACCTTATGTACAACGAAGTAGTAAGAAAAGAGCATTGAAAAGATTGTGCCTCATTTTGTCTGATTCTTTTGTATTTGATGAATAGTTTGTAAGTAAAAACGAAGAAGGGTTGGAACACCTACATTCCTATCAAATATTCATCTTTGAAAGATTATATCTCCATTAATTCTATATTCAAAGAAAGTCCCATCCAACAAATTAGAGACAATTAGAGAAAAGGGAAAACTAATCATCTCATTTTCTTTAGTTGTGTCTCATGAGTCAGCAAGTAGGCTCTTCGTAACACCCTTTATTTTAATTAATTAATTTAAAACCCTTAGTTTTGTTTATTTTGTTTGCTTAATTTAGTGTGACGATAGTAAGATAATTATTCTTTGGATGTTCAATTATTTGATGAAGTATTTTTATATTAATTAATTTATTATTGGGATTTTTATTATTAACTAATTAAAACTCGTAGAAATATCTGTCTTAGAGTGAGCAATGACCAAGTCAATTTTGACTAAGTCAAAATTGAATCACCCACACTACTACTTTTGATAACTATATTTTATTTTTAATAGTATTTAGTTTATAGAACTGTGCATTTTCCCCTTGTGTCCATTCAAATGTGTAACTAGCAAGAATAAATATATGAATGTCAATTAATTCTTAACGGTTGGTCATTGAATGATATTATTTCAATTGAATTCCTTATTCATGTGTGCAATTAAACTCAATGAAGAGAATTATTCCTTCTCTCTGGTCAGCTCCACGCCTCCTTTATTAGTCACATACACCTCTCATTCGGAGGACACAATTAAACTTACAGTAGAGAAAAAGAAGTCATAATCACCCACACGCCATTACCAACATTACATTTACCTCAAATATTTTCTAAGCCACTCAAACAACCATCCTCACATTCCCTCGCATTCTGATCGAAGTTCTAAACTTTCGTTCCTTCATCTTGGTGAGATTTTCGAGGGCTATATAGTGTCACCTGGAAGGAAATCACTCAAGGTAAGGGTTTTTCCCCATGCAAGGTTAGGCCGGATATTAAATTAATAATTTGTAAGATATTGATATGATGTCTTGATGTCTTACAAGAAAAATGTTGATTCTATGTTTGCCTTAAAGAATTTAACTATAATGTTTTGTTTTTATGAGTAATATGTTTGCCTTGACAAAATTAATTATAAAATTTTGATTTTTACTATTATAACATGAGTAATATGCTTGTTGTCATATATTTGATGTAAAGTTGCAATTTTGTTGTTGTTTAGGTATACTTAATTATAAAGTTATGATCTCATGAGGGAATTGATGAAAAATTTTAATTTTTAATTGTGATAACATGATTAAGTTGATTTTTGTGATGTGTTTAGTGGGAAACCTTGATTTGTATGTCTAAATGACTAATAATGAGAGAAATTTTATAGTAGAAGAAATAAAGTTTATAGTTGTATGTGTTCTTCGTTATTTGAATTTTGATGTCTATCAATAACACGTGGCTAATCCAATTTTATAGTTTATAAAATGAAAGTTGTGATTGTAAGACATTTATTCACGTGTTTGTGTGTTATATATTTGGGATAGTAAAATTACTGATTCTCGATTGTAAGCATCCATGTGAATAAAATGTTTGTGTGTTATATATTTGGGATAGCTTTTGATACACCCTTGCGAGTTATAAAAACAATTTCAATTTCTCTAAATCTTTTATTACAAAAAGATTTTATATTTATATTTTAGTGTTGTTAACTTATTATTTGGAGTAATTTTTGCCATGGGATGAACTGACCCGTTACACCAACATTTAGGTACTAACGATCTCGAAGAGTTGCATGAATAACGTTTGCTTGGCGCACGCGCGTGGAAAAAAGGGGTATTTGAATAAAAAAATAATGTTTGTAGTGATAAGACCGATGTAGTACATTTTTAATGTTTATTTACTTTTTATCGTCAATTTTAAATAGAAATGCAGAGGTGAGTTTCTTCCGCTAGGAAAAAATCTGAATTAGTTGTTTTTATTTCACTTAAGGAGAATTTGTTCTATTTTAGGACGTAAGTGGACATTTTCTACAATTAGCAAATTATCTTTACAAAAATAATAACAATAATATTCAGTAAATTGCGTTGTGTTATTTCATAAAATGAAATCGAACTATTTACTAGTGAAATTTTATTGATTACATGATAAACTACTTTCTTTAAAAAAATGTCATTTTTGAAAGAAAACAAATACTTTTAAGTAATGTCTTGTATCAAAATCTGGGGCGTTACACTCTTGAATATGAAAACTTCCTCGTCACACTATCAGGTGAAAATCCCAAGAAGGAAGACGATTACTGAAGAAGATGTAAACAAAGAAACTTAGTTTTTGATGTATTAGGAATTTGTGATTCAAACCTAAAATGTAATTTAAATTAACAACTCTGGTTCAGGAAGCCTTAAAATATTGAAGTTCAACTAAAGTTTATCTTTAAAAACATAGGACAAAATATTTTCTTAACATGAAAACTTTTACATAAAGCTTCTCACAAGTATTTTTCTCAAAAAAAACAAATTTCCCATTCTCCAAACATTGACATAAAGTGATTATTCTCAAATTATCATATACATATATCTTCCAAACATTCAACAGTTAAAAATTCTTTAAGATTAGGGCTTTCGCAAAATTTCCATCTTAATTACCTTTAAAAATTTACTTTGAGATAACCTAAACAAATTAGGATTTTATCATTTTGAAATCACAAGTTACTTAAACATTTTAGTCTTTACTGCTTTCTAAAACATTTCTAGGGTTTTCCAATTCCTTTTAGCAAACTAATCAATTGATGATGGACAAGTTCTATTTTCACAAATTCTCCAATTTTACTAAAATTTTCAAAATCCTAAATTTTCAATCAACAACTTAAATAAATGCTATTTAGGTTTTCTACCCATTTTAAAGATAAAGATCACATCCTAATTGTACAAAAGAAAAGTTTTTTATTCCAAAACCCTAAATGGTTGGTTTGGGTTTGGCCATGAGCTATAATTGGAAGGGGAAAAATTCTTCTTACAAAATTAATTTCTTCGATGGATCTAAATATACATATTAGGACCTTTTCAACAATTAAAATCAAAAACCTTCAAAGATCAAATTTACTAACATAAAATCATTTTTAGAGCAAAAATTCATAGTGTTTCAAATTTAATGATATTTTTTCTTTAGATATACTATCACAGCTCATGGATTTATTATATTTGTGAAGAAAAATTCATCCTAATATGAGACCAATTTTTTTAAAAAACACCAAATTAATGCTCTAAAAACAAAATTTATTTTAAGTCCTTTACTACAACCAGTAGATCCACAACATTAACAAAAGAGAAACAACACTTTAGTAGAGTTCTTTTCTTTGAAAAAATTTAAAATGTTAAAAATTAAAACTTTCTTTTAGATCTATTATCACAATTTATAGATCCACCATATTAACAAAAGAAAACTTCAATCTAACATGATTCATTTTATTGGAAAAAAAATTAAAATGTCCGAAATTCATTTTTTTTTTTTTGAGATCTATCATTACAAGACATTGATATACCACATTAGTGAAAGAAAAATTAAAAAAACATCCTCTAACTATATATGGCCTCATGGCCTAGAGAAAGACGGATGAATAAAATAAGTTTTTTCATGACAACTTAGATCAATAGAAATAAGATAATAAAAGGAGGAATATTGTTTCACAAACCTTTGAGAGATAGAGCTTTCTTCAAGTAATAAAATGGTTGTTTAGGTTTTCAACCTTCTTGCCAACACAAAACATTTTAAAGAAAACAATGTACATTTTCTTTTTTTTTTCTTTTTTTTTTCTAAGTGAGACCATGAAAAAATAAAATGAGGAGTTGAGTGGAAGGAGATTTTCACCCTCTTCGTTTTTTAGTGTCCTAGTAATATTATTTTGTATCCTTCCCTCCCTTTACAACCAAACAATTAGTCTCACACACTTTTTACACAAAATATCTAGATATTTCGCTAAAAAACATCATTACATCCTTTAATCACTCTCACAAATATCACATCACTCACTTTTAGAACAACTTTAGTAAAAATATATACTCTCATTGCAATCTTACTAACAAATGAATTCAATAGTAACGAGCAACGTCATAAATATTTGTCGATCATAAATCCTCCATAATTTGATTAAATTATTCTCCAACGAATAATTTAAACCGGGTCTCTAAAAATATTTTTCCGAACAACTTACTAACCCATCATCTCCCATCTAATCCTTCGTACACAAGTCAATCTAGTCCACTAACTAAAAGAGATATTTCTAAAATATTAATATCCTAGAAAAATATTTAGATATTTTGTGTCTTTGAGTCAGATTATCTCGCTCAATCTCCAAGTTCGTTCTTAAACAAGTCACAAAACGCTCACGAATACATTTTTCAATAACAGAAAAATTATATAATAAATCTATTAATTAAAACTTTTTAAAATTTCAAAAATAAAATTTCAGCCAAAGAAGTTTTTGTCGCTTAGCTTAAAAAATATAATGAGATCAAATTATCATTATAGTCGATATACAAAGTTCCCGTTTAAATTTTGGTGGCATTTGGAGCCCTTTAAAATTTAAACAGTGGGTATATCTTGCTTGTTTTCTTAAAAATCAATAGAATTTTTTTAAAAAAAATTATCAATGGCAAGACATTCCCATAGTCATTTAACATCAAATAAAAGATCCGAACAATTTTTCATAGTTTAATTTGTAAGCTAGACACAATTACAACATATTTTACTTACTACAAACATTCTAAATAGTAAACAGACAAAAAATAAACAACGGAAGGCACAAATAGATAGTAAGTCGTAATTCTTGTTATAAATTAATTATGGGTCTTACATTACTTCCCTCCAAAAAGAAGTTTTGTCCTCGAAACTTAAAGTAAGACTAACAACCCACGTTAGGTTTGCACTCAAATTCAACGTCCACGACACAACTTGTTTCACCAAGTCCACACGAAGAGGTGGCCGCCTATCCCATTTTCTTAGGGTGCCTAATAACTTTACACACTATTATAATCGGTAAGACTCGCTCGTTCCGTTAAACATCATTGCGCCTACTATCAACAAGAGTTAGGGGTGATCAATTCTTTGATTTGTCAATAGGTTGTTAATGACCATGATGGTGCCATAGACCATCTTAACCTCACCGTTATAGCAGTCCCTGCGACTTGTGTTCAAGGTTATCTAAGGCACAGGAGGTCTAAAAATCTCTTCAAGGTCCACTAAGTTTCCCTTAGTTTTCTACCACTTTGATTCCATCGATGAAGCACAATTCCCAAAACACATAACACAACCTCCTATACACCCACTTAGTATGAAACATCCATTAGCTACCAAACGGAAACACTAAGTATGACGCCAATATACTAAGTACGAAACAATAATCTTCGCCGAGAACCCCTTATTTACCCCCAATGCCCACAAACCCTTAATTTTCTTCACTCCCACAACTACACCAGACCATAAAGTTAACATCATAATCTTATTCTAATTATAGCTTTAATAATTCCATCCCAACATCCAGTTGGTGATCCAAGTTGCTCAAATCTTCTTGGCAACATGCCAACACTATACCACCTATAACACACAAACTTTCTTTTAGTATAATGCTTCATTTCTAGAATCACGTCTCCAACAAAATCCCAACTTGAATTTAATTCACTGATTAAAATTTACATTTGCCTCATTCTTAACACCTTAAAATTTACATTTGTCCGTCATATCCCAAAATGTCATCTGACCTAATTTGATTTTCTTTTGTCTTCCCTCCTACTATTAAACTCTTCTTCCTTTGAAGAAGCTTGTCATCCTGGTCATTCTTAATTCCTTCAATAGCTCAAACAAAATCTTAATCCTTCCAAATTTCCACGCTTCTTATGAATGTTCCCCATCCAAAATATATCTCAAAAAACTTTGCACCTCTATCATCGTCCTATTGTCCATGTGGTCAACATTTAGAGCCCTTTACATTCTTAGCTCATTTGCTATCATAATTCGTTTTTCTTCAATATAATGATTAAAATAAATTAAAAACTTACTAGTTTCCACCAAACTTTTCTATTCCATGCTTGATTCTTCCTGACTAAACAAACGCTTAACTCTTTTGATTGAAGAACACGATAAATGTATCCCCGTGATACCAATTGATATAATGCTTTTGAATCCTTGGCTTACATTCATAATAACAATTTCCAAATCACGAGTAAGGTAATTCCTTTCATGAATCCTTATTTGACAGAAGCTACATTTCCAAGTGCTTCTCCAACATGTTTTCTTGGCATGTCTTCCAAAAATTGGTTTACTCACAGGGTTCTTATTCGTTCCAACCTTAATTGAGTTACCAACTAAAAAAGTCACAACAATCGAACATCCTAATGAAACTACTCCTTAAATGTTCCTAGTAAGCATCTCATAATGCATAACTATATATTAACCTCAACCTCATAACTTCACATTAAAATATTTCCAAAACCCACACACCGTACTCGTCCATCTAGTCGTAGAAAACACTTCTTTCAAATCTTAATGCTTGACTTCCCAAGAACAACAACTAAACCATAAATCATTTGTTACATTTTTTCCTTTTCTCACTCTATCCTTGAATAAGACTCTAAAATCTAATCTTCCAAATCTTCAAATACTCATCCCACCATCTAAATTCATCCATTTCATCTTAAGATACAACACAAGGTCTTATGCATCATCGACTTTAACCGTCATAGTAATCTCACAAATGAAAACTCTTCTATTCATTGCACAAAATTTTTAGTAAATCTTAAAACACTTCAATTGATACAAGTTTAACACTTTCTGACCTTAATTCCTTTGATTATACAAGTTTAAAGTGCCACTTAGTCCTCCATTCATCCGGGTCGATTAAAATCGTTGACTTAAAGGTCAACCATCTTAGGGTCTCAAATCTAATCTCGATTAATCCTTCCAAACATAATAAAAATATTCACGATCTCCTAGTGTTTACCAACCTTTAATAGATAATTAAAGCTTATACTACTACAATCTCTAAGTATTCACGTACTTTATACTTCCAATTCCACTTAATAGTAACATACGATTCAACACATTAAGGGTTAACTCCTTATGTTTACCCAAAAATCACTCCAAATTCACACTTACCCACCTATAGTTTCATCTCAAATCACCACCTATACTGGCTATCTCCCGAACCACGTAAAGATTTGTCACTTACCAACGGAATATTTGGTCTCACACCATTAATCGTCACGAGATTCATCCTTAACAATCTAACTCGTAAATCTAGTTTAACTCGAATGCTCAACCTTATCCTTCAAGGTATCCACTATTCTTCTAAGTCGTTCTTTAATTATCACAAGGTTTTACTCACCACTAATGTGAAACACCCTTAACTTCAATACAAGCCACCTCCGTTGACACCCACACATCATAATTTATTCCAAATGACATCCCTGTTTTCTCCACAATTTCATAGTGGTCGCATCTTGTTGAGAATTATCAAACTTTGTTCAATCTCGTCGTCAAACCTATTGAGCAATCATCTAATATTTTTTCTTCAAAAGTCTCCCAATTAGATTCTTACATGTAATCTTTTATCAGTATGGTGGTATTCGTCCATCTAAACCCACAATCTTCGAGTGACCATCAACAACGTAGCCTTCGTATCCTTAGCACTACTTCAAAAGCCCCTCGTAGTCCTGATTCGCTTCAATCATGTTCTTTCAAGACTGTTGCATCTAAGGAATTTAGCGAAACTTGTCGACCAAATTCGACTAATGTTCTAAGTTTTAGCTACTCTTTCTACTAAAGTGCTACAAGGCACACTGTTTTGGTTCAGAAACAATAAACTACTTAATCAAATCATGCTTAACTCAATACAATAAAATGCAAAGCACATATGGACTCCAATTATTTACTCCCACTAAACTTGACTCCTGATCAACTTAGGACACCCAACTCACAACCCCAACGAAATCTAAACTGAGGCTCTGATACCACAATGTAACACCTCGATTTTTAACAGCGAGAGTGTACTTTTAAAAAAATAACCCTTAATGGTAAAACATTCATAATTGTCCTTTAATTTAAAAATCAAGGAAAACTTTTGATTGCAAAATTATTTTCCAAAAGCGACGATTAGAATCATTGCCGTATTTTATATAATGATTTCGATACAACTAACTTATTCACGGATGATCGATTCACATTGAACAAAAATGTTTCACAATTGTTTCAGAATAAATAGAACCCTTAGTTGATTTTGAAATTTTAAACTAACAATTACTGGGTATTGAGGACAGATGGGTGGCATCAAGCTTCACCGTTTTCGATCGCCAATCCAAATAATTGCTCTACCACATGCTCAACGTTTTCGCAATTCTCGTACAACTCAAAACTCTATGAACCTGGGGAGAAAACCCATTCCACAATAATACTAGGAGGTCATGATCTAAAAATTACATATACACAAAAATACAAAGCACAAAAGCATAACATGGCATGGTATGAACATGACTCGTGTGTTAAAGCACCCTCACGCAATGCTTATATGTTAGTGCACATGATTCTAGAATTTTAAACCCTCCTCGAGGGGTGTAAATCATAAATGTACAGTCTCAGCACATACTAGTACTATTGATCAAGGTGTAGGGTCAACACAGACTAGCACGATTTACTATTGTTCACCCTTAACATAGACTAACATTACTCATTAATCCTCGTTAGGATAACGTGGACCATCAACACCTCAAACCATCATGTGGCACATCACGGTCACCCCTAACTATGAAATGCAGGAGCATGTTCTGACCATTTCACATACATTATTATGTAAATGCAATTCTTACCTCGACAATGTTTTGTTACACAAGTAACTTACAGTACGCCAACATTGAAGTGATAATGTCAATTACAAGAGAGAAGGGTTCGAATTGCAATTGTCCTTTTTTTTAAATAATTCCTGCTTAGTTTAAAAATATTTAACTTAAGATGAATCTTGATTTTAAACCCTCTTATATGAGATATTGGTTAGTGAAATCACAAAATTAACTTCTCTATGAGATCTATGGTTAGTTAATCATAAACAAATAAAGATAAGGGAAAGAAAATCACACAGAGATATATCCTGGTTCACTCAAAGTGGGTTACGTCCAGACCTCACAATTGTGAGATTTTTCACTAAGTGTTCAAACATGATCGTTCTTGTTTTTCACACAATCTTTTCAGATCAATATTGATCTATTACAGTATGTAACCTTTCCACCTAGAAATGATTTCCAACAATTACCTTTCAATCTTAAAGAGGATTTTAACAGATCACCTTTTAACCATAAAATGATTTTTTTTACAATTTACTCAAACTATATTCAAAACAATAGTCTTGAGTTACAAATGTGATGATTAAAAGAGTTTGGTTGGTCTGAGTGTACTCAACACTTGTTTGAGTTTGGATTCTTGGCAAAGGACTCAGTAGGATTGATCTTTGAATCTAGTTAAACAAAACTGGAGCCTTTCCTTTTGATTGAAGGGCTTTAGTATTTTCAAGTATGATTATGTATGTGATAGACTTGTTGCACTTGAAACTCTTGCCTTATCCTTGACCTTGAGGTTCCTTTTATGACAGCTCATCTTGCCGTTGAAAAGGTCCAGCTGTCTCATTTCAGTTTTGGATAAGTGTTGTTTTAAAGCAACAATGGTCTTGCTTTAAAAATCAGAACGATCTTCATTGCTATTTTGAGAAGTATTGAACTTGAGAACATTTGACAGTTGTTTTGAAGTCATACTTTGCTCTATCACGTGCGCAGACTGCTCAAAGGTGCAATTGCAGTGTCCAACCATGTATGTCAAGGTTGTACTTGCTGCTTGATCAATATGGAGAATGATCTTGCTTGTTTGATTATGATGCATAGCTTTTACCTTTGTTTTTTAGAATGAATCTTTCTGATGCGATCTTGTATAGATCTGGTAACTTTGTAAAGGATGGTTTATTTGCAAATCAGAATCGATCTTTATCTTATTTCCTTTTTAAGAATAGGAACATTCTTGGTTTGCAGAAACTAAAGGTTGTGAAGAACGATCTCCGTTTTTCCTAGAATTCTGTCAGAATGTTCTTCGTTTATTTGAATGATCTTGCTTCTTCCAATATGATCTTGTGTTGATATGTTTAATACCTATCTTTAATTAATACACTCAAAAACACATGTTAAATAACAAATTGCTTTTTAGAAAATAACAAAACGCTTTTTAGAAACATAATTAGAAATTTAATTAACTTTGTTTGATTATCATCAAAACATTAATTTGGGATTTTGTCTCAACAATCATAACCTATTCGACGATTCCAACGACACCTCTTAATTTCCTTGTATCATCAACCAATCAATGCAAGTTTCTAAAACAACCCCTAAATGAATGCTAAGTTTAGCGCTATTCAAATAAATTAGGGTTTAGCTTTCTCTTAGATTTTCTTACCTAATTTGGTTCCCTAACTTCAACAAGACTTTGGTTTAGACCCTTAGGAGAAAATGAAATTTCAAATCCTTTTTAAAACACTTATGTCATACTTTAAACATTTCCAATTTTTTTTTTAAATTACTGAAGTTTAACTCAAATATGTCTTTAACATTTTAGGACATAAAGCTTCTCACAAATATTTTTCTCAAAAAACACAAAACTTTAAAATCTTATCATTTGACATAAGGTGACTATTTTCCAATTATCACACATAAATCTTTCAAATTTTTCAACACTTTAAAATTCGTCAAGATTAGGGCTTTCCCAAAATTTCAAACTTGATTACCTTTAAAATTTTACTATGACATAAACAATTTAGTCTGTACCAAACTAATCAATCGATCATTGACAAGTTCTATTTTCACAAAAACTCCAATTTTACTAAAATTTTCAAAACTCAAAAAATTCTAGCAACAACTTAAATAAATACTCCTTAGGTTTTCAACCTTTTTTAAAATCTAAGATCACATCCCAATTGTACAAAATAATTTTTTTGTAAATGTAAAACCCTAAATGGTTGGTTTGGGTTCGGCCATGAGCAATTTGGAAGGCGGAAAAAGTTCTCTTCAAAAATTAATTTCTTCCATGGTTCTAAATATACATATTACGACCATTTCGGCAATTAATGTTACAAAACTTCAAAGTTCAAATTTACTAACACAAATTGTTTTTTTGAGCAAAAATCGAAAGTATTTCAAATTTGATTTTTCCTTTAGATCTACTATCACAAGTCATGGATCTATTATATTTGTAATAGAAAAATCATCCTAGTATAAAACCAATTTTTTGAAAACCCCAAAATGTTCTAAAAATATAATTTTCTTTTAAATCATTTACTACAACAAGTAGATCTACAACATTAACAAAAGAGAAACAACACTTTAACATAGTTTAGTTCTTTGAAAAAACTTAAAATGTTAAAAATCAAAACTTTCTTTTAGAACTATTATCACAACTTATAGATCCAAAATATTAATAAAAGAAAACTTCAATCTAACTTGATTCATTTTTTTGGAAAAAAACTTAAAATGTCCACAATCCATTTTTTCTTTGAGGTCTATCATTACAAAAGACATTGATCTACCACATTATTGAAAGAAGAAAAAATCCCCTAATGATATGTGGCCTCACGACCTAGAGAAAGAAAGAGGGAGATGATAAATTTTTCACGACAAAACTTAGATCAACAGAAAGAGAAGAATGAAAGGAGTAAGATTTATTCACAAACCTTTGAGAAATAAAGCTTTGATCTAGTAGTAAAATGGTTGTTTAGATTTTGGTCCTTATTACCAACACACACAAAATTGAGAGAAAACTAAGTATATATTTAGTTTTTCTAAGTGAGAAGATTAAAATGTAAAGTGAGGAGGTGAGTGGAAGGATATTTTAGTCCCCTTTTTTAGTTTCCTAGTAATAATTTTTTTTATTCTTCCTTCCCTTGACAACCAAACAATTTGTCTCACACACTACTATCACAAAATATCTAGATATTTTGCTAAAACACATCATTATACCATCTAATCACTCTTACACATATCACACTACTCACTTTTTGATCTACTTTAGTAAAAATCTTATCTCTTGTCGCAATCCAATTGATAGATAAATTCAACAATAACTTGCAATATCTAAAAATATTTGTTGATCATAAATCCTCCATAATTCAATAAAATTATTCTCTGACGAATAATTTTAATCGGGACTCTGAAAATATTTTCCCGAACATCCTACTAACCTATCATCTCTCATCTAATCATTCTTACACAAATCATTCTAGTCCACACACAAAAAGGGATATTGAGGTAGCTCATTTTGGTCCATATAAAATATTACTACATAGTAAGAAAATGTCTTGATATTTTCACTAACCACTCGTTAAAATATTAATATCCTAGAAAAATATCTAATTCTTTTGTGACTTTCTGTCACATTATCTCACTCAATCTCCAAGTTCGTTGTTAAACGAGTCGCATAATACTTATGGATAAATTTTTCAGTAACAGAAAAATTATATAATAAATCTACTAATTAAAACTTTTCATTATCTGAAGAAATTTCGTTCCTTAGCATAAAAAAATGTAATGAGATCAAACTCTCTTTAGAGAAGATACATAAAGTTGTCGTTTAAATTTTTTGGTGGTATTCAAAATCTGACAAAATTTATACAACGGATATATTTTGTCTGTTTTCTAATGATCAGTAGAAATTTTTTTTTTTCGACAATGCCAAGACATTTACATAGTCATTTAACATCAAGAAAAACATATGAACTATTTTTCATAGATCAATTTATAAGCCAGACCCAATGACAACAAATTTTATAAACAAACAAACAAACAATGTAAACAGTAAACAAACAAAAAATAAACAATAGAAGAGACAAATATATAGCAAGCCATAATTCTTGCTATAAATAGATTTAAGAATCTTAAATTTTCTTTCCCTTCTCAGTTTTTTTTGTGTAATCTCGGTTCTTAAATCAATGAAATGTTGCTATTTCCTTCTTTTTTTTTCTCTATCTCTTACTATTCTGGTTTTAGTTTTTGGCAATTTACTAATGTTAAATTTTTGTATGTTGTGTGGTGGTCTTGAATTTTTTCTTTTACTCTTATGTGTGTTTTGGTGCGTAACTGATTGATTGCAGTAATTCCTATATATACATTTTTTTATTTCATCTTTTTTGATAACGACAAAGGGAGGAAAAAAAGAGTAGAAGATATAATAATATAATTAACTGTGTGCTTGTGTCCGATTGAATTATTGGGTGTTTTCTTTGCACCAGATTGGTGCACAATCAACATCATCTACATCATCGCATTATGTGCACCATACACATCAACTGCATGATACGCATCATTTGCATCTTCATATGATTGTCATTTGCATATCATCTACATATGTCGTTATTATGATAATTACTTGCAGTTTACCCTTGTTTTGAAAGACTTAACATCCTCTAAAAATATAATTTGTTCTATTAGGCTCAATATCCTAAAAAGAACAATAATAAAAAGGCTTTACATTCAAAAGAATTGTGAATTGTTAATCAATAGTTTTCATAAGAATCCAAGGCTTAACATCATCGGAATTTGTGAATTCAATTTAAAAGACTTGTCAAAATTATAATAATATATGTATACCTTATCTATTTGCTTATCTTTGTGCCTTTCCTCCCTGATAATTCCTTTTTATTTTGATCCTCACGTGTATCAAAAATAAAATAACTTAATAAATTTGAAACTCTTAAAGAATCGTGTTCCACATATTTACGTAGAGTCCCAAAATATTGGTTTAAAAATTTTCTTTTAGAAGATTAAATGATTATTAAGTTAAAAAAAATTTGAGTACTACATTCAACGAGCATTCTTTAAAAAAATTGTGAAGGAAAATCGTTCATTAATTGTATAGTTGTTTGTCATAATAAAAACAAAAAAAAGGAGATTGTTAGTGCAAAAGTGGTTTTAGCTACAATCCCTTAGTTGATGTTTTGATGATAACAAAGCAAACAAATCAGAATAATTATCCCCTAATTGTATTTGATAAGTGTGCATATTAAGTTAGAAAACGAAGAATTATATTAATGACTATCTATTTTAAGGTAGCATAAATTATAAGTAAATTAGAGATAATAATCAACGTATTTTTAACACAATATCATCACCTAATAAACAAGTAATTATATTTACTAATAGAGTAAGTCATAATATAGCAATAAGAAGCATTGCAACAAGTGTCTGATAATCTACAATCTGAGTTAAAGCGTTAAAAACAAAGGAAATACAAGTGAATGATTGACCCTCTAAAGACAAAGGAAAAGAATGCTACAATGATTATCTTCCTCTAATTAAAAACTTATATTGATCCTTTGACTCAAAGATCAAAAGAATGAAGCTTTAAATGAAGGCTTTGATAAAATCAGTGTTATGGTACAAGTTAGATCCTCTAATGAACAAAGAAAGAGAATCTATTGAACACGTTCACAATGACTCTAAAGAATTTGTTAGAGTTGTGGCCGACTTTGATAAATGTGCCTTCAACGAGCCTCCGACGAATCTGTTAACACAAGCTCGCTTTGATGACTCTACATTTGATAGTTCTAGTAAATCAATTGATCGTCTAGTCAACGTTTCAAGTCAATACTCAGATACAGTCAAAGCTATGATAAGAAGTCAACATTCCAACATCCTCTACTTGTCAAGGATAGACTTATCATCTGATAGAAGAATAACATGACATCCTCTAATAGTGACATCCTTTGATATCTGTCTTCTTAATTGAAGATACGCTAAATTATTTATGAAGATATATATGGATATGTCTTAAAGGTTAAGACAAATGTGTATTCAACATCTCTAGTGATAACATTCTCAGCAGATCCATTTTTCAGTATTTAAGTAGAAATCGATCAATATGAAAACACAACTGACAGAATGAAAAAGGAAATGTATTAAGAAGAATTTATCTAAAAGTCTCAAACACATCAAAATAAAAGAATGAATGAAAAAACCTCTCAGTAGAAAGTTATTTGAATTGATGAAAATCAATCAAGTTGTTTGATACACTTGAATTGATATAGGATTTCAAATATAATATTCTCTCAATGAGAGTTAAAATCCTAGAAACAAACTTTGTGTCAATTCAGACACAAATTGGAACAACTCTTTCATTCATAAGAGGTACCTGAAGAGATATAACAATACTCATGAACCTCAACGGTAGCCTTCTAGAAAGATGAGAAGGGTTTTAATGGTGACAGTCTGGAGAAACTAAAGAAAAATACTCAAAGCCTGAAGAGCCACATAAATAATACTTGTATGCTATTGCTTAACTGGTAGATTATGCCATCGATTGTACTGAGGTAAAGTCTCTCTGTAAAAAGAAGACTAGATGTAACAACAGTCTGTTGTGAATTAATATAAAAATCTTTGTATCTCACCTCTCTCTTTATTACTTTAATATAAGTTCTTTATGATTCAACTTTATTTTATTAAAACTGTTTTATAATCGTAAGTTGAATTATTTGATAAAGATAATATATTTTAATTAAACAACTCAAGTGATTTTCAGAAATAACAAACCCCCAATTTCGAATATCTCGTGTCTCGTCTCCCGAACATAAAACCTGATGGAGGCAAATTAGGCAAAGATCACTTGGCACCACATTTGAAGATATTACAACAACAGTCTTGCTGATGTCCGTATCATCTTCCAAGAAAGCCAACTCGGAAACCAAGGCAAAATGATCGCTACCCCATTTATATACATATAGTTATGGAATGGAAAAATAAATAAATAATACAATACACCGTTCAAGTACAAAGGAGTATAAGGAAAAAGAAATGCATTTCAATTATGAGGACTTGTGGTCGTATATTGAAACAATTGATGTTAAAAGAATTGATTGAATTGATTGTCACAAGAAATTGAGGTAAAAAAATGTGATATGTGCTTGGTAATACCAGACTTTGTTTTGATGATAAAGTAGGACCACTTTTGACAATGTAAACAAAATTATTAGTCTCATGACACGAGATTCATGTTTATATTCTATATTCAATATTCAATATTCAAGATGAGTTATAAAAAACTACTACTTTATTTAAGGCTATTGCTAAAATAATTATCACATGAAAACTAAGCTTTATTTAGTTAGAACTAAGTTGATTTGAAGAATAATGACCCTTAAACTTTGATAATAATAAATATTATTTTGTGGGAACAATTTATTGTGCTAACTAAATTGTTTAAGTGTGTAGAGCCAGTTCTATTAAAAGTTTTAAAGACTTTACGTTATATCTTGTAATGAATAGAAAAAATAACTTAAGAAATCAAGGTAATGCTCTAAAGAATATGTTAGCTATGTCTAACTCTGACCAACGCTTTCTCAACAAGCCTCTGATGAATCTGATAATGCAAGTTCGCTCTGATAATTCTACGTATGATAATTCTAGCAAACCACTTGATTGTCGGGGCAACGCATCAAGGCAACACTCTGACAAAGTCAATGCTCTGATAAAATTTACATTTGAGCCCAAAACTTTGAAGAAGTCAATATCTCAACATCCTCTGCTCATCAAAATTAGACTTATCCTCTAACTCAAGAAATGCAATGACATCCTTTGAAAGTTTTATCCTCTAGTTTTCATGCACCGCTTCTATCAAGATATGTTAAATCAGTTATTAAAGTATATATGAACAAGTTTTTAATGTTGATTCAAGATCTCTAAAGATTCGATTCAATCCATTATTTTGCATGTTGATTTCATGCAGTCACAGCAACAGTCAAAAACCCTAATCACTTTGAAGTTTCTCAATAAAAGGACTTGTCATCTTCACTACAAAGCAACACATACGAAAAACCTATTGCAGTCATATACAATAACCATTGAAAACTTTGTATTATTTCTGAGTGCTGAAAAACTTCAAATACATTCTGAGAGCATACTTTGTAAATTTTCTTTTTTGAGAGTTATTCAGAAAACAATCTTAAACACTCTTTGTAACATAGTTCAGTAGTAGTTGTTGCTCTCAACGGCTTGACTATACTAAGCTATAAGATTGAAAAGACTTGAACATAGTTAGATTGACTAGTATGTGATACTTTTGACGATTAGTGGATTAAATCCTTCAGAGTAAAAGGACTAGACGTAGCTACCGTGTTGGTGATGGTAGTGAACCATGATAATTTGGCTTGTATTTCTTCTCTTTATCTTTTTATTTACTTTTATTTTATCACACTTTTATTTTTTCATCTATTTAATTAAAAGAATTCAAACCTTAAAAACCCAACTCAAACTCTTTTTTTTTTGTGTTTTTCTCACTTCATATTTATCGTGTTTTTTTTGTTTGTCTCTTCACCTTCTGTAGTGTTCAACCCCCACTTTATTTTTACTTATTTTTCGCATACATCTATCACCCCACACACATCAAAATATCTTTTTTATTTGTCTCTTTAATCTTTTTTATGTTTACATTACAACACACACCTATATATCTTTATATAAAGTTGTTTAGTTTATAAATAGAAATTTTTCCTCCTAAATTGATGGTAATTCTCTACTAAAGAAACTAACTGTAGTGTCCATATTTAACATCCACATCACTTCTAGAAAAATTGTAATTTTTAACAATTTGTCATTTCATTTAAGAATTTAATATTCATATTAATTAATGTTTTTATTCTCTTCGCACTTATCGAGATGACTTTTATTTTTTCTTTATTGATACTAAGACTTTTTATGTCTATTTGTTTTTATTTTTTCTTTTGACAATTTTTTTATTTGCTTCTTCACCTTCGTTTGTTTGCAATCCTCCTTCATTTTTATTTTTTTTTCCACATATTATATCTATATCTATCACACCATCACATATCGAAAATTCTTTTATTTGTCTCTTTAAATTTTTTTTTTTTATGATTACAATTCAAGACACATTTATATCTTGATATATCTTTATTATATATAACTGTTGTTTAGTGTGTATATAGAAATTTTCCCTCCCAAATTGATGGTAATTTTGTAATTTTTAACACTTTATCATTTTCAATTAAGTATTTAGTCTTCTTATTTATTTATGTTTTTATTTATTTCACACTTACCAAGATGTTTTACACCAATTTTGTAATATACTAAAAATAATTTTTTATGATAAATTAATTATTTAAATCAATTTATCATTTTAATTTTTTTTAAATTAATATAACAAAAAGATGAATGTATATGAAATGTAAACCAATTTTAAAATCTTTTCAGTGGCCACAAGAACCAGTCGTTCCACTTTTCTTTGCCTATTATAGAGTTGAAATGTAAAGGATATTACTAGGCAAAAGCCATAGCCCATAGTAATAGGTATCGGCTCGATTTGTTTTATGTTTACACTTGTCTCGATTTCTGAGATCAATTTTGTTGTTGATAGTAATGTCTTTCTTGTGCATTTTATCCTTGTTAGATGGGTGATATTAGATTGGTCCTTATACATCTAATATAATAAATAAAGTAGTGGTAAATTTGTTATTATCGCAAACTTAGTTAAATCAGTTCTTGATAATGAATATCTAGTTGAAACTTATAATTATTTATTACCTCCAGGCGAATATAATAAATGTATAAATATATTATTATTCACTATAAAAATTAATTTATTGTGACATTCACATTTTGTGATGCCTTATTATTTGTCACTAAAGTTACATTTAAAAAACAGATTTATTGTGACATTCACATTTTGTGATGCCTTATTATTTGTGACTAAAATACAAATTCATCTCTAATAGCTCTCGTTTCTCTCATTTCCCTTTCTTCTCATTTATCTCATTTTATGGTTTCAGAAAACCTATTTCGCCCAATTGATTTCCACTTATGTTAAGCATGAAATTCATCTCCGATAACAACAAATTCATCTCGCGTTTCTCCATTTTCCCCAATGATTTCCTGTTTGTTTAATCATAAATAGTTTTTCCAATTTCCCTAACTTAAATCATTTTTCTAGTTTGCTTAATCGATTTTCATTTTCCTTCAACTGATTTGCTTCAATTTTCCGCTTTTCAATTTGTATTCCTCTTCAATCGATTTCCTTCTATTTCCTCTTCAATTGTTTTCCTTCACTCGGATTTCTCCCACGATTCAGCGATTAAGTTTCACCACGAGTAAGTGAAAATTGTTTTTCCTCTATATTAGCAATTTGCATAGGTTGAATCATTTAATTGATTTTTTGTATTTTAAATTTTAAAACTGATTTGAAGTTTTATTGATTAAAGCTCAGGTGTTCTAAATCAGCTGCTACAGGGTTCGTTTAGATCTGACCTTGGCTCGTTTCCCCCTCAAGCTCAATACTACCTAATTCATTTTGAAACTAAATTTCATTATAATTGGTATTTAGTGACTTATAGAGTTCTTTTTCATGAAATTTGACATTTCTACTTATAATGCATCTTTTATTTTCAATGCACCATATTCTGTACCCCTTTAGTCCATTAGGATATCCAACAAAATATCATTTATTTGCTCTCGGTTCCAGTTTTCCATCATTGACATGATAATATGCAATACACCCAAAAAATTTAAGGTGACTGTAGTCTGGAACATTACTAGTCCAAGCTTCTTGAGGAGTTTTCAGATTTATGGTTGTTGATGGGCTCATATTGATGAGATAACAGACTGTGTGAGCAACTTTAGTCCAAAATTTGATAGGCATACTTCAGTTTGATAACATACACCTCATTCTTTCTAGGATGGTCTATTCATTCTTTCAGCCAATCCATTTTGCTGAGGAGTATGTCTAACAATTTTGTGTCTAGTTGTACCTTGTTATTTGCAAAAACCTGTAAACTCTTCAGTAGAAAACTCTAAGTCATTATTTGTTACTTTTAAGAAAGTAAATCTAAATTTTTCTACTGCTATCATCTAGGAAATTAATGAAATACATGTTACCTCCATGAAAAGTTATCTTTGTTGGTCCCCACAAATCACTATTGACATAGTCTAGAATTCCTTTGGTGGAATGTTGAACAATTATGAATTTAGCCCTATGCGTTTTTCCATATACACAATGTTCACAAAATGGTAGCTCTCCAATATCGACTCCACCTAGAACTCCATACTTGCTCAAAATTTGCATCCCTTTGAGACTTACGTGTCCCAACTTTTGATGCAGCAGACTTGTACTTTCTAATTTGGATACTACAGCCCCTACATCTCCAATTTTGGTACTTCCATCCATGACATAAATGTCATTCTTCTTGTGACCTTTCATCACCATTATGGCCCCTTTCATTACCTTCAATGTACCATGTTCAGCTTTGCATGAGCAACCAGACTCCTTTAGCATGTCTAGAGGTATTAAGTTTCTCTTGAGTTGAGGACCATATCTTACTTCTATTAGTACTCTCCTTGTATCATCTTCAAACCTCAAATTCACTAAATCAATTCATACAACCTTGCATTCTGAATTATTTCCCATGATGACCTTTTCTTCACTAGTTTTTTTGAATCCAAGAATCCAATCTCTCTTTAGAGTCATATGAAATGAGCGTCCTGAGTCCAACATTCATTCATCATCAAAATATCTTGTCATTTCCATTAGCACATTAGCATTTAGATAACCTTCTGAAGCAATTGACACTTTTCTAGCATCCTCTAAACCATCATTCTTTTTCTTGAATTTCATCTCAAGACAATTTTTCTTATAATTCCCCTATTTGTTATACTGAATTCACCTCTTATTTGCTTTATCAATGTCCTTCTTTTCAGTTTTAAATTTCTATTTGGATCATTTCTTCTTCTACTTTGTTTTTACAAACAAACCTTCATTGTTCCCTTCATCCTTTCCTTCTGATTTTCTTTTTAGCTCATTTGAAATAAGTGCTTATTGAACCTCCTCAAGGGAAAAGAATACTTGCCATAGACTAGCGTATCACTTAAGTGTTCATATGAATTTGGCAAAGAACTTACCGAAAGTAAAATTTGCTATTCATCCTCAATATTCACATTAATGTTTTTAAGATCAATAATAATCTTGTTGAATTCATCGATGTGCTCTTCAATAGATTTCCCTATTTTCATCTTGAATGTGTAGAGTCTCTACTTCAAGTAGAGTCTATTAGCAAGTGATTTAGTCACGTATAAATTTTCCAATTTTAATCAAATTGTTGCAGTTGTCTTCTCTTTTGCAACTTCCCTCAATGGCTTGTCTCTGAAACTCAAAAATTAGTGCACTATGAGCTTTCTCCATGATTTTCTTCTTCTTTTCTTTTGTCACCGTGGCTGGTACCCCAATTAAAGCTTCACTTAAGCCTTGATGAAATAGCAGAGCTTTCATTTCGATAGCCAAATATTGAAGTCATTCTTGCCATTGAACTTCTCTATATCGAATTTTCTTGTAGATATGATTCCTTTGTTCGAAACCGACCTCTTGATACCACTTGTTAGGATTGGATCCTCCAATTGTTGAATCAATTGAAATTACATTCAAGAATTTGTTGCCAAGATTAATACTTCAAATAGAAACTAATTTTAAGACTTATCAAAACTGAAAGTAAAGCGAGAAAGAAAGAAATCAACACACACAAGCTTGGTAACCCAGTTCGAATTTCTCCTACATCTGAGGGATAAGATCCAACTTTTGAAGTTTTCACTATGATCTTAAACAATTATAGAGTGTATACATTTGCTCACTGAAATTTGTTCCTGAAACTAGTCAACCTTAGTTTTCTTCCTCACTTGTGTATTTGCTCTCAAGAATGAAAATGAATGCTTATTACAATTAGAAACTAACTTATATATAACTTCTAAAAGAGATAAGTAACTCTAACTATCAACTCCAAAATCAGTTATGAACTTAACTGATTCCACCAACACCAAGTGTCAGCTCCCCGAGTCAGTTATGATTTTCAACTGAAAATATGTAATCTCAAACAGTTTTTCAACACAGGCTTGAACTGAAGATGGGTCTGAGACGCCTTAAAGAGAGAAGCGCAGAACAAATGTCTTAGTGCCATTAATCAAAAAAAAAAAAACATTACGATCATGCAAAAGGAATGAGTCGTTCAACGTTATAATGGGGTCAAGACACTAATTTAAGTGGTAAAAGAAAAAAGTGTAACATTTTTTATCCTAAAAATATTTGAAAACAAAATAAAGAAGATTCAGAAAGGTAAAAAGATCACACAATTCAAGAAGGTTAAATTTGTAATTTATCCATAAATTTGTATTATTATTTAATTAAATAATTTTATAACAATAAATTGATAATGTAATAAATAATTTAATTTCATGTGAATAGTTTAATAGATGTTTTTCTTATGAAGGTAATGTAGTTAAATATCTAAAAAATACTACTATATAAAATACAAAATTAGACACGAAGAGCATATGTGAGGAAAGGCTTCTTGTGTTAAGACCTCGCAAGAATTGCTCTCAAACATAAAAAGTACATGAACCAATTAGGAAATTAATTACTCCTCTTTTTTTACTAAAAAAATATTCATATATTCAAATTATATAATACATCGAAAATAATATATTTAACCTCGTTCAAATTATGAAATTGCAAAAGAACTTACAACATTTAAGTTAATAATATAAAATGATAAAATACTTATAAATATGATCAAATTAAAGTGATCAAAATACTCATATATCAGATATGTAGCATCGACGACTAAATTATTGATTGAATCTATAATGGATTAAAGTTGATCGGTTAACCTGAACAAAATAAACACTATAATAAGGCAGAAAGACACACAACAATGTGAAAGAAAAACCAAATTTATAGCATGTTTGGGATCTTAATTAACATATGCTAAATGTGCGGTGGGTAAGAAGCTACAAGAAAGAGCTTTTGATTGGACAAACATAGATACAAACACACACTTTTATATATATATATATATATATATGAAAACCATTTATTAAAATAAAATTAGAAATAAATTTGATGGAGATAAGTGATTCAATATCAATAAATAGATTCAAACCATTTCTATTCAATAGAGGAAGATAGGAGATTAAGTTTTATCACCTCTTATGTTTAAATAAATTTATGTATTGTAGATATGTCCAGATTCATTTGAAAATGGCGTAGAGAAAACTAAAAAATAATATTGCAATTAAATATGATTGAATATTTATTTATATTGTTACACTTATTTATTAATAGTTGAAGATGTTTACTTTTTTTTTGGTAAACAAAGATTTAGGATGAGGATTCTCCTCTGTATAAGATAAATAAGACTTTATAGTTTATTAGATACTATGTTTTGTCTTTCTTCAATAACATTTACGGAGATTGAATTTAAGTGCTCTATTTTTTATATTGATTAAAATTTAACTAAAGTCTACTAAGTAATATAGATTCATATGAATTTTAACCAATCGATATAGTTGGATTAAATACTCTCTTAGATTTATACATTTTATAAATATCATTTATATATATACATAAACTTAGTCAAATAAATATATTATATATACACATAATTATTTGAATGTGTTTACTCCCTGGAAGAAAGGGTGAATAAGCCCTTTATTTTATTCCAAACAAGCGACCCACCTATATTTTGGGTCAAAGCAAGAAATGCATTTTATTCAGTTAAGAAAGCAAATATAAGAAAAATCTACATGCCAACAATTTTTGTTGGTAAATCAAATCCGATTCAACACAAAAACATATTAAAAAAATTTATGATTTGAATTATTCAAAGGGAAGTGGTCCATGAACTATTTGTTAATACAAGTTGCTTTAGCTTCAATCGAAAGTATAGTGACTAAAGCACAAAAGAAAGTATCCAAAAAACAATACATCCACGGAAATCAAGACAACCACATGGAGAAAACTTGAAACCGTCACTTACATTGCCAACCCAAGTGCATTTATATTAATGCAAGTAAATAATTTAATACTCATTATTCTTTTTTTTTTTGGTTTCTTTATAGTGAAACAAACTCAAGTACTAAAGGTGAAAAAAATGAGATATCTCAAAATTTAAATTTGCCTCTTAACATATCAAATATTTCTCTTAGTATTTGAGTCATACTTACATGACTCATTCTCTTCCTTTTTATAAAAATAGTATAAAACAAATACACAAACCAAAATAACACCATAAAAATTTGATGTTAATTTATCTTTCAAATATACTCATACCATCCATTAATGTCTCCACTCGAATGAGAAAATGTACTTTTTGAATAAAAAATAAGGATATAAAAGAAAATGATAAAATTTATACACTTTAATAATGTATTTTGTTTTTTATATTAAAGATAACATAAAAATTCTAAATATCTCTTATAAAAAAGATTGAAACATAGTTTTTTTCTCTTTTATAAGAAGTTGCTTGAATTTTATTGATGAATACATCATCAATTTAGTCTCTGAACCATCACTCTTTCTCCAAATTAATTGCTAAACTAAAATCTACTCTTTTAGTTGGTTTATTGGTTTTATGTACTTATTGATTTACTCGTTAAGTGATGAACTAAATTATTTGTTTTGATAAATCATAGATTATATTGATTTATTTTTTTAGTTTAAAGTAGAGTTTTAAATTATGTACCACATCACATGACACAACTGTATTATTTTGGTCGTGGTATATACGCATTGCAATAATCACTACGCCCAGAGTCGTAATAGTCTCATCCGCAATCGTAACTGTAATTTAAGAACTAAACAATAGTTTAGGGACCTATTAGCATATTTTAATAGTTTAAAGACTAATCTAAAGAGAGTGATAAATTTGGGACCAAATTGATGGTTTATTCTTTATTTACATTTCATTTCTAAATAATCTTTTTTAAAGTCAAAATAATCCTTCCATATTTGATAATTGAACTATCGACAATACGTCACAATGGAGTACTTTAACCATTAGATTATCAATAGATTTATGCAATCAAGTTAAGCTTAAAACATAAGTTTGATTCCAAGCTAATGTGTACATGAGATAATATTTGGAAATCGAGTTAAGCTTAAAACATAAGAACATATTTTTTTAATATTTAAAAAAATAATTCGAACTCGCCAGAGAAAAAAGAATGCACTTACCTACCTTTGCACCAGCACATTTTGTATTGATTTTTGGATATTGTTCAACTTTATTCTTACCCTTAAATGGGGATCTGATTCAAATTATGCACCTTTTTGAACATTTGTCCATTTATAATTTGTCTTAATATAAACCTCATGAAAATAATAAGTTTATATATATATATATATATATATATATATATATGTATGTATGTATCTGTAAGTATTAAAATAATATAATAATGTGAATGTGTATTACATGATGGTTCTGATGATAACATATAGTACTGAGCAAAATAAAGTCTAAAGTTTGAGACCTTAGATTTTCTAGAATTGGTATGTTATTAAATATGAAACATTCTTGAAACCTCAATCAAGTTCCAAGTTTTTATCATAATTAGAAATACATTATTATAAAGCTTAAAATCTAGGACCATGTTACATTAACTACTAAAACAGTTATCCTTCCCTACATCTAAGCATAACCTTCAAGATACACATTGAATGGTAATTCCCAACTGTACAATAAAGTTACTATACTGAATTCAAAACATAAACATGAAATCAATACAAAGGAGTAAAAATTCCTCAACTCTAGTAGCATTATGGAGTGAAAGAATGTACAAAAATCATCACCCTACTCTCTCTAGTGGAAAACAATACCATGGAAAAATAGCAGAAAAAAAATAATATTTGTTAACAAAAATCTTGTTCATGTGTTATCTTTGGAAGGAAGATCATGACAAGTTCTTGTGAGTGTTAAGTTTCCTTCTCGCTCATTAGACTCGATGAGCATCAACACGACTTCGCGCATTGTCGGCCTCTTAGAAGGAGACATACTTGTGCACATTAAAGCAAGTTTCAAAACAGTGAGCATGTGATTTATTGTGATTTGGTCTTCAAGATCAAGACGATTGTCGAGTATCTCTGACGACAATGTATTGTTATGGTTCCGAATATGGTTTCTTACCCATGTGACAAGATCGCCTCCTTGCTCCATTGGCTGAACTGGTGTTTCTCCTGTTAACAATTCCAAGAGCACAACGCCATAACTATATATGTCACACTTCTCTGTAACCTTCATGGTATAAGCATACTCTGCAAAATAGTAATTGATAAATGTATTGATTAAATATTAAAAAGAAAACAATCAAGACATTGAGAAAACATGCACATAAATCATAATCAAGTTTTGGCGGGGAGGGGGGGCGTGCACGCTATAAAGCAAAGACACCGACACAAACACAGAAACTAGACATGACACTGACATTGATAATAATTTGAGAAAATGAAAATAATTAAATGTAACTACACGCGATGGTGTTGTGTCAGTGTCAGACACCAGACACAATTTCAATCTGAAGTTCCAGTATTGCATAGTGTGCGTGTGTGTTCTTCACTAAGATTTGTGAGAAAAATTCAATGAAAACTTTTCATCTTTGTTCTTAAGGAGATGACAAAAATGCTAAATATGTACAGGCATGAATAATATAATGATATATCACATGGTCATGTATAAGTGTGATTCTTTAAATAACTCAGCTTCATCACTTGCAATTATGTGCCTAACGAGTATTAATTATTACAGGATTATGAAGAGGACTAAAAAGTAATTCAAAACTGTTTAATGTATAAAACTCAATTTCTTGAAGAAAAAAATATAGTTTATAAGGCATGAAGTGAAACTGCAAGATCATCATGAGCTACAGAACAGGACTCTCAATAATATGATAAAAAGAAATTATATGCTTCATAAACTAATTATAAAAAATAGGATCTTACCAGGGGCAATATATCCATAAGATCCGGCAACCGCAGACATTGATTTCGACTGCGGCATGTCAATCACTTTTGCCAAGCCAAAATCACCGACATGAGCCTCAAAATTTTCATCAAGAAGAATGTTGTTAGATTTTATGTCACGGTGAATAATCTTCGGTTTACAGTCATGATGCAAGTAAGCAAGACCTTCGGCAGCTCCAAGAGCAATCATGAATCGAGTCGGCCACTCCAAATTACTTGCAGAACCATGCAATAATTCACCTAAGCTTCCCCTTTCCATGTACTCATAAAGTAGAAGATTGGAACCTTGGTGATAGCAAAAACCATACAGCTTTACTATATTCCGATGCCTTATCCTTCCTAGAGTCGATATTTCGGCTCTGAAACTATTCTCAATGTTGTTCCCCTCCCTATTTGATGCTAACTTCTTAACAGCAATGGTTTTACCAGATTTCATCACTGCTTTATAAACTGTTCCACATGCTCCGCTACCGATAACATAACTTTCGTGAAATCTTTTCGTAGCTTCAAGTAGGTCTTGAAATGTAAAACCATCCTTCGGAGGCAAATAGATGTCTGAATCTTGGGATGGATTTTCAGTGTCGGCAAAGGAACCAACGGCCTCCCGAGGTTGTTTCATAAAATATAAAAGAACCAAAATCAAAATGAGAGAAACACCACCAACAGTAGCAGCAATGATCATAACAATTTTGGCACGAGGAGACTCAGCTCCTTTCCCCAGAGGAACAGACCGAGAGGCTGAAATGCTATTGCAGTCACCGATAGGTGTACCGCAAAGACCTGTGTTACCACCAACAAAGCTATTTAAAGCCATACTTTCAAAAATTTTAGTCGAAGGGATGGGTCCAGAGAGGTTATTGTATGAGAAATTGCACCCCATCAAGCTCGAAAGCTGGCCAAATGTACTTGGAATTTCACCATCCAAATGGTTGTTATTGAGAAAAAGATATTCGAGCATATTGAGATAGCCGAGCTGCGACGGTATTCTTCCAGAAAGATTATTGTAACTGAGATCCATTTCTATCTGTAAGCTTGAAAGAGAACCCAACTGAGGCGGTATTTCGCCGAAAAACGAATTGCCACCCATCATCAACCAGTTCAAATGAGACAGATTTCCTAATGCTGCAGGAATATATCCAGATAACTTATTGTCTGAGAGCTTGAGAATCTCCAAGTGCTGAAGTGTTCCAAGTTCATCCGGCAACGAACCAGTAAAACTATTCCGACTGAGATCGAGACGCTGCAGCCTTTGGCACCAAAAAATTTCAGGTGGGATTCTTCCCGTGAAAAGATTCGACGAAACATTAAAAGTCACCAATTGAGAGAGATTTCCTATTTCCTTAGGCAACTCCAATGAGAAGTAATTGTCTGCAACATGAAGCCTTTGCAGATTGTGGCAGTTTGCAATTTCGGGAGGAAGCGGACCGCTGAATCTGTTCTTGTTCAAATCAATGGCAGTAAGGTTCTCCAGTTTACACAATTCCGAAGGGAAGCCACCGGTAAGCCTGTTACCAACCAACAACAACTGTGCCAATGACTTACAGTTCAATATCCCTGTTGGTATGTTTCCATAAAGCTGGTTATCAGCTAGATTCAACAGCATCAAATGAGAGTTTCGGCATAGATGAGGAGGTATCATTCCTGTCAAGTTGTTGTCGGAAAAATCAACCACCCAAAGAGGACTATAAAGTCCAAGTCCCTGAGGAATAATACCACTAAGGGAGTTGTCAAAAAGTTGCAGCTGATACATATGCGTCAAATATTGGAAGCCAAGTGGAATCGGACCCGTAAGATTATTTATCGACAGATCGAGCTTTGTCAAGTTCTTCAAGTTACCAAACTCATTTGGTATCAAACCGGATAGATGGTTCTCAAAGAGAAAGAGCAAACTTAGACCGCGAATTTTGCTGAACTCCGAGGGGATACCACCTACTAAAGAATTCTCTGAGAAATCAATGTGTAAAGCTGAAGAAAGATTTCCAATTTCCCTTGGAATGGTACCATTCAACTTATTTCTGTAAAGATACAACCACTTCAACGATTTCAGGTTCCCGATCTCTTGAGGTAATGGTCCAACAATATTATTCCCATATAAAGCAAGTTTCTCAAGCCTGGTACATTTCCCAAGCTCTTTAGGAACAACTCCTGACAACTGGTTTTCCCATAAAATCAATTCTTTTAAGCTTACAAGCATTCCAATCTCGCTCGGTATCTCCCCTTCGATCTGATTTTGAGCAAGACCAAGACGTTCCAAGCTCTTACATCTGCTAATTTCCTTTGGCAAACTACCAGTAATGTTATTTGCACCAGCTCTGAAAGTCACAAGATTCTTAAGATTTCCAATAGAATTAGGCAACGGGCCGACAAGAAAGTTGCTATAAGCAACTAACTCAACCAACGAAGTCAAGTTTCCAAACTCGTCCGGTAGAACACCAGAGAGTTTATTGTTGCAAATATTCAAACTTCTCAAAACAGATAGCTTACCTAATTCAACAGGAATTAGTCCCTCAAATTGATTATTGTTCAAATAAAGATATTCCAAACTCAAACACTCACCAATCTCTTTTGGGATATTTCCATTCAAACCATTGTAAGCAAGATTGAGATAAGTTAAATTTATAAGTCCTCCAATGCTACTAGCATTTAAAGTTCCAGAAAGATCCATAGAACTCAAATTAACAGAAACAACCACTGGATCATTACTGTTATATCCATAACTACAATTTACACCTATCCATCCACATGGATTTTCATCACTAGACTTCCAATTTCCCAAAACATCATATTTATCATGAAGTCCATTTTTAAGATCCAATAGGATTTGTCCCTCTTTGTTCAAACCCTCTGTGCTAGAAAGAAGTAAAGTCAAAAGCAATAAAATAACAGAATGCCCTTTCACAAAAGCACTCCCCTCCTTGATGTTACCAGACATCTTAAGAATCAAGACCTGCACAACCAAATAATCAATCAACCACTTTCATAGCCAAGTGATTTATATTTAGTTATTTACAGCATCTCAAAATTCAGAATTAAAAGGCCTAATAAACTCATATATATATATATATGTAACTTGAAAAAGAAACTTAAACTCTTTTTCCTAACTCTTATTCGCACCAATGTTAATTTGAGAAAATGAATTAATTAAATATAACATATAGGATTCGTGTTGGATACTGACAAGTGTCAGACACCGACACACCACGAAGTGTCAATGCTTTCATAGCATACTCCGAATCTCAAAGGTAAAACAAAGATACACATGAATATGACACATAAAGTCATGTGTCAATTAAGATGTAAGAGTTTGATCTTCCAATCGCAAGTGGCATAGTTCAAATCCACTTAAGATGTTTGTAAAATAATCATTAATGTCTCTTTAATTAATGATAATTTCTCTTCTCCCAATTTAAGAAAAAAATATGAAAAGAAAAGCAAAATTAAAAATAAAAAGCATACCTTTCAAAGGCCACCATCACTTTTGAAAAAGGAGATAAGAAAAAGAGAAACCAGTTAACCAATTGGGATCAACAACTCCTTGTGTTTAAGGAACATTAAGAAGAAGCATGAAGCTAATTAATTAAACTGAATCGAAAAAGTGAGGATCTTCGATCTGAAGGTGAAAAAGCTAAGAATTTTGATCAGAAAAGAATAGAAACCCTTTTAAGCAAGTACTAATAAAATGAAGAAGGAATACATAAAAATGAATATCCAGAATAAGAGGATGCTACAATAGAAAGAGAAAGAATTAATGATGAAGTGGGAAGAAAGATCTTTATTTTTATTAAATGGCCGACAAAGCATGGTTAAATCTTTCTCTCATAGGATCATTTTGGTTGTCTCTTGAAAAAGCCAAAAGGGACTTTATTTGTTTTGATTGCAACCTTTTTTAAGTGATGAGAAAAGGAGGAGGAAGAAGAAGAAGAATATAAGAATGAAAGGAAAAGGTTTGAGGAATATTTATTTATTTAATTTATTTTGGGTAAAGTTTTGGAGGTTTGTGTTTTTGGTTGGTAGGTAGGCTCTGAAATAGTTGTAGTTAATGATGATATGTAGCTGTAGTTGTAGTTTGTAGTTAGTAGTTTGTACTCAGTCATTCACTACTCGCGTTCTTTTCTACGCGTCACTTCGTTTAACCAAACAACTTTCATTCTATTTTACCACTAACTAGTGCTCCAAATGATTTGGTCTCAACTTTCGCAATTTGCGTACCCATTTGAATTTCTTTTTTTTTGTTTTTACTCATAACCATTTGGGTAAGTGAAATACCGGATCCGACTTAGTTCTTTTGTCCCTTAATTAATATTAAGTTATGTGATCATTTCTTATATATTAAAAAAATTTATATATAAATGAAAAAAATATATAATTTTATCAAATTATTCTTGATAGGCAATAATGTATTGTTGATGTTATAAATATATAATGTAAGATATTGTATTGAAAATGATATAAGTATTATTAATTAAAAGGTAAATTGGAGAAAAAAATACATTGAAAATTAGAAGGATGATAAATTCTTTAACAAATTAGTCAGAGACGAAGTAATATGTATATGGAAACAGATTATATGTGGTAACAGGTAACTACCAGCTAGTGCAGCTATTGACGATTTAATTTCAATCTATAAATATAAATGAGATCGTTTCTAAAGTTCAGCTATTGAATGTGTAATATGAATCATCAAACAATAGATGAGATTTATTAATGCGTGATTATGTTATTGGAGAGAATTTGAGTCCTACATATTTACTAAATCTATCACAAAATATACGAATTTTCTTAATAAATTTTCTTCTCCCTTTAGATTTTTTTTCAATTTATAATTGCAATAATTAATTTTTATCTAAAAAAAAATTTACTATACACATTAAATAAATATTGTTCTCATCTAAAAACACTATCAACTTCGGGGGACGTTAAGGATATTGGATTTGTGATAATGGTAGACGATCCTTGCTTTGGTAATGATACGAGGGAGATATACCACCAAAAGACACTTTGATGTTTCAGTCTGTCTCTACAAAATATGATAAATAAGTAGGAAAACAAGGGCTAGAGATAACCAAGTATTTGGGATTTGACTCACTTTTTGCTGATGTCCTTAAGCTTTTTATACATGTCCGTTTTCTAGGATAGGTTTGTTACTCACGAAATGACTTGCAATGAAATTTAGAAGGTAATTGAATAGATTTTGAGCTTTAAAAATGATTTTGAAAACTTTTTGAGTCGCACAATGAAAAAATAAATTTTAAAACATGTTGGACTCGCGTGCGTATTGGAATTCGTATTTGAAAGTTAGATAATATTGAAATCAAGCAACACAAAAACAATAACAATATAGACAAGAAAATATAATTTGATTGAAGGTTTTAAAAGCTTTTAGACTTCAATCAAATTTGTGAAGGTCTTTAAAACACTTAATGAAATCACAATCAATAGAAACACAGAAAATAAATTTTTCAATATGAATCAAATCTAAAATGTTGAGAACAAAGTAAAACAGAATTTTCACTCAGTAATTGAAACCAAGATAAGATTCAAAAACAAAAATTTCTAAGATTACAATCTTTTTGTTAATTTCAACACAAAACAAAAAATTCTCCACCAAAGACCAATTTGAACAAAATCAATTACTAACAAAGTAAATTGAAGAAATTAAAAAAATTGAGGGAAAGAGAGAATCACACACATATTTATATTGGTTCATCTAGTTTGCCCTCACATATAGAGTACATCTAGTTCTCGTTCAATCGAATGTGAGTTTCTTCCTTTTATTTTTTATTTTGATCATTTACAAGATTTGTAGGCAATTGTTACATACACATGAATAAAAATGCTAGAACAATCCTCCAAAAATTATGAACCCCTATCTTCAAGATGAAGATCCCACTTCCAATCTTGCAAGATAGAACTTAGAGACAATACTGATCTAGAAAGTTGAAGACGTACCCTCTTTAATTCTTATAACATCACCAATATCCCCTCAATGATTGGCGTTTGGAATAAATGTAAGAATTTTAATGTTTTGTAACCTTCCAATTTATTCACCTAAAATAAATTAGTGTAATGACAAGAGCTTGTAATTGGAAAGGCATAGGTTAGTAACCATTAAATATTAAAGGAATCAATTTCATCGATACTTGATGAAAGTCTCATATTAAATGATATTAACTATAAATTGGTTTTCTCTCTACTACAAAAGACACATTCATTTTCTACTCAAGTACACAATAATTTTTATTTTACATGTGTCTTAAAAAAAGGAAAAAGGAGATAAACCACTTTGTTTTATAAATTTGTCGTGAAAGGCTATGGCTTACTCATTAAATCCATGTATATGAGAATTATAAACTTCAAAATCTTAAATTGACGAATATTTTTCTATAAAGTTTATTATAACCCTTAAAGTTTACACGTGGTATTAGAGATTTATCGTAAAATTTATAATTTTTCATGTATAATATTTTAATTTCACTCAACTATTATAAATCACAATATATAAATAACTGAATTTAGATACTGTTTTCTATTTTTTAAGTTGATATATGTCATGATTTTAATTTTATTTTGCTGCTTAAGAATTGATTTACCGAAGAAAAGAAAAAAAAATGAAATTCTCTATTATACGCATTTATGTTTTTTATAATATATATGATATTTTAATTTCATATATGCTTATGGTAAGTTTTGACCATTTTCTTTTGTCTTCATCCTGCAAATAATACTTCTATTATATGGATTATGTCACTGTGTCATTATTATATACTAGTATATGGTTCTTAGTTTTTTAATTTTTCCGGCACCTTGATAAAAGATATCAAGCGCTGAAAAAATAAATTCACCTGTACCATTTTAACAATCGAACTTGACTTTACTAATATAGATGCATATA
>JBBPBP010000001.1:48869036-48910584 GCA_037974735.1 Cicer chorassanicum | reverse complement strand
ATATATATATATATATATATATATATATAATTATAATTATAATTAAATATTATTGAATAAAGTTATGAAAGTTGTTTTTAACAAGTTATATGTTTTGATTAAAATTTGTGAACACTAAAGTGGTAAACTTAAAATAATGAAAGGATGTCATAAAATAAAAATGTAAATGTTAATTAATCATAGGATTTAGATTTATCCAAATTTTGTTCTACAATGAATAAATTTGTTTGAGAGAAATTGAAATTCTTGGATCAAATATACATTTTTGTCTAGCTGATAGTTTTTAATTTTTTTTATAATCATAAATTTGGGATTGTTTATGATGGTATATTGCAGTGATTTATCATAGGTGAACTATATTATGCTTTGATGTTTTATCACAGTATCTGATAAATTTAATGTGAGTATATATTTTATGATTATTTAGCAGCAATTTCTCTTCATTTGTAAGCGGCATCTGTAATTATTTTTAATGGTTTGAACTTTTCTTAATGGAGTGAAACTAAAGTTCCATATAGGTGTCTTGGACTTTGACTTATCCCTTTTTGGAGGAAAAACCTATTGTCGATGATAACAACACGGAGGATGAGAAGTTTAAGCTTAAGGCATGAGAGCGATCCAACAAATTAAGCCTTATGTTTATGTGAGTGATTATTACAAACAACATTAAGACTACTATTCTACAAACAAAAAGTGCTAAGGAATACCTTAAATTTGTTGAAGAAGATTTTCTCTTTGTTGACAAATCACTCGCTAGTACATTGATGACTCAACTCTCGACAATGAAGTTTGATGGGTCGCGAGACATGCAAGAGCAAACTGTTGAGATGACTAACACTACAACAAGACTAAAGTCTTTGGGTATGGTAGCAAATAAATCTTTTATAGTTCAATTTATTTTGAACTCACTTCTTTCTGAGTATGACGCTTTTCAAATTAACTATAACACTATGAAAGACAAGTGGGATGTTAATGAGCTGATTGGAAAACTCATTCAAGACGAGAATTGGCTGAAGCATTTTAAGAGTCATTATGTCAATCAAGTTCACGAAGTTGGAAAAGCATTAAAGCCAAAAGTCAAGAAATTTAAGAAAAATGGACCTACTAAGTATCAAAATAAATCTCATTTATGTGCTAAAGAAGGACATTTCTAGAAAGATTTTCCAAAAGGTAAGGCTTGGTTCCTGAAAAAATATATGTGTAAAATATATGTATGCACTTTTGAATCAAACTTAGTTGATGTTCCTCATAATTCTTGGTCGTTTAACTCTAGCGCTACTACTCATGTATCTAATATGATGCAAGGATTCCTTATGATCCAAACCACTAGCCAAAGTAAGGTTTTTCTCTACATGAAAAACGGTAATAAAGCTCCAATTGAAGTTATATGGACTTATCGTTTGATTTTGGATATTGACTGTCATTTAGATCTAATAAAAACTCTGTATATACCTTCAATGTCTAGAAGTTTAGTTTCTCTTTCAAGTTAGACAATTGTGGTTTTGTATTTAATGGTGGACAAGGTTGTTTCCATTTATGTAATAATAATAAACTTTTTGGTTCTTGTTATATTATTGATGGTTTATATAGATTGAAACTTTATAATCAATTTTATGAGTCCTTGCTTACCAAGCATCAAAGTATTCGAATTGAGCGTAACGTGCTTAATGAACGTTCTGCATACTTGTGACGTAGACACTTGGGATCACATATTCAAGGAAAGATTAGAAAGGTTAATAAAGAATGAGATTCTACAAAATCTATATTTTATTGATCTTGGGTTATGTGTAGATTACATTACGGGAAAACTTATCAGACATAAGAAGAAAGGTGTCACAAGAAGCAACTAGCTTTTTAAAATTATACACAACTAATATATGTGGACCTTTTGACACTTCATCTCTTGGTGGAGAAAGATATTTTATCACCTTTATTGATGACTTTTCACATTATGGATATGTCTACTTGCTTAAAGAAAAGTCTCAAGCAGTTGATGCTTTTGAAATTTATATTATTGAGGTCGAAAGACAATTAGAAAAAAAAAAAGGAAAGTCATAAGATTTGATAGAGTTGGTGAATTTTATGGAAAACATGGTGAAATGAGACAATGTCCAAGGCTATTTGCAAAACTTCTTAAAAGGCACGATATTCGTGCACAATACACAATGTCATACACACCACAACAAAATGGTGTGACAGAAAGACGCAATCAAATACTAATGGATATGGTTACGAGTATGATGAGCAACTCCTCATTGCCCAAATTTTTGTGGATGTATAATTTAAAAATTGTTATGTATTTATTGAACAAAGTCTTAGCAAGAAAGTCCCTAAAACTCCTCTTGAATTGTGGACAAATAGGAAACCCAATTTAAGGAACTTGTATGTTTAGAGTTGTCTAGTAGAAGCAAGAGTCTATAATCCACATCAAAAGAAGTAGACTATTGAATAATATGTGGTTACTTTATTGGTTACCTAGGGAAGTCTAAAAGGTATATCTTTTATGGTCCTAACAATAGTCAAAGAATGATAGAAATTATCAATGCAAAATTCCTTCAAAATGTAAGTAGTGGGAGTAAGGAACGACAAAATATTGATATAAAGGAAGCTAAGGTAAATATCACTTTACCTATAAGCATTCCTTCTTCAATATTTGTTGCAAATGTTGTTCCAAATATTGTTATAGAACGTTCTGACAACTACAAATAATATTTGAATGAAAATACATCCAATGAAGAGACTAACTAACAAAGGTCTGAACAAAATGAGTCTTAAGAGGTTCCTTTTAGAACATCTCAAAGAGAAAGAAAATAAGTTATTTGTAGCTACTATAAGACTTATTTGCTAGAGTTGGACATTGGAATCAATGAATATCCAATTTCATATTCTCAAGCCATGGATAGTGTTGAACTAGAGAAATTGGTTGATGCTATAAAAGATGAGTTAAAATCCATGCAAGAACATAAAGTTTAGGAAATCGTTGAATTACCAAAAGCTGTTAAACGAGTTGGCTGTAAAGGGGTCTTTAAGACCAAGCGTGACTCAAATGGCAATATGAAATGATGTAAAGTCCTACTTGTTGCTAAAGGATAAAATAAGGATGACATTGATTATAAATAAAAATGTTCTCCTACCTGAAAGAAAGACTCGTTGCATATTATCATGGCACTAGTAGCTCATTATGACTTAGAGTTACACGAGATGGATGTGAAGACATCCCTTTTAAATGGTAGTCTTGAAGAGGAAGTTTATATGGACCAGCCTGAAGTTTTTCAATTGAAGGAAAATGTCATATGGTGTGTAAACTAAATATATAGACTGAAAAAAGCCTAAAGGCAATGGTATATTAAGTTCAGTGATACCATTACCTCTTTCGATTTTGAAGAAAATAAAGTTGTTAGATGCATATACCAAAATATCAGTGAGAGTAAATGTATGTTTTGGTCTTATATGTTGATGATATCTTGCTAGCAACTAATAGTTTGAGCATGTTGCATGAGACTAAAGAATACCTCCCTACAAAAGTTGAAATGATTGATTTGGGCGAGGCGTCTTATGTGATAGGAACTGAAATATTATGTGATAGATCACAAGGATTCTTAGGATTGTCTTAAAAGGCCTATATCATGAATTTCTTGAGAAGTTTAACAAGGAGAATTGTTTTGCTGGAACTATACCAATCCAAATAAGGGGAAATTCAATCTCATGCAATGTCCAAAAAATGACATAGAGTGGAAACAAGTGGGTAGTCTAATGTATGTTCAAACTTGCACGAGACTAGATAATAGCTTTGTGGTTGGAATGTTAGGCAGGTATCAAAGTAATCCTGGAGTTGATAAGTGGAAAGCTGCAAAGAAACTTTTGAAATACTTGTAAGGGAACTAAGGAGTATATGCTCATTTATAGAAGATCCAATCAATTAGAAGTAATTGGATACACAGACTCATATTTTTGTGGATGTATTAACACAAGGAAGTCTACTTTTGCCTCCTTATTTCTGCTTGGAGAAAGAGCCATATCATGAAAAAGTGCTAAGCAAATTGTTGTTGCTTCATTTATCATGGAAGTAGAATTTGTAGCATGTTTTAAAGCTGCAATTCAGGAATTATGGTTGCAAAATTTTGTTTCAGGGCTTATAATAGTTGCCAACATTACTAATTTTGATGAAAATTTATTGCGATAATTTTGCAGCATTATTCTTTTTCAAGAATGATAAATACTCAAAGGGTGCAAAACACATAGAGTATCCATGGAGCATGCCAGAACAGATCTAATGATTGTTGACTTGTTAACTAAATGGTTCCAACAAAAAACATTTAAGGAACATGTACATAGAATGGGTCTTAGTTGTCCTATTGAATAATGTATTTGATGATGTTGATACTCTGAGTGTTTTATGGTTATGTATTTATGAACCTTTATAATTTGTTTCTAGTCATTGTGCACGTAATTTTTAATTGTAAATTATAATATGAATGTCATAGAAATATTTATGGGGCCATAATGATATTTTATGTGGTACTTAAGTACTTGTGTAATAAGGCATTAGTGTATGTGTAACACCCCAACGATTACCGTTACCAGCAATGCTACCTCATGACCTTCTTGCCCCCCCTAACCACCCAGTGGAAATAACGAGTTTTTGCCTTCTGTGGGATTCGAGCCTGGTACTTGGGAGATAAGTACCAACGATGCTACCTGGTAATGGTCGGGGTGTTATAAAAAAAGGCGTCTTTTTTGTAACATCCCGACCCTTACCGTTATCGGCGATGTTAATCACGACCTTATCGCCCCCCTCCTTTCCCACCATTGGAAATAACAAGTTTTTGTCTTCCGTGGGATTCGAGCCCGATACCTGAGAGATAATTATCGCCTCCACACAATCCCACTACCGATTGAGCTAGCTATTAGTGGGATTGTGTGGAGGCGGTACTTATCTCCCAGGTACCGGGCTCGAATCCCACGAAAGGCAATAACTCGTTATTTCCAATGGTGGGAAAGGGGGGGGGGGGCGAGAAGGTCATGATTAACATCGCCGATAACGGTAAGGGTTTTGATGTTACACTATGTCTTATATGGAAGGAAATGTGTTTTGAAAAATAATAATAATAATAATAATACATGACTGTCATAACTCATACTTAGTGTTTTATTATATTAAGTTAATTATGAATTCATATGGATGACATTTGGCACATGAACTTTTATATATCATATTTATGCAATGTTTTTTAGAATTATTGGCCAAGTGGGAAAAGGTAAGAATTTTAACTTTTTGTAACCTTTCAATTTATTGGTCTAAAATAAACTAGTGTAATAACAATTATTAAGAACTAGTAATTGGAAAGATAAAACTTAGTAATCACTATATATTAAAGCTCATTTGTTGATACTGGTATTTGACCAACGTCTCATATTAAATGACGCTATCTATAAATTGGCCATCTCTACCTACAAAAGACATGTCCATTTTCTGCTCAAGTACACATAATAATTTTTGTCCTTACATGTGTCTTAGAAAAAGGGAGATGAGAGAGAAACCATTAATTGTATCAATTTTCCACGAAAGACTATGGCTTCCTCATCGAATTTGAGTATGTGAAAATTATAAACTTCAAGATCTTAGGTTGATGAGTATTTCCGTATAAAGTTTAATATGACCCTTAAGTTTTACAATAGACACCCCTACAAACAATATACTCTTGACTTTGTATTTCACACCAATTCTTGGTTGCACAAACGACTTGAACAAGAAAGAGTTTTTAATCTATCTTATGATCTTGAATGCATGAGTTTGTGGAGTGGAATTATTCTTAGATTCTAAGATGTTTTGGAATGCTTATATAGGATGCATGAAAAAGATTGGTCAAAGTTAAATGTTCCCCAAAAGTAATAACAACTTTGTAATTGTCATAATTGTAAAAAAAAAAAATCAAGTTTGCATGTTTAGTAAGTCGACTTCCAAGGTTTTTGAGTCGACTTACACAATTCTTGAAAAACAGTTTTTAAAGTTTGCAGAAATGTGGTTCGATTCACACCTTTTTAAGTCGACACACAAAATCTTCTATTTTGAGGTGAGTTGACTTACTTGTCATTTGAGTCTTAGTCGATCAACAAAGGTATGTTAGTTTTGACATCACTCAAAATCACTAAGTCTAAACTAACTAGGAGACCATAACATTTATAGGCCATTTTTTTGCACCAGGTCTAATTTTAATTTTGGTGCATGGTCCCTGCCAAATATTCCATGTTGATTGGGAATAGACAAGGTACCAAGGGGGCGTATGTCTTACATCCTACAAGAATGTGAAGTAGTTGCTAGATGCTTATTAAGGGTGGACCAAGTCAGAGTATAGTGGTTATACCATGAAACTCGAATACCTTAGCCTCATCAATTTGTACTCTTCATTTTTACTTGGTACAAGATTTATATAGTTCATTTAGTTCTTCTTATTTATATATGATTAGTTGTCCACATGTTATGACTTCAATACCACCTAAACCCTTTTCCTATGGGATATAAGCTCAGTTGTATGGACCAAACAATTTGGTATCGAAAATATATTAATTAATCTTCTTTCTTAAAGTGTAAATTTAAATGGATAAAAAAAGAGTAAATTTAAAAGGGTATCATTTTATTTAATTAAAAATATATGGGATAACTCAATCAATTTTATAAACTTATTATATCCTATTAACACACGAAGAGAATGCCAAGAAGTAGAGGCCGTGAAGAGAAAGAAGGAAATGATTATATTAAGGTTGATTTTGAAAAGATTTATGACTCTAGTGAGTGGTGGTATTTGTGATGGTATAGATAATTTTTCCAACCAAATGGGAGTATGTGAGTATAGCAACATCTTTGATATTAGTAAATTGTAGCTCAACTGATGAGTTTGTGTTAAGGATAGGTGAAAGACAAAGAGACCCCTACTTTCATTGTTTCTATTCTTAATAGCGACTAAAGGTCTTAATTCTCATATGCAAATGACGTAGAGAATGGGAGTTATAAGAGGTTTTAATTTGATTATGAGAATGAATGAAAGTTTTCTCATTTACAGTTTACATAATACTTTGATTGTAGGAAAAAAGTGTTGGGCTAATGTCAGAACTATGAAGGATACTTCGTTTATTTTTGGGTTAATTTCGGGTCTCTAGTTAAAATTTCACAAGAGTTTGATGTTGTGGAGGGTAAATATTAGTGTTTATTGGTTAGAGGTTGCTCAAGTTCTTATTTTAAGGTTGGAAATGCACTTTTTATATATTTAGGCCTTCTTATAAGAATTAATCCGTGAAATATCAAATTTTGGAACTCAGTTGTTGAAAAGTTAAGACAAAGGTTATTAGGGTGAAAATCTCGAAATTTATCTATAGGAGAATGTCTTGTTCTTCTCAAAGATTCATGGTTGTGCTTCTTGCCTACTTCCTTTCTTTTTTTTTCAAGGATAATTCAAATATTATTTCAATCGGTGAATTCATTTTTAAATCATTTTTATGAGGTGAAGTGAGGAGGCTCGCAAAATTCACTAGGTAAAATGGGATAAGGTGTGTCCTGAGAAGGAAATCGGTGTGTTGTGGATGAAGAATTTGCAGGCATTTAATTATTCATTATAAGCAAAATGGTGTGGGAGGCTAAATATCAATCAAGAAGGTCTATGGTTCAAATTTTTATCTTGTAGATATGGGTTAATAAATGGTAAGGTAAGGGGAGGTACTAGTAGAGATTTGGTATGGTGGAAAGATATTCAAAAGGTGGCCAATGGATATACTAGTGATCAGGTTAATTAGTTTTCTAAAAATCTAGTTAAGATGGTTGGTAATGGAAGAAATATGTCTTTTTGGCATGAACCTTGGTAAAGGGCTATGGTTTTAGGGTTTTTTTAGTAGGTTATATAATGTGAAAACTTAAAAGCGATTATAAACTCGTGATTTGACATATAAAAAAAATGGCCATTATTGCATTTTTTGTAACATTTTTTATTATTATGAACTTCATTTGAATTCTCGTAACTGGAAAAATTCACGCTCTGATAGGTGAGACAAGACTGAGAATACCGTGTATTGATTTCTTGAAAAGACAATATATCTTGTAAAACTATTTGACTAAAGTAACCGAACTTATGTTTTAAAATGTCTAAAATCGATTCAAATTTCATTTATGTGATTTTACTAGTAATTTAATTTAGAGAATATTCCCGTTATGTGTTGGATATCCTAAATCAAATGTGATAAATTTTTAAAAATCTAAAATTTTCATCCGCTACAAATTTAACTAATTCTTGAATAAATATTAATTATAGTTATTTTCGGTCTAGGGTGTCATATTCCACGTAAACTTGTATGTTAAGTAGTTCGAACATGTCTACCCATAAATAATAACGAATTGTGAGACATTAATTTAATTTTACTTTGTATTGGTTCACGTTAAACAGATTGATCAACTTACCATAAAATAGTAAATCAATTTTTAAATAAAAATCTAAAAAAACCACTATTATAAAAATATACTATTAAAAAAGATAAAGATATATGCGGATAATCTTATGTTTTGTTCCGCTTATCATAGATAATCTTAGACCAAATTATAGTGAACCAATTTATAGTAGACAAAAAGTGTAGTTATTATTTTCTTTAAAAAATAGTTTACAAGTCATAGACCAATATGCGAATTTAGGGGTTTAATTAAATTGTATAATCCATGTTCGAAATAGTACGTCACATTGACCAAAATCTAAATAGATAGATAAATTGGTCATTTGCCCATGCAGACTGCATGTTAAATGGGATGACCCGCGTGCCCCAGTCTATATACCTAGCTTTATTTAGGATTTAATAAAGACACCCAAACAATAAATTATTATCTAAAATTTTAAGATATTTATAATATTAATCATTTAATGGTGTACCTTGATTATATTTTCTTTTTTAACTATTAGTGTATACACTATTATTATTTATATGAAGTGGAAGATAATGAATTTAAAGTGATGCATACAATATTAGTTAGATAGTAGAATTAAAAAAAAAAAGAGTAATAAATATTACATTAAAAATCAAAAAAACTCTTTTATTTTGAGATAATTTATTTTTACGAATTAGTTTAATAATTATGACACGTGAACTATTAGTTTATATGTTTGTTTATAGATAAACTCTAATATAAATTATAATCCATTATGGACCAATATTTTAAAAATGTTCAAATTTTTAACAAAAAATAAATATCATCTCTTAAAAATAAATATTAATAGTCATTTTATACTTAACAGAGATGGAACGAGAGAGTGCAGACATGAGTCTTCTATTAATCAAATCCCATTAAAAGATACATAGAAATGTAAAGAGATAATCGCGATGAATTCTTCTACATGTACGTTTTTATCTTACTTGGGAAAATCAATTTAAATCAAACTAGTCTTATGTGCTGCATTCTCTTCCATAGCAATACTAAGGAAATTTGTTTTACTCAAGCAATACTAAGGAAATTTGTTTTACTCAAGCAATACTAAGGAAACTTATTTAAACAAAAGGCCGTGTTATTTGGACTCAACAAATGATACAGACAACGTATTATATACGGTAAAGTTCACTTTTTTTAATTTTAATTTTTGTAATTTAAAAAATATATATAAAGAGATATTTTTGTATTACAAATACGTATTTATGTCATTAATCAATTGTAATACTTTATTAACTACTAAATTTTTATTAAACTATTAAAAAAATGTATTTTTTTTATAAAATATTAACCACTTTAGAATACTTCCGTAACCACTGAAACAAAGTATTTTAAAATGGTTAATAAAATATTATAAATAGTTAATTACATATATTGCAGTGTTCAATGAAATTTTCTAAATAGTTAATGACATTAACTTGTATATGCTACAAAAATATCTACCAATTACTAAAAAAATGTTTAAAAAAAAATTCTTCACTTTTTTGGAAAACATGTTTTTGGAAAAAAAAATGTATTATTCACTGTATAAATACGGTTTATGTATTTGTTGTCAATTTTATTTTTATTTTAATCATCTAATTCTTAAGGGAATAGAGATTTAATAATTCAGAGTTTCACGGGGAGATGTAAGTAAAATTTAATCAATGATTTTTTTAGTTAAGATACGAATTCTGTTTCTCTCAAACGATTTATTTTTAACTGAAACTTATTAACAACTTAAGTCCATTTACTTAGTTATTTAGTGTCGAAATTTGTGTCCAAATAACTTTTTTTTTTAAATAATAATGGTTGCTTTGTTATTTTGTTTATATAATAAATTAAATGGTTGAAAACAAAATATAAAAAATTAAAAGTAATAATTAATGACTTTTATTTTTATAAGGTATTTATAAATTAACATAAATTAAGTCATCATTTATCCATAAAAATTAAGAACATCATAGATTTTTAATTTTAAAAAGTATTATTAATAGTCATTAAAAATTTTAATAATTTATTAATACTCATACATAATAGACCATTTATACAAGTAATCTATCGTAAAACTCGCCATATGTTAAAAGGGGAGCAAAATATAAACTACACACACAACACGCAAAAATATCATAGGGCCCCACCAAATATCCAACCAGTAATCCGAGTGGCCCTACTAATCTGAAGGACACAGACATAAGAAGTTGGGTAATATAAATACACTTAAGTTTTCCATCCAATTGCTATGTCTCTATCAAACGGTGGGTTTTTCCATCTCACTCATCATGCAATCTTGAAAAGGTTCACCTTTGGGACCCACAAAGAGCAATTACACAAGCTATTGGAGCACGTGTGAGGCCATCACTTTCTGATGTCTATGTAGGATTTTATTGTGCGCTTAATAGGATTAATATGCATTTCAATTGTGCATGCTTCTCTTGGTTTGGCTTGACTCCACTCAATATCTTTCAAGTTTGGCTTGATTCCACTCAAAGTCCTTCACGACATGCCAATATCACTTTACCTTAATGGATAGATTTATAGAACTGTCCTTTTTAAATTAACACTATTCACCATATTGGTTGGTATCTTTCTTTTTAACCATTCCATTATCTTTTCCTTTTTATTATCTCAACAAGATTAAGATAATGATTCTATGTGGAATTAATAATAAATGTTTCTAAATAAATTAAAAAAAAATTAATTTCTATGTATTGATGATGTAAATTTTTTTTACATATGTGGGCAATCAAAACATGTCAAATAGATATTTATAGAGATATTTTAGTAAACTAATCTAAAAAAGTGGTATCATAAAGTGATTTGATTGAATGCATGTTTAAAAATATTTTACATTATTATTATATACAAATTAAATTCCCAAACTAAACAATAAAGCTAAGAATACATGTGTTATTCTCCTTAAAAAAACACATGCCATTGTGTGGCGATCAGAAATTTAAGAGTTCCTAAAAAATAATAGAGTTGCGATTAAAATTTGTTTGTCAAAGAATAGTTTTAGCTACAATTCTATAGTTTCTTTTGAATATAATAAAACAAATAAATAAGAACAATTATCCCCTAATTGTATTTATTAAGTGTGTAGATTAAGTTAGAATATAATCTTTTTTATTAATGACTATCTATTTTAAGGTAGCATAAATTATAAGTAAATAGTCCAAGTGTTTTTAACACAAAAAATATTATCACTTAATAAACAAGTAATTATGATTACTAATAGAGTAAATCATAATATAGCAATAAGAAGCATTACAACAAGCATATGATAATCTACGGTCCAAGTCAAAGCGTTAAAGACAAAATAAATAAAAGTCAATGATTGACCCTCTAAAGACAAAAGAAAATAACGATACAATGATTATTGCCTTTGACTAAACACTCATGTTGATCATCTGACTCAAAGATCAAAAGAAGTAAGCTCTAAATGAAGCATTTCATAAAGTCAATGTTTTGGTACAAGTTATATCCTATGATGAACAAGGAAAAAGAATATACTAAAAAAGTTCATTGTGACTTTGAAGAAACTTTTAGAGTTGTGACTGACTCTTATAAACACACCCTCACCACGCCTTTGAAGAAAATGGTAATACAAGCTCTCACTAATTGTCTGTTACTCTAATATAAATTATTTATGATTCAACTTTATTTTAATAAACATTTTTTTATAATTGTAAGTTGAATTATTTGATAAGGAACATACCTTTTTGTTAAGAAACTCAAGTAATTTTTAGAAATGGTAAAACGCAATTCAAACTCCCTATGTTTTGTGTTTTCCAACACCTTCAAAATTTGTTGAAACTAGGAAAAGAAAAAAAAAATGGTCTTCAAAACTAAAATTTAGGTTCATAGAAGAGTTATTACCATCCACCTTACAATATTCTTTTGAAACCAATTACCTTTAATTAACTACGACAATTTTATGTTAACGCTAAATATTTATTTATCCTTATTATTAAATATTGATTTTTTTAATTATTCAAATTCTTTTTACAAAAAAAGATATATGCTTAATTGTAGTTTTGGTCCTTTTATTTTCATCAACTCACAAAATTGGTCCCCTATTTCAAAAGTCGACAGTTTTGGTCCCTTCTTCAAGTTTTTGAACTAAAAAATAACGATTTAACATATTTTAAATGATGTGACATATATTTCATGATATATAATCATCTAGATGCATTAATTATTCAAATGCCATTAATTAAATTACACAAATGAAAATTTTCCAAAATTGAAATTTAAGTTTTTAGAGACTATTATTGCAACTTCATAGATGTTAATAATTTACATCATCATATCATGCTACATTATTTAAAGTATGTCACATCGCTATTTTTTTAGTTAAAACATCATAAAGAAATACCAAAACTGTTAGATTTTGAAATAGGGGGACCAACTTCGTGAATTAATAAAAATAAAGGACTAAAACTACAATTAAATCAAAAATATATTACGAGAATATTTGAAAATTTACTATTGTTTTGGACAATGGTGGTCTCATTTTCTTATTTATTTTCAGATGCGATTGAGAACTCAATGTTGCGTAATTCATCGGTAAAACATGTTTTTGGGTTGGTTTATTACAAATAATTGTTGTAAAAATAGATTATGGAACTATCAAATTGTACAACTTGTGTCATATTAATTAAATAATTAAAAATGTCAACCAATTAGTATTAGAACTACCAAGGTGGGTGTAGCAGGCGCGTCGTGGTAGGAGAGAGGGAAAGGGAGCAACCATAGTATGATTAAGAAAAGGGATTTAAATCCCTAGTTACTCAAGTAGTATTAGTAGCGTGCACAAGAAAGAAAAGAAAATAAAAGAAGGTGACACTGACAGATTGTGATCAAGAAAATTTTAGTATGTTATTATTGCCACTGTGTTTGATTTTAGTATGTTATTTTTGGGTACTGGTGGTGGATGTTGGTTTAGCAAAAGTTCTTCATTTCGGCTGAAATTTTAGTATGTTATTATTGCCACTGTGTTTGATTTTCTAATAAATTTTATTACTAGTTTTTCCTTCTCTGAGAGTTAGTTTGTGATACCCAATTTTGTAGAGGTGCTCTGTTATTGTTTAGTTTCACCATTGGGTGACAATTTTGGTTCCCTATAGTTACTAGGAAGAATTTTTGGTTGTACTCATAATTTAGCTCTTACTTTGAGGGGTTTTCCACATTAAAACTAGAGCAGTCCTATTTACTGCTCTTTAATTACTTTATTGTTATTATTATTGGTATCAACTATGGTTGTTAATTTCTGAGTTTAGATTCCATAAGAAATAATTAATTTAACGAGCTTTCGTTGTGCTTTCTTGTCCCAACAATTGGCATCAACTTTGGTTCTCTTGTGGTTATTATTCTGGTAAATTATGGAAGTCAATACTTGAATGGTGACTTTGAATTGGTCAAATTATGCCCTGGAGAAAAAGTAAGAACGAGGGTCTGCTTTATGTGAAGAATTTTTACCAACCTGTGTTCGATGCAACAAAGTCGAATAATAAGACTATTGACTAGTGAACTTTACTACACAAACAATTGTGTCGATACATTAGTTAGGGGGTTGATGATAATGTGTTTAAATACATTAATGGGAAGATAGATGCTAAATACTTATGGGATTAGCTTGAACAATTGTTTGTGAAGAAGACATGTAATAACAAGATGTATTTGATAAACAAGTTTTTAAATTTGAAACTTCAAAAAAGGGCTTCGGTTGCAAATCATTTGAATATTTTCCAATTAATCAGTTGTGTGTTAAGAGTATTAAATTTGATGATCAAATTCAAAGGTTATTTCTTCTTGGTTCCTTGCCTCACTCATGGGAAACTTTCATAATGTCATTATCTAATTATGCTTCCGATGGTGTGTTGTCAATGGATTTTGTCAAGAGCCGCATTTTGAATGAGGAGATGAGAAGAAAGTCTCAAGACTCTCCATCACATTCGGAGGTATTGGTTACTGAATCAAGGGGGAGACGTAATAATAGATATTTAAAAAATAGAGACTGAAATAATAATAATAACTCCAGTAAAAGTTACAAAGTTGTTGAGTTCTACAATTGTGGTATATTCAAAAGAATTTTTGGTTTTTGAAAAAGGAAAATGAGGACAAAGGTAAAGGAAAAAATAGGAAAGAAGATTATGATGAAAACAATGCTAATGCTGCATCTGATGATGACTTACTTCCTATTGAACAACATGATCAGTTAGTATTGTTGATAGTGCATCCAATTGGGTAACTGACAGTGATACTTATGTACATGTCATTTCTAGAAGAGATATTTTTCGCTCTTATACTCAAGGTAAATTTGGTGACGTGAAGTTGGCTCATCAAGGTGTGTTAAAGTGTGTTGGTCTTGGAGAGGTTGATTTGGCGTTGACTAATGGCATCAAGTTAACTCTCAAGAGTGTGAAGCTTATTCCAAACATTTGATTGAATTTAATTTTAGTAGCCAAGCTTTGTGATGAAGCCTATGATAGTTGGTTCCCGTGGGACACATGGAAAATCACCAAGTGTTCTACGGTTGTTGCTAGAGGTACGAAATATTCTACTCTTTATGCAACACATGCAAAAATAATTAAAGATGTTTATGTAGTTGAGCCAGTTGACAAAGTTGAGCTATGACATGAGAGGTTGTGTCACAAGAGTGAGAAAGATATGGTTGAGCTAGCTAAAAGTGATGTGTCGTGTGACATCATGTGAGATCCACACTTGAAGATATGTCATCACTATTTTGTAGAGAAGAAGAACAAAGTTTCTTTTCAGAGTCACTCACTTAGAAGAGACTATAAATTCTTGATTTGGTGCATTCTCATCTATGGGGTCCTTTGAAGACAAAAATGTTTGGGGTAGTGCATATTTTATGACATTTACTGATGACCATTGAAGAAAGACTTGAGTTTATGCTTTGAAAAGTAAGGATGATGTTTTGATGATGTTCCATAAATTTAAGGTATCATTTGAGCTTAGAACTGGGAAAAAGTTAAAGTGCGTATGCACAAATAATGGAGGTGAATATTTGAGATCATTTGACGTTTATCATAAAGGAAGATGGATTAGACATCAAAAGTCTTCACATTTGAATGGTGTTGTTGAAAGGATGAATAAGACATTGGTTGAAAGAGTTAATTGTTTGTTGTAGCAAGTAGAGCTTCCACAGTCGTTTTATGGTGAAGCATGAAGGTGCAAACAAAAGAAGGGGGTCGAATTGTGTTTGTCTAAGTTGGATTCTTTTTTATTATTTGATTAAAATTGGTTTGGGTTTGATGACTTTGAGCAGAAGCAATAATAAAACTAAGGAATGTAGAGTAAAGTGACACAAACAATTTATCCTCGTTCACTACCAACTTGGTAGTTACGTCCAATCCCCTCACTTAGAAGGATTTAATCAACTAATTCAACTCCTTGAATTACACAACACCTGATCCAACAAGACACTCTTCTCAAAACACTTTGACAACCCTATAATTTTTTAGGAACACAAATACCTTGACTCTATAAGCTAAGTCTTCTCCACATAATATGACAACCCTAGATTGTTGAAGGCAAACGAAACCTCGACCTTACAAGTCAAATCTTCTCAACACAATCTGTCAACTCCAAATTGCTCGAGGAACACTAAAGACACTATCGGACTAGATTACAAGAATTTGGAACTTGATTTGGTTTTTGTTTCTACTAAGCAGATTTGATACAATGATTTTCCCAAACTACAACACTTGGAGTATTTTACTTTGAACGAGTGATTTTCTATAACTTAAAACCTTAAACTCTGAATAACTTTGGTTTTTAGGATTTTTGAGTTTGTTATTCGTTGTGGTTGTACATCCTTCTTCAACCTTGATTCACTATTTATAGATGAAATTAGGATTCGTGAATTCTGTCCCTCAAGAATTCTAAATCGTATCTTCATTCCAGCTTGGTCAACAAATATTTCTTTCAAATATAATTTTGAAAGATATGTTTTGATAATATGACCCTTAGTCAATTCCTTTTTTCTGAATTTGATCTAAGCAATTCTTCTAGAAAGATATCATATGTATTTTCTCCATATTGCATTTGCAAATTGATTCACTTGAGTTTTCCTTCAAACACTTGATTTGATTTGGATGGGAAAAATTATGGGCTTGTTCTTAGATCTTTAGAAGTATGGATATGACTTAGTCCAATTCAGTATATTGCTCAATCTATTAGAGCCTTTGACCTTCCATCAGAGTCGTTGACTTTTTCTCCATCATAATCATTGACTTGAATGCTGGAGTTAGATATTGTGTTGCTTGAATAATCAAAGTCAGAGGGAGATGCAAAACTCTGTGACTTAGAATTAGTGGCATAGGCAACTTCACCTTTCTTTCATTTTAGAGTTAGTGTAACTTTAGAGTGTGTTATGTATCAGAGGCAACACTTTGGAACGAGCTACAGTCTTCAGAGTCAGCGAAATATATGCTTCAAAGGCAGACTTGAATTGTAGCTTTGAATTTTAGAGTCATGCAAATAGCAGACTTCATCAAAAGCATGAAAAGATTCTTTCAGTAAAGGCATGCTGAAATACTATTTATTAGAGGCATATAGAGGTACTATTCATTAGAGGCATGATGAAGTTACTGTTCATCTGAGGCATGGTGAAAGTACTATTCATTAGAGGCATAAAAACTTTATAAGCACCCTGAATCTTCATAGGCACATAATTCTTCAGAGGCAGACGTGCAAACTCATCAAAGGCATGATAACCAAGAGCACGCTTCAGTCTTCTAAGGCAGACACACAGACTCATGAGAGGCCTGCTAACCAGGAGCACACTTCTGGCTTCAGAGGCAGACACAGAAACACACTGAACTATCAGAAGCACGTTATGATAGGCAGATGCGTGAACTTTTCCAGCGCGTAGATTTGACTGATTTGATTTCATTTTCTATAACCTTTTTACTTCCTTTGGTGACTTCCTCTAGTGGTATCTTTTGGTGGTATCCTTTTGTGGGTTTCTTTCCAGTCATATCCTCTTATGGTTTCCTATGATCGTATCCTCTGGTGGTTTCCTCTATTTTTCCTGCTCTAATTTTTGCATACTTAATGCAACCATTAATGCATTAAATTGTTCTCACGACGTACTTTTGTTAACATCAAAACTACATAAAGTGGAAAATCAACTTGGTTCCAACAAAACATTTAGCACATTTTTGCATGTCCTAAATCTTTCACCATATATTTCCTTTCAATATGAAGTACGATAGATGATTTGGTCAAGTTAGAATTTTTCTTATGATCACCTGCATGTTTTTGGATGTAAAGCATTTGTGCATACCTTTAAAGCGAATGTTAATTGTAAGTTGTGTGTGTTAATTGGCTATGACCTAGATGGAGTTGAGTACAAGTTTTATGATTCTATTATGAATAAACTTGTCGGAAGTTGTGATACTGAGTTCATGAAAGACCAACAGTTTAAAGACATTGTTAGTGCAAATGTCTCATGTGAATCTAGGAAATAATAAAAAAAAACTTGTTGGCAGCCTGATGCATAGAGGAAAGCCACCATAGAAAGAAAATCTTTAAAGAGGTACGCTGCTAAAGAGTATGCTATTGTGAATAAGGTAGAATCGTTTGTATTGATTGGAGATGTAGATGAAGAAGGTGTTGATTTGTTGAGAATAACACCACCAAAGAAGAATGATGAGACTTGCAATATGGTTGTCCGAATGAAAACAGATTGCCCCACTTGAGTACGGTGAGGAGGGATACGTTGGGTGGGTGTCTCCTAAAGTGAGAGCCCACACTAATAAAAGGAAAAGAAAAAAGATAAAAAATTTAAAAATTGTGTTTGTTTGTTATTGGGCGTTAGCCCATGGTATGATTAAGAAAAGGGATTTAAATCCATAGTTACTCAAGTAGTAATAGTAGCATGCACAAGAAAGGTGTCATGATAGAGTGTGACCAAGGGAGAAGAAAATAAATTTGGGTACCGGTGGTCGATGTGGTTTAGCAAATGTTTTCTATTCCGGATGAAATTTTAGTATGTTACTATTGCCATTGTGTTTGATATTCTAATAACTTTTATTACTAATTTTGCCTTATCTAAGAATCAGTTTGTGATACCCACTTTTGTGGAGGTGTTATGTTATTGTTTAGTTTTATTGTTGGGTGATTATTTTGGTTTCCTAGAGTTACTAGGAAGACTTTTTGGTTGTACTCATTATTTGATATAGTGAAGTTATTTCTTTGGACTACACATCCATAAATTTAATCCCACATTCTTTAAATTCTAGGAGTTTAATATCACTCATATGATAATAATTCCTTTATATGGCCATCGTGATATGTTACGTAAAACGTTACTTTAATTATAAATTTTTTGGAGAATTTTGTCTATCATATGAGATTTATGTTATAATTTATTAACTGAAAAAAAATTATAATATCTCCTTAATTTTATATATGCACAAAATGTGGTTAACTTTGAAACTTAAATGTTGAAAAATATGTCAATGATAAATTATTAATATGTTGAATTTCATATTCCCATCATGTAGTCACCTGGATCGATAATTCTGCTATAATTTATTTTAAGTGCAAAATATGTGTTTGAGTTTGTGATTTAGTCTCATTCTATTATATTGTAATTTATAAATATATTCTTATGTTAAAAAAGGCACAATAATATTTAGCATGCAATTAAATTGTATCTCTCTTATTTTAACAATATTATATACTTTGTGAAGTTATAAATAAGTATAATATCAATACTCTTATTGAGTATGATAATGTATTATGAAGGTACTTATGACTAAATGTAATTACTCTTCTAATGGGCTATGCGTATACATATTTACTATTCTTAAACCTACATAGATATTATATGACTTGTTAAAATTGAAAATTTCTTGGCATAACCACTAAACAAAGACTTATATATGTGTATTGTAACTCATATAATTTTTTTAAGTCTTTTGGTATTTTGAGTTAGTGGGAGTTGGATATAGCATTTAAGATACTTGGACAATTCTTGGATCATATATTTCTTACTTAAATTATGATAATCAATTTTCATTATCCTTGTGTGAAATATTGGTGTTTAGGCATGAACACAAGCTTGAGTAACCCAAGTCATTACTCTAATAGGCCAAATTTGGTGCCATGGCCATGTATTCTGCCTCAACGTTGGATCTTGTAACAACATTTTGTTTCTTGCTCTTCGAAGATATTAAATTTCCTCCGACAAGTACACAATATCCAAAAATGGATCGTCTATCAATGGGTGATGCCGCCCAATCAGCTTATGAGTAACCAATTATCTGAGTATGTCCTCTATCTTCATAAATGAGACATTTTCCAAGTGCACTTTTGATGTATTTAAGAATCTGGATTACAACATCCATATGTTCTTGGCAACGAGAATTTAAGAACGGACTTACCACACTAACAGCAAAAGAAAATGTCAAGATGGGTGACTGTGAGATAGTTTAATTTTCTAACCAATCTCCTATATCTTCCTGAATATGATAGAGGCTCCCTTTGATTAGGTAGGAGTTCGAAATTTGGATCCATAAGAGTATCAACTGGCTTGACATTTAATAGACATGTTTCTTCAAGAATATCCATAACATATTTTCATTGTGAAATTACAAGGCCATCCTTGGATTAGGCTACCTCAATACCTAAAAAATAATGGAGTTTATCGAGGTCTTTGGTCTGAAACTAATTTCAAAGATGTTGTTTCAACTGGAGTATTCCTTGTTGATCACTACTAGTTATGACAATGTCATCCACATAAATAATAAGATATATGCACCCTTGGGCTGAGTGACGATAAAATACAGAATGATCAGCTTCACTACGAATCACACCAAACTATTGTACTACCGAGCTGAATCTGCTAAACCAAGCTCTATGAGACTATTTAAGACCATAAAGGGACCTATGTAGCCGACAAACCATGGTGGAATACTCCCCATGAGCAATAAGCCCTGTTGGTTGCTCCATATTAACTTCCTCTTCAAGATTACCGTGTAAACAAGCATTTTTAATGTCAAGTTGATGGAGAGACCAATGTCAAATTGTTGTAATGGAGAAAAACAGTCTGACAGGTGCCATTTTGGCAACAGGTGAGAAGGTATCGTTGTAATCCAACCCAAAAATCTGAGTATATCCCTTGGCCACCAAACGAGTCTTAAATCAATCAATCTTACCATCAAGGCCAACCTTCACCGTATAGAGCCAACGACAACCAACTAAAGACTTCCAATGAGGTAAATGGACTAGTTCCCAAGTACCACTGCTTTGTAGAGCACACATCTCATCAAGAATTGCATGTCTCCACTCAGTGTGAGATAATGCTTCACCTGGAGATTTAGGAATAGAAACAAAAGACAAAGAACACATTCAAGTGTAACGCAAGAGAGAAAGACGATGATAACAGAAATCAATATAATGAGGAGATGGATTACGTGTTTGCGAATATCCTTGCAAGAGCAATGGGAAGGTCATGCTCAGGAGGAAGAGAATCTGTAATGGGAACAGGAACATGCACAACAGAGGGTGGCAATGACGATGATATGTTTGTAGTGGTCGTGGAGGTTGGGGGTAGACTCGGTAGGTTCGATAGGAATAAGAATGGGCGGAACAGGGATAACTAACTGAGGAGGTTCGAGATTAATATCCTGATGGGGCTCAGTAGCTATATGGGTTGGTTCAAAATATGGTAAGACTTGGGTGTCCTAGTTGAGCATGGATAGTATGAGGGGAATTTGTAGCAGAACACGTTTTGGATGATGGAAAAATGTAATAGAGGCCTTGAGACTCACATCTGACGCCAATCTTCTGTCCCGAACTCCGGTCCTGCAGAGTTACATTATCATTAGTGAAAGTAAAAGACAGTCATGGGACCGAATCAACTGACTAACTGAAAGTAAATTTAAAGGGCATCTAGGTACATAGAGAATAGATGCAACTGAAATGGAAGGGTGAAATTGAAATGTGAGGGGAATTTGTGGCAGAACACGTTTTGGATGATGGAGAAAGGTAATAGAGGCCTTGAGACTCACATCTGACGCCAATCTTTTGTCCCGAACTCCGGTCCTGCAGGGTTACATTATCATTAGTGAAAGTTAAATATAGTCATGAGACCGAATCAACTGACTAACTGAAAGTAAATTTAAAGGGCATCTAGGTACAAAGAGAACATATGCAACTGAAATGGAAGGGAGAATTTGGACAGTGCCAACCCCTTGAGACTGGGTTTGAGAGCCATTGGCAGAAGTTAAAGTAGGTAACCAAAACTAGATGTAAAGAGAGAAGAAAATATACCTTTATTACCAGTGACATGATCTGATGCACCAGAATCTAGAACCCAAGGGCTGAGAGAAGATGAGGGAGAGAGGTAAACAAATTAATTACCAGTGTGTGAAACCGAAGTAGTAGAACTAGAGTTTAGATGACTCTAAACCCACCGAAGGAAATCTTCATAATTTTTCAAGGTGCCTTGTGCAGACGGTGTAGTCTGAATAATGGCAGAAGGATCGAGATGAGTTGCATATATCGAAGGCTTACCATGCAACTTCCAACCGCGATCAATAGTATGTCTAAGTTGATTACAATGCTCACATTTGGGACGAGGCTTAGATTTGGATGGTCCTCCACGAGATCGACTCTAATTATGTCCTAGAGATGCAAGAACAACAGTGTCACCCAAAGCTGAAGTAATAGAGGGCTCAACAGGATGTTTTGTTTGTACTCGAATAAGGATTGCTGAGGTAGTAGACATATCCGGAAGAGTAACAGCACCCAAAATTTTATCACGAGTTGTAGAGTACTACTGGGGTAGGCCATAGAGTGCAAGAAACATGAAGAAGGTGTTGTGTTGATCCAGCTCCTTCTTTTTTTCAACTGAATTACTTGTAGCAGGAGGGAGAAGCTCATTAAAATCTTGAAGTGCAACATGAACAGTGCCAACATATGAAGAAATTGAGCCATTTATCGTCTTCGGAGTAATGATATTTAGCAAGCGGTGACAAACTCCATACATTGAGTGATATTAGTGTAGAGTGCCCTTGCCTAACTCCAAACCGATTCACACGTGAGATTTGGATGGAAAATCGATTTAACATCTGGATGAAGTGTAGACTTAATGACACTACACAACTGAGCATCTATCTGCTTCCATTTTGATGTTTCAGCCGCAACCACTTTTTCAGGATTTTAATTGAGATGGTTCTCGTAACCTTGACCGAGCGTCTATAGTTTGATGTCGGCGGCCCAACTGTCATAATTTGATCTATTCAATTTTTCGACAAAGAGAGGAGAGGTGATGTAGTTGGTAAAGATGCTCTTTATTTCAGACAGAGACGTCATGGTCGTTAAAGAGTGCCAGAAAACGCGTCGGAACCGAGAAAACAGAGACTGTTTGAACTAGAACTCATATATCCGTGAGTTGATACATAAAACTTAAGGCAAATATGGATTCAAAAGGTTGAGACAAGTGCAACTGAAGAAACGGCGTTGTGAACGGTTGCCGAACGCGTTGTCACATGCGATGGCAAAAGGTGGTGCATGGATCTCACGCGTGTGGAGAGAGGCGACGTGTGGGCGTGTGGGAGGCTTGTTGAAGACGCACGTTGAGGGGTGGGCCCATCTTTTGTGTACGACGTTGTTGGAGTGGTCGTTCATCAAAAAAGGTCGTCGGAGAGAGCAGCGGCAGTGAAGGTAGTTGAAGATTTGTGTTGTCTCTCAAGAGGCTCTGATACCATGTTGAATGAGAAGAAAATATTGTGAAGCATATTGAATAACCCGTGTGTTTCAACTACACAACGGAAGTTTTTTATATAGACTTTATGTGATAAATACACATAATGACATGAATACTTACAAACGATTGGAATACTTATAGACTTTCTATTTATTTACATACTAATATTTTATTTTCAACATTAACCTTAAATTCCTCTTATTCTTAGACACGACTTGACTTCATCTTTTGAGTGTGTGTAGTTACACCGCCGACGAGGAACTTCAACCATTCTGCCATTGAGTCAAAATTACAGGTCCATTGTAAATCTGTAGGTATTTAAGATGTATGATTTGTTTCCCTTTCGGATCCTATTTATCAATTATTAAAGCTTACATTACTTATACTGCTTTTATATAAATGCATCAACAAATAATTGAAATTCTAGCTATTATAGTTTTATATTTTAATAATTAACTATAGGTCATCCAAGTTGGAGAATTGTTCAATTTTACGATAATCTTAAATTAATCAATTAAAATATTAAAATTGATATTAATTATTTATATTCTCTTATGCACAAATTTTATATTATAAAATAAATAACATCGTAAATCAAAGGACTAAAAATAATTAGAATATTGTAATTTATAGATTATATTATTAATATATTTATTATTATTATCAATACTCTAATTGTTATCAATAACCAATTTGCTTAAAATAAGGTAACATTAGTGAGTTGTTTTGTTTGTTAGAGACTTATAAGGTAATAATAGGAAGTTTGTTTTGTTTGTTGAAGGTTTATGTGAAATAGATAATAACAAACAAATTTATTATAACAGCTTTTGTTATCTAATGATATATTATTAAGGAGTCAAACAAAACCAAACAAACAATCGATCCTAAATGAATTCAATATGTACTCATTTTATTTGTAACAGCCAAGAGTTTAGTGGGCAAATATAGGATACCTAGTTAAATTATCTTATAAATATTTAAATATAAATAGATACAAAGAAGAAAAATACTGAATTAAAAACTCAATAGAGAGAATTATGTCAAAGTAAAGAGAAGCAAAAGTACACTTGCAGTTGTAATAGCGGTTAATAGCGATGGTACATTTATTTTGGAAATTTGGGATGGAAAAAAAGTTAGATATTTTGAGAATTTTGGGAATTCTACGATAATAGATTTTGAATTGATTTATTTACTACATTGTTTATTGAATTACCGTTTTTTTTTTATGATTGTTTGCAATAATAGATTTTGAATGGATTTATTTACTATGTTGTTTCTTTAAAGCTTCTATTTTCAACCATTTTTAATCTTTTTCTTGTTCAAAAATATTTTTATCTCTTCTTCTCCTATGGAAATATCTTTCTATCTCGGGTATTGGTTCGACAAGATTCCCAAGACTTAGGATTCTTCACATTCAAAGAGAGAAAAATCAATAAAATAAAATATATATAAAAATTAAAAATGAATTTTTTTAGTCTAATCGGTACATGAAAAGAGAATTAATATCAAAAGCAAAGTCCCCGGCAACAGCGCCAAAAACTTGATAAGACCGCAAGTGCAAGGTATTGTCGTGTATTAAAAATTATCGTTCCAATAAGGACTTTGTTATGAGTACTAGTCTCTCTTTACTAAGATGATTAGCTAAAACAGTAAGTGTTGATGATGATTTTTGGTTTAAAATTCGCAATAAAAATAAAGCCTTGGATTGTTGTTTTTCACAATAATGGATACAATAAAATTAACCTTCTTTAAGTTATGGGTGTTAAACTCTTAAAAATCAGATAAACAATTATAACTAATGTCTTCTTTCAAAGAACAAAAATGTATTTTAAACTAATAACCAACATATTTTCATGATTGATGTATTAGCAAAATCCTTTAAGAGAAGATATCTTTCATGATTTCAAGAGAACCAAAATCTATTTTCATGATTTGATTCTCTTGTCCAATCTTAAGGGTCAGATATCAAATCTACCTTTCAGTATATTATTTGATATCTAAGTATAAACATGATTGTTACTAAGAATGGATTAAAATCAACACCCATGACATAAAGAAATAGAAATTGTTAGAGATCCAACATTGGAAATCCTACAAATCCCAAGACAAGGAAGATCTACTCACACATGATCATAGTAGAATAAAAGCTTAATATAAAAACATTGGAAATATAAATTAACAAAATAAAGCAACAAAGTAAGAATAGAAAAATGAATATTATTGAAACTAGAAATTTGCTAAGAGAAATACAATAACAAAGGCAAGAGTAACAAAAGATTTTTTGTAGGAATCTATGTCTAAAACTAGGTATTTTTGCCCTTTTTATAGCCCTAGGTGCCTTCATGAGCTTTAATTACAAGAAACAATCATAATTTCTTAGAAGAAAATGGTTCAGTAGCAGAAGATGAGTAGTTTATGGCTATAATGGCCATTACTGCCAGACAGGAATCCTTGTTGCCAGAAGATGAGTAGTTTGTGCCTTCATGATTGTTACAAGACAAAAAGGTAGTAAAATAGAACTAAAACCGAATTAAAAGTATCAAATTAACCTATCGAACAAAGTTATAAAAACAGATAAATTATAGCTTATCAAATTCCTCCATGATTGAATCATTGCTTGTCCTCAAGCAATTGTTTCAGGTAAAAGTTATGGACGAGCAGACACTGTGAATTGGGAACTTAACATTCAGTTCAAGTCTAGGCAATAGGCAAATTCCATAACCAAAGGATAACCAACTTCGGTTCCAAATTAGTGATTTAGGCTCCTTTGATATATATTTAATCATTATCGTCTTAATATTGAATTTCCTACCTCCTCACCATCCCACACTAACTCTCCACAAATATCTACCCGAACAACCAATCAAACTTCACCCATCTCTTCCACACATGCATCTGACCCTCACTCACATATGCTTGTGGATCCTATCCACAAAGCAACTAAGATAGCAACTCAAGTTGTAAATGATTTAGTCTCTAAAACATCCTCGGATGACTCACCTACTTCTAACTCCAACCTACCTCTATCTGAACCAGATACTTTTATACCCCTAGATCTAGTCCCCTTTTATTCCCTATTTTCCCTCTTGCTTCCCAAACCATGACTCATTCATTACCTCTTTCACTACTAAAATTAACAAGATTAGGAATATGAGTGCTCAAAGTTTGGATCCTAATTAAGTTTCCAACCAGTGGGACAATGTTGTTTCTTTTGTCACAACCTGGACTAGGGAAAACATGGAGCATGGAATGCATCTGTCTGCTCATAACTCTAGTGCTTTCAGACATATTGTTGAGATCCTTTACCTTTGGGTCTTGCATTTTCAGAAAGCTCATGGAGATCAGACTGAAAGAAACTGACTGCTATATCAGAAGTTCCCTCAAGTGAAGATAACTTTCTCTCTAGCAATGTTCATTTGGAACCACTAGTAATTGCTCCTAGCCCCATTGAGGTTTCCTGTGATCATTCCACATGTGGAGTTACCTTCATTAGATGTTCCTGCTGTTGTTGCTTCAGGATCTACAGAGTTTTCCTCTAAATGCCTTTCTGCCATTCCTTTTGCACCTGTTTCTGGCCCATTTCAATTTGCATGTAAAGAAGGTAGACATTGATCAATTGAAAGCTAAAACTGAGGCATTCATGGAACATACAACCATGAATCAGGAGTCCATTCGTAATACCTTATGACTAATCTTAGCTAGATTGACCAATCCTAAACTTTAGTTTACCTTTTTTTTGTATTGATTTTCACTATATCCTCTGTATTATTCACTCTTTCATGCAAATGTACATTCAATTAGTTTTAACACTTATATCTTGTTATATGTGATTTACTTCTCTTGTTTAATCTTTTGGTCTGATGACAAAAGGGGGAGTATATGTTATATGTTTTGAGAACAATTACCCCTTGTCATAATATCGTACTCCACTCTTTTTTTAAATAAAACATGTTCATATTAAGATACTTTGAACAACTTTGCATATATCATATTATTAAAAAGAAAAAAAATCACAAAAAGAGATGTTTGTCATCATAAAAAAGGGAGACATTGTTAGAACCAAGTTGGATTGATGAACAATGACCCTTAATTGTTTTGACGATAACAAAAATTATATTGTGGAAACAATTTATAGCATTAATGAATTTAATTAAGAGTGCAATTTTTGTGTTATCAACCATAAAGACCTTATGCTGCATCCTTTGATGATTGGTGAAGATAAACAAGGAAAACAAGACAATGATTGGGAAAATCTGTTAAAGTTGTGATAAACTCTGTTAGATGCACTCTCAACGCGCCTCTAATTAATATGTTAATACAAGCTCGCTTTAATAATTTTGTGTCCGATGAATCTGGCATACAGTTGATCGTTTGGTGGAATTGTTAAGTCAACACTCTACAAAGTTAACGCTTTGATAAAATGTCAACTTTGAAGAAATCAAAATCCCAACGTCCTCTACTAGCTAACATGGACTTTCCATCTGTCTAGAGAAGTGCATGACATCCTCTCAATATGTCATCCTACGGTCTTTTTGCCATTTCTATCAATATATGTTGAATCAATTATGAAGACAGATTTAAACAAGTTTATAATGTTGATTCAATATCTCTAAATATTTGATATGAGTCATTATGTTACACATTGATTTCATGCAATCACAACAACGGTCAAAAACCCTAATGGCCTTGAAGTTTCTCTACAAAAGGACTTGCGATTCTCAGTGCAAAAACAGACAGACAAGAAACCAATTGTCGTCATATACAACAACCCATAAAGAACTTTGTATTATTTTCTGAGTGCTAAAAAACCTCAAATACCTTTTGAGAGCTTACCTTGTAAACATTCTCTTGTGAGAGTTATTCATAAAACAATCTTAAACACTTTTGCAACTTGGCCTAATAGTGGCTGCCAACAACTTGATTTTACTAAGCTAGAAGGTTAATAAGACTTGAACACCATCACATTGATTAGTAGGTGTTCAGTGAACGTGTGATACTGTTTGAGATTAATGGATTAAATCCTTCAGAGTGAAGGGACTAGACGTAGCTACCGTGTTGGTGGTGAACCAGGATAAATTAGTTTGTGTTCCTTTCTTTATCTGCTTATTTTTTCTTACTTTTAACATCGCTAGTTTAGTTTGTTTTTATAATTAAGTTTTTTTAAAATATAACACAATTCAAACCCCTCTTTCTTGTGTTTTTCTCTCTACACATTATATGTATCAGACGCGCGTAATCAGAAGATATGCTTGTTTAGTATCAGATGGGTTGCTAAAGCAATCGAGTCCACAAATGATTACATTTTGAATACTTGGGGTACTATCATCTGCACACTTGAGCAAACATCATGAATAAATTGTTCTCACGTGACTTTTCATCATCAAAATAATTATGGATATGTGTTGACCACCAGGAAGAAAAAAAATGTGATGCTTCTTGAAAATATCTTGATTAGAGGTAAGAGATGCAATGGAGGCATGCGAGATTTTTTCTTTCTCCATCTCCATGGAAGGAGAAATGAAAAACATTGCATGTTGAACACAAACACACTAGAATGAGAAGTGAGATGATAAAGGTTGAAAATGGCTAGTGTTTCCAAAAAATGAATAATCATTGGCAGAGGTGGCGGCAGCAAAGTGTAGCGCGGATGCTGTGATGGTGTTGGAGAAAGCTTCGTGGAAGACATGGTCAAAACAACAAAGGCTTGATATCCCTGATCATTAACTACACCTTACTTATACCATATTAGGAATGTTAGGACCCCGGAGGAAGATGAATCTTGGAAGCTTGAGAACTTAGAAATGAGAGGAAATTCTCAAAGAGGAAATAAACTTTAAATATTTTGCTTTTTCAATTTGGTTAGTCAAAAACTAATCAACCTCTTTATTTTTTTTTTATCTTTTTTCCAAATTTATATTTTTTATATGATCAAACAAAAAGTTAATTTAGGGAAAATATTATTTCCAATTATTTACCAAAATATAACTGGTTTAGAGATTGGTATTTGAGGCTTATTTTAAGTTCATTTGAAATTTGCACTGTGTAAAATTGGTGGAAGCACATGGTAGGGGTCATGTACCTTCTTTTGATAATTTTAGCATCACTTGCCTATCAGTTTATGTTCATAATAAATTTAGTTTCTTCAAAAACAAAAAGTCTTAAAGATAATATTGAGACGTATATATACATGTTAATTTGAACAAATATTAGAAATATATATACTAGTTAACAAGCCTATACAATTGAATTATATAATCAACTAAAAAATGTTAATTAGATTAAGAACAGGCACAAAAGTTACAAATGAAATCTTGTAAAATAGATCGAAGAAAAAAAAACCTAATTTAAGCAGCTGAAGCCACGACATAGTGACATAAATATCATCAAAATTATCGCTAAGATGATACCAAAAGCAATCAATTTGATCTTCATATTTTCAATCCACATCTTTCTTTTCATCTTTGTTCCTTGTGTTCTAAAATCTTGTGCCTACAACAGAGGATACAAATATGTTAAATGTACTCATCGAACATTAATGAAATGAAATTAAAATGAAATATTTCATGTATACTAACTTGTGATCGAAGGTTGTCAGTTTTATCCACTAACATCTCAATTTTTTCTCCACGGTCAAGAACCTATAATAAATTAAATAAAATATTTTTAGTCTATGGTGATTAATGACAATAACTATTTCAAATTAGAACTTTAATTAATTAAGTAATGTTTTTTTAAAGGTCTTGCCTTCTCAATGTTTTCCATCATAACACCCTTGACTTCAGAAACTTGAGCCTTCACTTTGGCAAGCTTGTTAATCTCTTCGGGATGATCAACACAATATTGCATTTGCTGCTTTAATTTAGGCCTGTAGATTTTCAAGCATAATACAATATTTGTTAATCAACATGTTTTTCATAGCAGATTTATTTATTTTTATCAATCAAGGCCTTGTAAAAGTTTTGATGTTTTTATTCAACCATTTTTAAGTATATAATTCTAATTGGGTATACTACAATTTTTATTTTTGAACGTGAGAGCCGTTGTCATTCTAATCTCTAAATGTATTAATTGCAAATACAACTCCAAGTATCTTTTTTGTTTGTAATTTTTTTAGACTAAATTGATCAATGAAAAATACATTTGAGGACTAAAATGACTAATGAAATACATAATCAATGACTAAATGAATTAATTAAATAGACACTTGAGGATGTGTTTGCAATTTTGATACATTTGTGTATTATAATGATGGTTTATGTATTCTAATTTGAAATGTCTCTCACTTATAAATACATTTTGAGACTCTCAGGTTACTCCTCTCACACTCATGATCAAACATTTTAAGCATGACTCAAGTGATTCAATACATGGTGACCCAACTTATTTTAGAGTTCAAACTCAACACTATTTTAGAATTTGAATATGATTTTCTCTGCCATACAAAATCTACTTTTAAAGGGGATAACTCTCACTATAGAGACACACATAGTATATCAACTCAACTATAACAATTATGTGAGAAGACAAAATCTTCAAATGACTTGACAATAAGTAATTTGACGAAATGAAACAAGTTAAAAAAAAAAAAATTTAGTAATGCTTACAAACTTTTACGAAATCAAATAAACAGATGAACAAAATTTAATTAGAAAAATGAGGTACCCAAATTCTTTGTTTAGGCTATGAGTTGTAGCAGTTGCAGCTTTGCCGCCACCATATTTTTTGCTGAATTCTTCCTTGACACGCTCAAGATAAGCAATAGGAATCTGTCTACCAGCAGATTCAACTGCGACCACACAATACGCTACAAAATCCATAACAAAGAAAATACTGTATGACAAAATCCATAACAAAGAAAATACTGTATGACAAAATCCATAAATGCTCTTAAATTGATTTATAAATAACTTGATTAAATTTTCAATCTCTTTAATTATCATTTAAATATAGATTGGTAATCTCATTCCACTATGCTGTTATTCCAATGCATTACATATGAAGCATATCTTGGATGGTAAGGTGATTTGCGCGCACACAAAAAAAAAATCTTTCATTAAATACTTTCATATATATATATATATATATATATATATATATATATATATATATATATATATATATATATATATATATATTGGTGAAATCATATGTGTATATAATTATATGTGATGTTTTCTACGTTCGGATCTCATATGGGTTTTTTTTATAAATAGTAAAATTTATAATAAATAATAAAAATAAAGAAAACAAGAAAAATATTTTTTTTTTATAGTAAAATTTTTCGGCAACCATGTATGAGAAAAATAGTCAGCTAAAATAGAGATGAATGGATATTTCACCCTTATAATTCATGTTATAGTTATCAAACATGAAATCATTGAAATTGTAAAAACAAAGGGATAAACAAAAAGATACCAAGATCTAGATTAAAATAAACACACTCCATAGAATCTAATCAACCATCATAAAGCTATAAATTATCATAAAATATTTGAAGCATAACGTACTGAATCCATTATCAACAAGGTAATTGAAAGTGTGACCATCACAATTGTAGGTGAATCTGTTATTAGAAGAAGGAAGCTTTTGTAAACATTGAGAGGCAATGGTGGAAAAATTTCCAGAAAATTCTGTATACTCAGCAAGAATCATTGTGCCACGAGATACAAAGCTATAGATCAAAGTTTGTTGCCCCATCTCCAAAAACCATAAACCAAATTACGAAAATTCAAAATGTGCAAAGAATGAAGAAAAGGGTTAGAAAGAGCAAGAGACAAAAATGATTGATTTGGATTGAAAGAGTTTCTCTTGTCTCGAGTAACATGCGGGAATACCGTTACACAGCCTTTGTCTTAATTTAGTATGTTTTAATAATAATAAATAGGAAATTAATTTTAATAGCAAAAAAATAATTATATTTTTTTACTCAATTTTTTTTTACTTTTAAGCACATTTAATTATTATTATTATTATTATTATTATTATTATTATTATTATTATTATTATTATTATTATTATTATTATTATTATTATTATAATCACGCTCAAATTAAATATTATCATCTCTTGTTTTTTACTTATATTTTTTACTTAAATCGAATAGGATAAATTTGTTGACTTAAAAAAAATTGCAAACAAATTCATAATATTGATGTTAATAAATGTGAAAAATTAAAATATTTGAAATACAAATGTCATCCGATCTATAATATTGACGACATAATGGATTGAAATTATAATATATCAATCTGAATCAAACAAATATTGCAATAAAACGAGAAATCAAGTAATGTCACATATGACGAATAAAATAAACAAAACACGGAAGAAAAAATAAATCTATATAAAAACCACTTGATTAAAAATTAAGAGAAAGAGAAAAGAATGATTTAATAGTATGATTTTGGACCAAAAATGACCATAAATCACCCATTTCTCGTTTTGGGTAGTGTTTTGATTTTTCGTCTTGTTGCAGCGTTCATTTGGTTTAGATTAATAGATTAGTTTGACTTCATTGCAAACTCAAATCAATGGTTTTGGAGTGCTCAACGTTACAGCTTCAAATGCATGAATATTTCGGACACTTTAATTATGTCACATTTGTAGGTTTTGTTTTATCTGTAAGTATTTTGATGTTTTATGCTATTAACCTAGATGTTTAGAGTTTGCTTATAGACTCATCCTTTTTTGTTTTAGCTACTTTAAATTGTATTATTTTTTATCATATAATTTTTAGTAATTTGAGTGAATGAATACCATTTTTATTAAAAAAAAGAAAGAGTTGTTTATCTTTTCTCAATCAATAAGTGGAGCAGTAGACGTAGAAAAATGGATGGTTCTGATATATTTAAATTGCATGGGTGGATCCAACAATCCATTAATCTATTTACATTCCACTAAAAGTTGTATAAATTACTCCAATCCATCCATTAAAAATAAATATCATTCAATTCTTTCATTATCATATTTTCAACGGATATTCAGATCCATCAAATTACTTTCTTTTACCATTTTAATAAAGTAATTATAATATTTATCATTATTTTTGAAAATATATTATTTTAGAAATAATATATTTTCTTTTGGTAGAAGATTCTGTTTTTTTATCTTAAAATTTATTTTATATTTTTTAAAAAAATCAGTTTTTTTTTAAATTAGTAATTTCTAATAATAAATTTATTTGTTATATTGCAAAAGCTGTACTTTTTTTATTGATAAAAGACATTTTTTCAATAAAAATAATATGTTTTATAAGAAAATATGTTTCTATAGTATTTTAAAAAAAAGTAATAAATTAAATACTACTATTTATTTATTATTAATTAAATAATAGAAAGGTGACTAGTGGTGGTTAATGACAGTTTCTGGCGACCCATAGTGGTAGGTGGACTCCGACGACTCTTGGTGGGTGGCAGAGCTCCGGCGGATGGCCACCACTAACCACCACCAATATTATTATTTTTAGTTAATAATAAATAACATTATGTCTATTTTTAAAACAATTACTTATTTTTAAATTAATTAATACAAAACCTTTTTTTCTAAAATACTAAAATAGTTCCAGTTTTTTGGTCCAAAAAAATTCCAATTTTGAACTACAAAACTGCCAGTGCAGAAAAAATAAAAAATAAAAACATCAGATTTTTTAAAAATAATAATAATTAAATGAATTTCATAAATCACTTATTTTTTAAATTATAAAAAAAATGTTTTTTTAATCATTTAAATTACTGGTTTTTTAAAATTATAATAAAAATACTAATTTTTCTGTAAAAACAACATTTGTTTTAAAACAATATGAATAATATTTATTAAAGGTATCTATTTTATAATAAATAAATGTAATCTATTGGATTTAATTAAAAAATATATATGTAATCTATTGAATTTTAAAAGATGAATAGATCGAATGTGAGAGAAATTTTCAAAATATATTTGGAATTCTCTAATAGCTATTTTAATGAAGCAAAATTAAATAACTTAATATATCACTTGGTTAACGGGTTGCAATGTTTTGACTTAATGCATTTGTTACTCATTGAACCAATGCATGGGTTATGTTACCAAGGGTTACAAACTCTTTCAAGAGTTGTTTTCTTTCACCAATTGATATGAGTTTCTCTATAAATAAAAACATTTTATAGACAAAAATGAGAAGACAAAATTCATGTTACATGAGTCACTACAACATTTTTGAGTTGTGGCAACAATAAAAAAGTGTGACGTAAACCAAACAAATCGTGACCTAAAGGTTAGGCAACGGTTTACAAATTGTAGTGTAAGTGGTTGTGGCTTATTCTTTAAGGCAACTACTTTTTACTTTTGCCCGAATTATAAAAAACCGTTGCTAAACACACTCAAAGAGGCCACGGTTTTTTGAATGTTTCAGGCCACGGTTTTATGAATTAGTTTTGCCAACATTTCATAAATGTTGCATGTACAGTTAGGCCACGGTTTTGTGTACATTATTTTTATTTCGGGCAACACATTTATAACGCTATCAAAAGCATAGGCAACATTTTTTGGTCTAAGGCAATAGATTTGTATGTGTTGCATATAATTTTATACTATGGTTATCTAAACGTTGGTAACACGTTTACCCACAATTATTTTAGATGTTGCCTATTTGTTTAGGCCACGGTGATGAAAATGTTTTAAACCATGCATTCTATGTGTTGTCTATACTTTTCGACCACAAACATTTTAATGTTCCATACTTCTTTAGTCTACATTTTTCTATGTGTTGCCTATATCTTTAGGTCACGATCATGCACTCACATCTTTTAGACAAACATTGATAATTAATCATTATTGCTTGTAGCCCATAATTGAACATTAAATAATCGTTATCGAATAAAACATAAAAGACTTAAACATAATCAAGTCTTAATTAAAATATATGTTACCAAGAAAAACAATTGTCTTATCAAAATTTGTAACACAAATATTACTAGGCATCCAAAAAAAATCAATACATGTTTAGATAAATTGTTATTATAGTTGTAAAAATCAACAAGTTTTTTATTCCTAAAATGCAACAACCAGAATTTGCATTGCCAAAAAAAGTCTTCGATACATTCCACTAGCTTCATGTATCCTAGTGATGATCTTGAAGTCCAACCTGAAAATTTATTATATTAACTATATTAATATAAATAAAAGGAAAATATACAATTTAGTTATGAATATTAAAAAAAAATGAATCACAAGTACCTATTGCAAGAAAAGACTAGCAACATATCACAAGTACTAAATACCAATAAGTTATAAGTCTACAAGATACCTAATCATAGTAATAAATTAACTTATCTAATCTCATAGTTAAGTAAGTCAAACTAATATACTTATACATTAACTTATCTAATGGAGTCCACACTATTTGCAATGCCTAAAGCATGTCCCATCATGTTATCAACAATAGTTTCACTTAAACTTGGGTTTTGCTGCTTCAACACACATTTTAGAAGTTCCTGATATGCTTCCATCCTTTTATATGTAAATGATTTATATTCTTCCATCGTTTCCTTCATGCTACTAATTTCACCTTCATAATATTTCTTAATGTTAACAATCTCTTCATTTTTTTTAACACTGTTGGTGTAGCTGCTCTTCCATAACAACGAACTCTACCGGGCTTTTTTTTACCGAACAATGATTGAAAGGCTTGGTCACGAGGCTCACTAGAGTTTTGAATTGAATCTTGAAGTTTAGCCTGATAGGAAAAAAGTCAATGTTAAAATTTGAAAATTTAGACATTAAAAGTATATAATGAGAAGAAAAACATACAATGACATTCTTTGTTTCTTCATCAATTTTTCCTTTTCTTCGCTGATGGGTTATGACAAACATTTCAGCTTGGGTGACTTTCTCCCCATTTTCCTTCTTTGCATGCTTTATTGATAAAAAAAAATTAAAAATAGAGTAATAAAAACTTATTAGGACAACTTGTTATTTATATATAACAAAGACACATAAATAAGAATAAATATTGTACCTCGTTTGCTCGAATTCTAGCAACAACAAAAAGTCGTCCCTATTCGATGCAGAAACTTCTGTTTAGCCCTATTGACAACATTTTTCTTGCTAATGTTCGACAATGTAAGTGAAAAAAAATTAAAGTAGTATATATACAAAAGATTCTATACAACACAGAGTGACTAAAAGTAATGTAGAGTATGTACACACTTACTCGAATGGTACTATTATTCCAATATTTCAACAATTTCTTGAAATGAGGTTTTAGTGTGCTTTCAGGCCTGTATTTTAACCTTTCCTTTAAGGTTGAGTACTTCAAAAAATGTGCCCTCCTGATATAACATTTGTAACGTCTCCATGCATCATTTATTCAAGAAAAAACAGTTTTCTTTCCTTTCTTATGAATAATAAATTTACTCTCAAAAAAATTATTGTGATCAACATGTGATAACTATTTGACGATCAAATAAAATATGAAAATTAAACTCTTATACCTGAATATAAGGCCATATACGTTCCTCATGATTTTTGTACACTTTCTTAAAGTTTGTATAAATCAAGGGACAAAAAGTTGAATTCCTTGCAATAGTGGCAAAGAAATAACCCAAGTCAATTACAACTTTGTCGTCAGGTCCTATCACTTCTCCGTCATTGTTTAAGATGACTTCTATACGGAATTTTCTTCCATATATTTTCAAGCACTGAGTTGGTCTCCTTTTTTTCTTCTTAGTTGTCCCTTTTTTTGACATTAAGCTTATATAAGATAAGATAAAATCCTAAAAATGAGTCACAAATATAAATGACAAATTAATATTTCATCATTACAATTACATTCGTCATCTTCATCTTAGCCTTCATTTTCTTCTTCCATGACATATTCTTCCTCTTCACTTTCTGTATCATTTCCCAACTCTTCTTCATCATCAAGTTCATTACTTTCCTTAAGAAAATCACCAATTAACATTGATTTGCTTAAGGGCATTCTTTTGGTTTTCTTTGTTACACTTTGTTGACTTGTCATTACCTCGTCATCTTGATTCTCCACCCTTTTTTTGGCCTTTTGTTTTGTTCTTGAAATATCATTTTCTCCCTATGTCTTTCTCATTGGTGACTGAACTTATTCATTCTCCACACTTCTTTGGCTTTTTGATTCTGCATAGGTGATTTTCTTTGATTCGTGATGGGACCTTTTGGATCTTGGTTTTGCTTTGATCCTTTATTGTTAGTCATTGATTCTTCAGCCAAATATCCCTTAGCAATAGAACCTTCTGGATTAGCTCTATTACGAACATAACTTTTAAGTCTACATAAGTTTCTTTATGTGGGATGCATCCATCGAATCGGAATTGAACGGGACTGCCCAATCTAACTTCATGTACAAGATGAATAGGCAAATGAACAATTACATCAAAAAACTTGGAGGAAAAAACATCTCCAATTGACAAAGTATTACAGCAATATCTCTCCATTTAGATAATCCAAATCTTGCACTTGGATAACTTTTTGACATAAAGAGCAGATAAAGGACCCAAGACGAATTAAAGGTCCAACCACTAGATTTGGCATTGTGCTCTTTATTGCTACTTGTAATAAGTAGTGTAATATGAAATGTGCATCATGACTCTTGTAACCAAATATCTTTTTATCGCTGACATGCATACATTTTGAAATGTTAAAAGCACTCCCATCGGGTAACTTGGCTGCCTTCAAAACACCGCAAAAAGTAGACTTATCTTGGGAATTCATTGAGAAAGATGTCTTTGCAAACTTTGTCCGACCTCTGCCAATCTCTATTGGATGAAGTTCCTTTCTAATTCCCATATCTTGCATATCATAACGAGCATTAACATGATCTTTTGTCTTTCCTGATATGTCAAAAAAAAGTCCCAATAATACTATCACATATGTTTTTCTCAATATGCATTACATCAAGATTATGGCGTAAAGTATTTTGAGCCCAAGACAACAACTTAAAAAATATTGACTTCTTCTTCCATGGACAATTCATTCTCAAAATCTTTTAAGTTTTCCACGATTTCTATACCTTTTAACATAGGTGGTGTAGACCTATGTTCTTTCTTTCCACTGGCCCTCCAAGCATGACTAGCCAATAAAAAAACATGATGATCCATATAACACATTTTGTGATTGTCTCAAGTAGGTTGAATTAGTGTTATAATTGCAACACACACATGCCAACTTTCCATTGGTGCTCCAACTTGACAACATAGCATACTAGGGTAGTCACTAATAGTCCATAGCAGAGATTCCTACAATTGAAATGTTTGACCTTTTGAGGCATCATATGTTTCTACTCCAAATTTCCACAATTCCTTTAGCTCCTCAATCAACGGCTGAAGGTACACATCAATATCATTTCCTAGTGATTGTGGTCCATGAATCAATAACGATAACATTGTATACTCAGATTTCATGCACATCCAAAGTGGATAATTGTATACCACCATCATGACAGGCCATGTACTGTGTGATATGCTCATAGTTCTAAACGGATTAAAACCCTCACTTGATAAGCCAAGGCTTACATTACGATGCTCATAAGCAAAATCAAAATGAAGCATGTCAAAGTCCTTCCATGCTTGGCCATCAACAGGATGCCTTAATTTTCCATCCTTTGATCGACATTCTTCATGCCATTTCATCGACTCGGCTATTTTCGAACACATAAATAGTATTTAAAGTCTTGGAATCAGTGGAAAGTGCCTCAAAACTTTTGTAGGAACTTTGTGATCATACTTTGGATCCTCAAACTCTGAATCTAATTGAGTAAATTCCTTCCATCGTGAAGCTTTACAATTGTTACAGGTATCATCATTTTCATACTCTTTCCAATACAACATACAATCATTTGGACATGCATGATTTTTTTTATAATCAAGGCCCAAAAGAGCATTGAACGATACATTGCTCCACCCATGAAGACACTTTAACAAGTAAAGTCGAATTATAAATGATAAAGTAGTGAAGTTTTCACATCCCAAATACAACTATTGCTTTGCCTCATTAATTAAATTATAAAAGTTTTCAACATCCTCATTAGGTCCCTGGTTGCCACCGTCTTCTTTTTCAACGTACCTAAATGTGTCATAAAGTAAGCCATTGATGTCATCACGTGAGTCCTCTTGATCTTCCATATGATCATCAATTTCTTTAGGCAATGATATTTGCTCTGCGTGATTTACCTGAACATCGTAGCCTTGTACAAAACGAAATCCTATTAGGTTATCACGAACCACTTTTCTTCTTCTCCAATAATGATTTCTACACTTGGCACAAACACATAAAATTGTGCGGCCTTGAGGTTCTCCTTTGGTGAAGACAAAATCTAAAAAAAGATTTTACACCTTTTCGATACTTTGAATTAAGTCTCTGAAGTGTAATCCACTTTTTGTCCATCACTCTAAATAATAAAAATAATACCATATAGATTGAAGTTTAACACAAATGAAATTATAATATCAATGCAACTAGATACAAAGCTATACAATTAAGTGTAGATGAATACATTAAAACAATGAATTGAGTGGAATTTGCCATCAAAAACTAACCAAGTCAAATCAAAATAATAGTTAAAAATTGCACACACAAACATGAGGATTCTATTAAAATACATCCAAACATATTAAACACACTGACCACTGTGGATAATAGGTGAGCTTACAAGTTATTCTACCTAGGATTAGAGATACAATCTTAAATACAAACCCAAATTTTAACCAAGCAAATCAGACTTATATACCAAATTTGACCAATTAAACAATAAAAGCTTTAATTTAATTATTTCAATCTAAAACAAAAAAACAAACAACAGATATTGAATCAATTGAATCCAATTCAACTAGATGCAGAGCTATACAATTAAGTGTAGATGAAGACATTAAAATAGTGAACTGAGTGTGTACTTTTTTTCAAAAAATTAGTATAGTCTATCTGAAAGAAAATTTCAACCCCACTGTCGCGGCCGGTTTGTCCGCGAAAAAGGAGTCGCCACCAATTTTATTTTATTCAAAGGAAAAATTGGATAAAACCTAAAATAATTATTTTTGAACCAAAAATTCGGATTAGGGAGTCGATTACGAGTAGGGAAGGTATTAGCACCCTACAACGTCCGTTAAACGGTTACCCTATAATTAATTGTATACAAACTATTTATTTATTTATTCATTTATTTTTACCCCAAAAAGAATACTAAAGAAAAAATAAAATGAATTATTTACATTAATAAAAGAAGAAAAAATATTTTTTATTAATTTGGTTTGACAAGGAATAAAACCTTGCTCCTACGTATCCCCAGGTGCAATGGAGAAATCAAAACACACGTAGTTCTCGGGTAGAAAATATTTATGTGTTGACTGATTTTATTATTAATTTTACTTTATATATATACATATCAAAATAAATTAACAGCATAATAGTGATAATAATAATAATAATAGTAATGATGGTAATAGTGATGATAATAATAATAATAATAACAAAAAAAAAAGGTGAGATGTTTGTTCGCGGATTGGATCTTTTTATTTTTGTTTTAAAGAAAAATTAATTTTTGTTAAATAAACAACGTAACGAAAATATAATAATAACAAAAAAAAGTGAGATGTGGCGCGGCGAGCGAGGATGAATTTCATCCGGCGGCAGCGACTATTAATTCTAATCCTAATGGAAAAAACTATTTATTTGTTGTTACGATCTTTTTGTTATTTTGATAGATACGTGATATGAGCTATATATTCAATATTACGATGCGGTAAAATTCGTTTTCTTGGTGATTGGTTTATAAGCATCAATTAGTTATATTTTTCTAGGATTTTGTGTTGCAAAGAAAGCAATTTTAAGAACAGACAACCTTAGAAAAATGAAAGCTTAACACACGAGTTTATTTTTTGTATAAATAGAAAAAAAGAGAAAGAAAAAATAAAGAACATTTTTTAAAGGGATCAATATAAAGACTAATAAGAAGAAATTTAGAGAAGAGATACCTTACTACTGAAGTAGTTTCTTGCTGGACTGATTTTCCCAAGACCAGATTCTCTGCTCCTCTCTCGCCTCTTATTCTCTCTTCTTTCTTTTTTTGTGCTCTCCAAATGTCTTCCCTTCCACTCTTACTATCGATTATTTATAGGTCTTTCGGGTGTAGGTTACAAAAGACAAGGGAATAATTGCCAATTGATCACCATTTTATTACTATTAATCTATTTCTTTGTGGTTTCTTTTCTTTCAATTGATTATCATTATACCGATTTTTATGACCATCAATCCATTCAATTGATCCTCATTATACCGATTTTTATGACCATCAATCCATTTCTTTTCAGTTTCTTTCATACAATTATGTATATTTATTTATTTTTTTAATTATTTTTTTT
>JBBPBP010000001.1:48848486-48868919 GCA_037974735.1 Cicer chorassanicum | reverse complement strand
TATATATATATATATATATATATATATTTTTCTATTTTAAGAAAAGAGTCTAAACAAGAATTAGAGGCAAAAAAAACTGGGAACATATGTGATTGTTTAAAGTTTAAAGCCCTAATTATTTATTTTTATTTTTATATTTCTATACATTTATTATTATTATTATTTCCCTTTTTTTTAATAAAAAGTAAAAAAATAAATAAATAGATAAATGAATAACAAGCGGACAAAATTAGGTGTCAACACCCACATTTTGAGAAACACAAACACAAGAAAACAAAACAAAAATCAAAATTTAATCAACTTTTGATTTCTAAAGTATCATGATCAAGATAATGTTACATTTTTTGTTTTGGCGTGTGAAAAATAATGTTTTCTATGTAAACATTTTCTGTTACAAAATAATGTTTGGTTAATGGAAAGCATAGATTATCTCAACAGAGAATGTTCCCAAATTGCAACACAAAGGCATGCATTTCAAACCTTGAAAGCAACTGCAAATACCTGTTCCAGTTACTTTTTGTTTACAAGTAGAACCACGGATCTACACATTTGTATAAAAGTATTTAACTACTCAAGAGTATCAAGCAAACTAATAGTAGTATAGCTTAGAGCGTAGATTGGGTGAGTTGTCCTCGTTAGGATGGTAATTAGCAGTAGTCTAGAAGATACTCTCTCAAATGCATCACCCATTTTTCTAAGCTTTGGAATTTATTATTGTCTCATCCTAACTATGCATGTCCTACACTTCAGAAAGGTGAAACACAAACTTAAAAGCTAGTTGATGGAATATTTCCTAGTCGACCTTACAATCCATATATATACTCCAAAATTGAAGTGCTCACTCCAATTTAAGATAGGATAATAACTAATAACAACTCTACCCAATCAGTCAAACAAGGAAACAAAAAACAATTAAATGAAAACTGATAACAACTCCACCTAATCAGTTCAGCAAGGCAAAAAAAAAACAGTATATAATCTAAATATAAAATGAAAACTGTATACAAAAAAACTAAAAAAAATAGCAAAATAATTTAAAGTAAAGGGGTAATCATATTAGGGACAAAACATAGGGCAAAACAAGTTGGCGAGATTAAAGATAAAATCCTATGGCAAAATAGAGGGCAACTGCGAGCATCACACCCGTCGAAGGCATTTCCACGGCCGGCAGCGTCGCAGTAAGTCCGTCCACCGCACTAGGACTTCGGGATTGATAATAGGTGAGCCTACAAGTTAAGCTAACTAGGATTAGAGATAAAATCTTAAATGCAAACCCAAGAGAGACATGATGCAAGACGACGATGAGAGGTGTCGTACAAGACGACGAAGAGAGGCGTCGTGGAAGACGTTGGCAAGAGGTGTTGTTAATGCAAGAGGCATATTTTTGGTGTGGGGAAGGCATCATTCGAGCGTCGTTCAGGCGAGAGGCGTCGTGCAAAACGGGAAAAGGGTTTTGGTTTAGGCGAGAGATACAAATGCATTGGAAAGGGTTGTGGTTCACGGGTTATGGTTCATGGGTACATGGTTAGAGGTTTTTGGGGGAACTCAAGTAATTTGGGAAATTAGGTTCAGGAAAAATAAGGGTTTTGGTTTAGCCAACACTTTTTTTCAATTTTATCCCACAGTTATGTATTGTGGTTTAAACATGGTACATGCAACATTTTTTATACTAAGGCCACATTTATAATATGTTGCTTTAAAATTTTCACAGACAATGGTTTAAAAGTGTAGTCTAAATCGGCCACACTTTTTAACCCGTACCTTAAAAACAGATATGCAACGATTTTATTTTGACAACCAAAAAAGTGTATTTTATATGTATGTCATAAACAACACTTGGAAAGCTGTTGTCTATTCTCATTTCTAGCCACGAGTTTTTAGCCGTTGTTAAGCTAAGTGTGGCCAAAAGTTAAAAATATTGTAGTTAGTCAAATTTCAGTCAAAAATATTTCTGAGTCATTTTTTTTTTCTAGTACACGAGAGTAAATGAATGTGCAATTCACTTCAAGGATTCCAAAGTATCCCGAAGGAGATTCGCCAGTTAACTCGTTTGCATCCAATATACATAGATTGGTGGAGGTGAATCGAACCTAAAGCTTAGTGTGATACACACGCTTTTAAATTTATTTGTATAACATTCATTATCATTAGTTTCATCTTCTTCTTATTTAAGATTTGCAACATAACCCCATCAATAAAATCCAACATTGAATCCAACCAATTAGTTAATATTTAGCTTTGTGGATGGATGGATGAGGGGATGAATTGGATAGATAATGGATTAATGGATGGAATTACCACTTATAGGGAAGATAAGAAAATTGTGTAAGTCATCTCATGTTAAATAGCAGTTTAAAGACATTTTACAATATTATACACTAATGTAAAAATATGTGTTATGCATAGGCTAAATATTTCTTATGTAATTGTTTTAATAAAATTAGAAACAAAAAAGCAAAAGTTATTCCTTATATAAGACTCCATTATAAGTATATTTATTAATGTTTCATATTGAAAGCTACCGTACATAGCTTATTTAAGGGTCAAGTTTCATCTCGATCAGGACCGTGGATAATATGTAAGGCTATTAAAGCTGCCTTAGGCCTCTAATTTTCGTTTTTTAATTAGTTAAAACAATGGTAAAACTTACTACCAAAAATGAAAAACTGATGTAATATATACTAGTAACTTACTAAAAATCTCGGTAAAATGTGTACCCAACCATTCATTAGAACAAGTGTGCATAACTTGCACATGAAATTTCGGTATCATTGATTGAATTATATAGAAGTTAAGTATATGAGACTAGGGGTGTACATGGGTGCGGGTCGACCCGCCAACCCGATCACTCAACCCAACCCAATCTGATTTTTACCCGTACTCGGTCACTTTCGGGTCCAACTCAACTCAACCCGTTGAAACCCGCTTATATTTGATTCGGGTAATGGGTTTAACAATTTGCTCGTCGATCCGACCTGGTAACTAGTTATATTTTTTTTTAAATTTTGTTTGGCAGCCCAGCAGTCCAATAGGGTTTCAGATATTATTAATAGAGGATTATACCATGCACCCCCACATCTAAACCTGCCACCCCCTCAATCAACGTGAAAATACAATTTTGTCCTTTATAAAATCTTCAACTTTTTTAACTTCTCATTTTTTCACCCCTCTTTCTAAAATATTCGAAAGTTTCCAAAGTTTCGAAATGACAATTTTCAGAATTTTCGAAACTTTCGAACAATTCGAAACTTCCAAAATAGAAAATTTCAGAATTTTCGAAACTTTCAAATAATTCAAAATTTTCAAAATAGGAAAATTTCAGAACTTTCCATAATTGAAAAATTTCGAAACTTTCCAAATTTTCGAAATGTAATCCTTATTTCGAAAATTTCCAAATTTGGAAACTTTCAAAATTTTCCAGATTTTGAAATTTTTGAAATTTTCTAGATTTGAAATTTTCGAAACTTTCCAGATTTAGAAACTTTCGAAACTTTCCAAATTTTCGAAATGTAATCCTTATTTCGAAAATTTGAAACTTCTGAAAGTTTCGAAAATTTAAAACTTCCGAAACTATCAATTTTGAAACTTATTATAAATTGTTAAAAGGATAAAATTGTATTTTCATGTGTCTTGAGGGGGTGACAAGTATAGGTGTCGGGGTGCATCATATAATCCTCTTATTAATAACTGAATTTTATATGAATGCTATGTGTCTAGCTTAAATATTTAATTTTTCTCGCAATTTAGTGTTTAATTTGTTTTGGCCTTGTAATCCCGTATATGGCCACTCATAAATATCGTAACTAATTTTTGAATTGTCTCTTTCAAAAGAATAATTTAATTTTTAAGTGTAATACTATTTATTTAAATGTTATATTTTGTTATTGTTTTACGTCATAAAGATATGAACGGAAAGTTTATGCTTATAATGAATTTAGTTTAAATTTTTTACATTTGTTAAATACAAATTTTTTTAGTTAAATACTATTCATTTGAGTTATATACTATTTATGAACAAAAATGATGTTTATACAAAAACTTATGATGAATTTAGTTTAAATTTTTTATATTTAAATCTATTAAACATTTTTTTTAGTATTTTATTTGAAAATAGTAAGTACTCTAACTATAAATAAATGAAGCACTACTATTAAAAAATTATGGTAGCTTAATAAACTAAAATGAAAGTAATGTGGCGGACCAAGTAGCAATGCTAGCTGTTTTCTCCTCACTTTTATTATTAATATTTGTTTTTGTAGATTCTCAATTATTCCCTTCGAGCCTTTGAGAAACTTGTTAAGTGCTTGTACTTGAAGTTGACATTGCTTAGAATTGATGAATTTTTATATTTTATTGATATACTGTTGTTGAATTTATTTATGTATTTGAAAATTGTTGAATTTATTTTTTTGCGTTAGAGGTTGATGATTTTTTTAAAGAATTGAACGATGTGATTGAAATTTTATAGTTTTTGAGACATTTAAGTATTAAATATATTTTCATTCAATATATTTTCCCTTAAAATAAAAAATAGGTTATTATTTATGTATAACCCGTCAACCCAGTCCAACCTAACCCAAACTGTTCTTGATCGGGTCGGTTCGAGTTAAATGAAAAAAATACGGGTTTAGAACTTAACCCAACCCAAAGACAATCGATCGGGCCGGGCATCGAGTTTTGTCAAAATCAGCCCAACCCAACTCATGTACACCCCTATACGAGACCATACTACGCTGTGCGAGACAACTGGGTACACTCATGAGACCATACTACGATGTGCGAGACAACTGGGTACACTCATTTGATCCTTGCATCCACTATGTAAGTATTAATGGGTATTATTTATCCCTTATTTTCTTTTTAAAAATATCACCCCTGTTTTTTTTTATTTTATTATTATTATGCCTTTATTTGACACATCGTTTAGCTATAAAATATCCTTTTAATACCATTTATGTGTCATAATTGTTTGACGATGCATTTTATGATTGCTCCTTAAGGAAGAAATTTTTAAAACCAACATTACTTTTTTTTTTTTTTGAAAAACCAAAATTGCTTAATTATGTCTAAGATAAAAAATGTTACGCTATAGATGAAATGATTTAGTTTTGTTACCCATTGACAGGGAAATGTTACAATTGTTTGACCATAAAAATTTGGTTAATAATACCAGAACTAAAAAACTAATGTAGCCATCAATTGATATTTTATATAATATAAGTTTCTTTTAAAAATTGAATTAAAAAAAGTTTCTTTAAAAAACTTCGCCTAAAGCCCCAACATTCCTATATACGGCTCTGATCTCTATTGGATATCTATAACTCTAGATATAAACAAACTTGTTATGAAATTAATAATAAGTACATCAATCAATGTATTAGAATAATAGAGATGAAGGAGATAAAAAGAGAAGAGAGTATTATATTAAGCCCGTTTTGCTTGACATTTTAAAAAGTGATTTTTTGCCATTTCTTTAAGATTTTTTTTAAATGATTTTAATAGTATTTTATCTTTTTGTTATAACATTTTAAAAAATGAATTTTAAAAATAAAGTTTCAAATGAAAATTGGTTTAAATATATCTTAAAATATGATTAAGTAATTCATCTATTTTCTACAACTTTTTTTGGATAATGAAATTTCAAAAATTGATTAAAATGAAGAGCTATTTTGAGAATTCATAAAAATCATTTTTGAAAGATACCTTTTTAAAAAAAAAGTGATTTTTATCATTTTAAAATATGTAATAATGAATATTTAAGTTATTGAATCTCAAAATTACTTTTTTTTAATAGGAAACAAATGAATATAAAAAACTTCTACTATTTTTAAGTAAATTTTCATAAAAATCATTTTAAAAAATATAAAGTCAAAATCACTTTTTTAAAATCTTAAGCAAACGAACCGTAAAACAGCTAACGGAGGAAAAAATAGAAGGAAAACCAGAGGCAGAAATACTCAAAGTTAAGAAATAGAAATAGACGCAACATGCTCAGAAACGTAAGTTAATCATCAGAGGCAAAATGTCCAAAATCATGAGTTGGGAATCAAAGACAACAAAATAGGAAAAAAATTATTAGAGGTAAAAATACTTAGGTTTTTGAAACAACAACCAGAGGCAAAAAAAACCCCCAAGGTTACAGAATGACACCCATTGGCAAAACTATAGAGGTAGGGGTTAAAGAGCGTCCAAGGCACGCACATTTGCCTTTAGTGACAGTATTCGCACATTAAACTACAATTCTTTACTCAATATCCTAAGAGTTCCTAAACTTCTAACGCAACAATCATACAAAGATCAAACAAACAACATGCATGACATTTTAAAATCATTTGGGTGCAATTTAAAAACACCTATATGCTAAAAATTCCATTTTCCTCATGCTCTAAGTTCTTCTAACCCATAATACTCCCAAAACAGTTTCTAACAAAAAGTAAAGAATTTCAGTGAATAAATTCTCATAACCCTCATGGTAAAAGGAGTTAATGTAACATAACTCACAAATTTCAAAGTTTTCATTAATCGAAGAAGGAGTTGTCCCAACAGTTTTGATTTTCCTTTTCAAGTTGTGTCCTCCGCTTTAGCTCAAAATCCCCTTTTGTTGGTTTGTTCCTTTTCTACTTCACTGATCTTGCTTGATTCTCGAAGTTGAAGAGGTCAAATCCTGAGGTCTGATGGGGTTAAATAAACTAATGTTGTTGGAGATTTTGAAAAAGAAGGAAAAATGGAGGATTTGAGGAAGATGATGAACATTACGGTTTGTGGATGTTCTCCCAGTTTTCAAAAATGAAAAAGAAAAGAATGAGATTATTGTTCCGGGATTTTTTCCCCTAGAAGGACTTAAGTGAGGAAAAGAATGAGATTTCTCTATTTTGAACCTTGGACAATTCCCTTCTTTTTGCTTATTCCCATTTTTAATAAAATAAATTATTTCCAAATTAATATGTTAATATTTTTAAAATCTCTATTTTAATAGATTTTAATTAATTGGGTTGTTACATTCTCCCTTCTTTAAAAAATTTTGCCCTCAAAATTTGAGAACCTACTCCTTCATTATATCAGCATCTAACTCTCAAGTTGCTTCCTTTGGTGTGGCTTTGTTCCTCCCTGCCTTTATGCTTCCATCAGCAATCTAAATTGGCACATGATTATAGCTATAGTCTGGCTTGTTAAATGATTCCAGACCCCATATTTCTCTTATCTCTTTCCTTTGACCAGCAAAGGAAAGTTATACACTTGTGAACTTATACTACCTCATATGAAGCCCTTCCTGTATTGGTGTGATTACTATTTTATATGTAAGTTCTACCAAAGAGGCAATTACTTGTCCCAACTTCCCTAATCCTCTGAAACTTAAAGCTCAACTTGTCTCATAGAGTCTGGATTATTTCTTCACCTTGCTTATCAACATGTAAAGGGTAATCAGTGATAAAGTTCATGCAAGTTCCTAAAGGTTCAAGAAAGGGTCTCTCAACACTTGGAAGTGAACTTAGGACTACAATCTAATATTAGGTTGGGAGGTGCTCGTGTAGTCTCACTATCTCCTTTATAATTAGTCTGGTCAACTTGATAGCATTGTAAGGATCTTGACAAGTAGGGAGTGGCTGGCTTGGTTAACCTATTTATAATTATTCAGATGGAATTTTATCCAGACTAAGTATGGGGCAGACTTATGCTCAAATCCTATAATAATGAATTCCTATTTCCGTTCAGGTATCTCCAATGGTTGTAATAGGCCTACCATTGCACAATTACTTGATGACTCAACAATATGTTTGAAAGGGATGATACCCAATGGTCCTTCTTCAACTCATTTTTTGACTTGGTATTGACTTTAATTGGTGTGACAGTAAAATTACAATCAGCCATGTGGACTTTTCTCAAAGTTTCACCAGCCCTTCTTTGCCTAATTAATGTCAGATCAAGGAAGTAGGTTAGCTTTCCTAATATGACATCTCAACTCAATCTTCCTGATTACTTTGAATCCTTCAATCTTTTCCTTGTTACTGACAATCACCAATAAGTCATCCACTTACATATAATTCAAGTACATTTTTTACCTTTCCTTTTGAGGGTAGTGCTTCACATAACACCTTACTCTATTATATAGTTGGTGAAGCGAATTTTGATAAGAAATGAGTTACTCCTTCTATTCCAAGCTCTAAAAGCTTACTTTAAGTCATAAGGGATTTTCTAAATCTGAACATCTCATCTTCATTATATTTGATCCCAAATCCTAGTGGTGGAAAGACATAACATCCAAAAAAATCATTAAATACTGATTGGATTAAAATCAAGCTGGTACATCTCCTAACCCCTTGTATTGGTTAATGTTATTGCATGACTAATGGTTTCAATCCTAACTATTGAGGCAAATACTTCAGAATAATCAGTCCTTGCCCTTTGTGGAAATCCTTTGGCCACCAATTTAGCTTATAGTTGATAATTGAGCCATTTGTTTCAGTTCAATTGCCATAAGTTCTTCCATCATTGTTTCTCTCTAAAGTCCTCCATTCATAGTCTATTTAACATTTACTGGCTTTATTTTATTAAAAGAATAAGAGGCACTAGATCACTTTACTATCAATTCCATTATCAATGTACCCTTTAAACTCACTTAAGTGTATTAGTGCTTGTTTAAATTTTTAAGTTCTACTTCCTCCTCCACTACTTCATTGTATTGATAATTATCCAACTATTATGCAGCAAATTGTACTTGTTAACTGATGTTGCTGATCTTTTACTCCTCATCCTAGAACTCATGCTTAGTTATCTTCACATCTCCATTTTCTATGATTTTCCTTAAAAATTGGATCGAGAGAGGTCTGATCAGAGGTAGAACTATATCAGAGGAAAATCTTGTTGCTCAAGAAACAAAAGAAAGGGGGTTTGAATTGTGTTTCCTGTTTTCGAAAATATTTCGAATGGGTTAAAAATCTGAAATGAATAAATAAATCACTTAACAATTTTATCCTGGTTCACTACTAACTTAGTAGCCGCGTCCAATCCCTTCCTTTGAAGGATCTAATCCACTATATTTAGAACTTAAACTTGAACACTTGGTTAGTCACAATGACTATGTTCAATCTTCTCACCTCCAACTTTGTACTGTCAAATTGTTGAGGAAAGGGCAGCCACTACTAAACTGAGTTTACAAGTTCTAACAAGTCTTCTCAACGTTCAGCTTAGTGCTATCAAGCCGTTATGGAACACAATCAGTCACTACAGGGCTTGGTTACAAAAAAGGAGTGTTTGTGGGTTTCAGAATTTTCTTTCTAACTAGAGGATGTTTATAGAATAAGCTCTCAAATTTTTCTTACTCAAATACTTCAATAAGTTTGACAATTTTCTAACTCATTGGTTTTGCTTGCTGATTTGATATTGTTTCACTTTAAAAGAATGTTGTAAGTTGTAGTGATCGGTTGTATCGTTTGAATTCAAAATCAGGTTCTATTTATAGAAGTCTTTGCAGCATTACCTTTGTCCTTCAAAGTATGTTTGAATGTCTTCAAGTAATGGCCTTGTATCTTTCATGGTATGGTATGTGTTGACTTTCAGCATTGTAACGCCTCAGATTTTTAATCCAAAACGTTACTTAAAAAAAATACTTATTGTTTAGAAAAGTTTACTGATTTTTTTTTTTGAATACTTAGCATTTATTCATTTAAATAATTAGTAAGAAACACGTTATTTAATATCATTAAGAAAATATTTATTCAAAATTTAAAACAAGTAAAGGCAATTATTCCTAACGGAAGGGAAACACTTCCGTATTTCTAAAATTCCAATACATTTTAAAAGTTTGTGACAAAAGATTAAAAGGACTTAGAAACATTGCGACCATTCTATTATTACAAAATTATCTCGAAAAACCCAATTTTACCCCACGTTCGCCGCACATCAATACTCATTAACTACTCTTGAATCTCCTCAGACTCATTAGTTCCTAAAATGTTGTTGTAAGGGTTAGTTTTATTCCATCATCCACATCAAACCAAAGCTAAACATATGAAAGAATAACACAAAACATATAAAAGTAAAAACTTCCAATTTAAAAGAAAAAAATGCGCAAAACGGTAAATTGTATATCAAACATATGCATAATGCATGCTCCTAAAACTATATGATCCGGATATCAACCTGCCAATAAGGCAACTTCCACACAGAAAGGTCACCCATACCAATGGGGAAATCAAACCTGCCACTAAGGCAACTCCCACCAAGATGCATATGCCATGACATGATGATATAGTATCAAACATATATATTCCCACACAGCCCACTAAGAATCATGTCATATGCATTCAAAATTACTTTTCAAAATCATCTCTTATCCACATATCACTAAGAACACATACAACACATCCTTATCATGAGTAGCACATAATCATCGACAAATAATCATAAAAATTATGACTTTCACCACATACACATAAAAATAGAAACTTTCTATCATATAGGCCATAAAAATTAACGCTTTAACATATATGACAAGAAAATTCAAACTCCAATTAATATACATAATAAAAGTTAAAACTTTATCACATATAAGGTAAAAATTCAAACTTTATTTTCATATTCATCGTAAAACTACAATTTTATCACACATAACATAAAATTTCATACTTTAACCATAGAAGTCATGTATTACAATTCAATCTCAATAAAAATTGGGGTTTTATCATTTTAATCCATTAGTCTACATTTATTCATTTTAAAATAGAAGCAATCATGATTATTTATTTCATGTCATCCAACCAATGGCCTAACTCTAATTTGTGTGGGGAAAAGCCCTTACCTTGGCCGCTTTTCTTCCTAGTACAAAGCTTTAAGCCCCACGGAGTTGTTCACAAGGAAAAGAAGTTCCAAGCTTTGGATACACGAAGAAAATGAGGTGTGAGGTGATGGTGGCTAGGGTTTCAGTATTCCTTTTTGTTTAGTGAGTATACAGAAATTGTGGACTTAAGGGAAATTTAAGGTGGAAATTGTGGGTTAGAAAATGTTGGGCCTAAATGAAGAATAAGAGGGATAAAATGTCACTATTTTTTTTTGTTAACCTTGATCATAAAAACCAAGCCACAAACCCTTAGTCCAATTTCTTCTTGGACTAGAAAACACATCTACATATAATATATCTCTACTTATATACATGTATATATTTGAACTCCCCATATATTTAAATAATTCTTATTAATAACTTTATCAACTACAAAAAATCGAACAAAGCAAGTAATTATCACACATAATTTAATATTGAATAATAGTGATAGGTTCTAATTATTTTTAAATAATAAATTTAGAGGATGTTACAAGCATCATGCTTCATTGTCTTCAAAAATATATCCATTGAGTTCAATTCTAGCCGTTGAGCATAAAACTGAAACTTAGAATTTTTTGTGTTTTTGGAATTCAGTTTTAAATGAAATAGAATGTACTGGACCCAAAAGTATGAACACCAGAGGCATGGTTTCTTGACCAGAAGCAAGAACACCAGAATCATATTTTCTTGACTAGAGGCAAGAGCAACTAGAGGCGTAATTACTGAACAAAAGGTAGGAACACCAAAGGCATAATTACTAGACTATAGGCAAAAGCAATCAGAGGCACGATTACTAGACCAGAGGCAGGAACACCAGAGGCATAATTTCTTGACCAGAGGCAATGACCGGAAACAGTATAAATTGACTAGAGCATGGAGTAACCAGAGGCAGAATTACTAGACCAAAAGCAATAATCAGAGGCAACAACCAAAAGAAGTAAATGATCAAAGGTAAACTATCGAAGGCACTGACTATGTCAGAGCATTTACTTTTAATAGATGCATTGACTTTTTCCAATGTTGGTTTTTTAGCAGATATGTTGACTTTTTCCAAATGTTGACTTTTTCTAGATGTTGACTTTTGCCATAATGTTGACTTTCACCAGAGGCATCTTATCAGAAGCTAGAAAGTCAGATGTTTGCTTCATCTCTAGAGGCAAATTATCTCTACAGGCAGACTTTCCCAAAGTCTGTTTTGCTTCATTAGAGGCAGACTTAAACAGATGCATTGAGAGCAGAATTGAATCAAAATCAGATTTAGTATTGGCAAACCTTCTTGTACCACAAGAGGGAGAGGCAGAGGCAATCTTATGATTTGTATCATCAGATGCAGTGTTTTAGAGGCGTCTTTTCATCAGTTTTGAATGCGAAATTTTCATAACTTGTTTTTTGACCAATTCATTAGAGGATATACCTTAATACCCTACAATGTTGTTTGTGATCTTGGAACTGCACACTTAAATAGAACATTAGTGCCTAAAATTGTTCCCACAAGTTGATTTTGTTATCATCAAAATAAGATCTTTTGTACTTGAAACCAATATTGTTCTCCTAATATCCCCCTTTTTGATGATGGCAAACATCCATTTTTGTGAAGAATTTTTATTTAAAAAAATAGTTCAGCAAAGCTGCCCCTCAAAATATGCATGTCTGATTTAAGACATAAGACAATATTCTGACAGTTAAAAAAATAGTTCTTCAAAAAAAATTCCTTCTTCCCCTTTTGTCATCAAACAAAAAGTAAAGAACAACAGTAAAATAAATTTCAAATACTGAAATCTGTCAAACTATCACAATTGTTTTAATTGAATTTAGGTTTACCAGAGGAACAAACAAATTCAATTTTATTAGAGGCATAGTAGGCAAATGTTTAACTAGTCATTCTGTTTTTATCAGAAGCAAACATTCAGAGGCATCATCATTCTTTTATAAAAACAATATTTAGATGCTTCTTTATAAACTCAAATATGTCAACAACAAGAGGTTTTGTGAAAATGTCAGTCCACTCATGATCAATGTCTACAAATTTTATGTCAAAAATACCCTTTTGAGCATAATCTCTTACGAAATGATATTTGATCTCTCTATGTTTTGCTCTAGAATGTAAAATAGGATTTTTAGTTAAACATATAGCAGAAGTGTTATTACAGAAGAGATGGATGTTACTCTCATTAATGTGGAAATCTGCAAGTTGATGCTTCATCCACAACACTTGAGTACTGCAACTAGCTGTTGAGATATATTATGCTTTTGTTGTTGACACTGCAATGGTTCCTTGTCTTTTGCTTGACCAGGAGATCATATTTTCACCAAGGAAAGTGCAATTTCCAATGGTGCTCTTCCTTTCTAGCTTATCTCCAACATAGTCAGCATCACATAAACCAACTAACCTGTACTCAGAGGAAGGCTTGTAACACAAACCAATGTTAGTTGTGCCTTTCAGATATCTAAATATCTTTTTAACTACTCTTAAGAGGGATTATTTAGGATTAAATTGAAATCTGGCAACACATACACACACTAAACAAAATATCAGGTCTAGAGGCAGTTAAGTAAAAAGGGAACCTATCACTCCTCTGTATACCTTCTGATCTACCTTATTACCAGTTTCACCCTTTTCTAAAAATCAAGTTGGATAGAAGGAGTTTCCATAACCTTACAGTCATTTATTTTAAATTTTTTAAGTAATTCTCTTGTGTATTTGGTTTGGTGGATAAGCACTCCCTCTGGACTTTGATGAATTTGAATTCCCGAAAAGAATTTCAATTCACCCATCATGCTCATTTCAAACTCATTCTACATTAACTTTGAGAATTCTTGGCAAAGCTTGCCATTAGTGGAGCCAAAAGTGATATCATCAACATATACTTAAAAAATAAGAAAATCATTTTTAGAAGATTTTGTAAATAAAGTGGTGTCCACTTGGCCTCTTTCAAAATCATTTTTTAACAAAAAGTTACTTAATCTTTGATACCAAGCCCTTGGAGCTTGTTTCAGTCCATACAAAGATTTTTTTTTTTATTTAAGCACATGGTTTAGATATTCAATATCCTCAAAACTAGGGGGTTGCTTGACATACACTTCTTCATTTATGTAGACATTTAAAAAAGCGTTGTTTACATCCACTTGAAATAAAGTGGTTTTGTTAAAAACGACAAATGAGAGTAAGAGTTTGATCACTTCTAACCTGGCCACAAGAAAAAAAGTTTTAGTATAGTCAATACCTTCCTATTGATGATATCTTTGTGCTACTATTCTGACTTTGTTTCTGACTACTTCACCCTTCTCATAGAGTTTGTTTTTGAAAATCCATTTGGTTCTTATGGATTTGTTTTCTTTAGGCTTAGGTACAAGACTCCATACATCAGTCCTCTTAAATTGATTTAATTCTTCTTCCATGGCCAATATCTAATTATCATCTGATAGTGATTCTTTTATATTTGTTGGTTTTAATGTAGAAAGCAGTCCAAACAGTGATGTTTCGTTAGCATATGATTTGGTTTTCAAAGGGGCAATAACACTTCCAATGAGATGATTGACATTTCCATCGAAGTTTAGATTCTTGATGATTCAAATTTGATTGATCAAGTATATCTTCTGAATTTTTTGTATCTTCTGGTGCTAATGTTTTCTTTGATTTAGCAGCTTCTTCTGATTTGGCTATTTCCTCTGATTTTGCTTGTTCTTCTAATTTTGTTGTTTCCTCTTATTTTTGTGAACCTGCAATATCTTCATCTAGCTTTGACTTGTCATGGTCAAGCTTTTTGTCATCAAACCTGACATGTATTGATTCCTCAACAATCAAAGTTTCTTTGTTGTATACCATGTAGGCTTTAGACCTTTCAGAATATCCCAAAAAGATACACTTTTGAGATTTGGAGTCAAACTTGCCAAGTTGCTCTTTGGTGTTCACAATGTAACATGTACATCCAAACTAATGAAAATAAGAAATATTGGGTTTTAATCCTTTCCACAGTTCATAAGGAGTCTTATTTAGAATAGGTTTAATAAAGATTATATTCTGAATATAACAAGCAGTAATCATTGCTTCTACCCAGAAATGCTTAGCTACATTAATTTCATGAATCATGGTTCTGTCCATTTCTTGAAGATATCTGTTTTTTCTCTCTACAACACCATTATGTTGAGGTATTCTAGGTGAAGAAAAATTATAGAAAATACCATTATATACACGACCTAATGCATAATTGAACAAGGATAAAATCAAACATATATTATACACATGTATTATATTGCATAACATGACGGTGGAAGAAGAAAAGCACATATGCTTGTCATTTTAAATAATCTTGTGATTATCCCATAATTGGTATCTCAATAAAGTGACCCTCATTTGAATCTTATATGTTACCTACAAAAAACGGCATAACACTGATAGACAATCTCATCAACAACTTCCAGCAGACCTTGTGGAGCACATATGGGATATTTATGGACGTAATAGTCATCAAAGTGACATATTTGGGATTGTTTAGTTTTGCAATTTTATTTATTTTTCAATTTTTATAAAATGTAATTCATGAACATTATCAATGTTTTTTTTTGTATTTTCAAATCATTAAAAAAATTGAAAAAAGAATAGTACACGTATATTTCGTAATTTTTATAATCAAATAAATGAGATAATTTTAAATTAAGAAATAATGTATTTTTTTGAATTGTTGTTTCTAATGACATAACTAACTTCTTTTCTTCTAATTGCGGGAGTGAAGCTCCAAATAATCGTTGTCAAACAATCTTCATGACAACGCGTTGGTTCCTTTGGACATGAAGGAATAAAGCAATTTTTGAAGTTGATTTTAGGAAATATGACCTTGTGCGAGCTATTTTCAAATACTCTAAAGATATTGATGGTTGTAGTGAACATCATTTGAATAAAAGTTGTCAAGTTAAGGAGACAATTTACATTTGTTGAACAAAATTTCCTGAGGGTTGGATAAAGTTGAACTTGCGAAGGGAGCCTTAAGACTTCGGGGTGTGGAGGTCTTTTTCGCAACTCTGATGGGTGTTAGATCTAAGGCTATGCAAAGAAGATTGGCACGTGCGACATTTTTAATGTTAAGACATGGGGTTTATACCTTGGGTTGGATATGGCGTGGAGAGATCGTATTTTGCACCTTATTAAGGAGAGTGATTCAAAAATCTTGATCGATATGGTATTGGAGAATTGTAACATTGGAGAGGTTGTTCCCACGTTAATGAAATGCATCTAAAGCCTAATTTTAGTGTTGGATTTACACATTCAAGTTCATCATACTTGGAGGGAATGTAACAAATGTGCTAACTGACTTGCTTATTTGAGGAACTTTAGTTGTAATATGGTGGAGAAACCCTCTAATGACCTCCATAATTTGCTTTTTGATGATTTGCTTGATGCTTACGTACCAAAAACGCATGTTCTATTTCTTATCTCTTTTTATTTTTAAGCATTGACTCTCTCTATGTTAAAAAAAAAGGTAACAAATAATATATAATATATTTAAAAACTATAATATTTCCATTTCTATTGAAAATTGTGAGAATTCCAATCATTTGGCAAATACATTCTTAAAATTGTAAAATATCAATCAAAATAGCTCATCAATAAACTTTTGTCGTTAAATATTTTGATGTCACTACAACTGAATATTTGACTTATCAACATTGATCTTACATCAATGTAATCTTCCCAGAGACAATTTTCATAATAAAATTTTGTCATCTCATAAACAAATATGTGAGTAATTATAATTATGCATAGACTAATTATTGACATATTAGTATATGAAATATTTAAATTTCATAGAAAAATTATACCTCCCACTCTACAGTTTTAGTAAAAATACAAATATACCCTTTTGATACTAAAAGTTGACAACAACTTAAAATACATTCATTCTTCTCAAAAACTCGAAACCTTGTAAAAAGTAAGTTTAAGATAGCTCAAGATTTTTCAATATACCAAAATACTCGGTATACAAAACTATATACCGGCTATTTTGAGATGAAATTTTTTGGTATATAAAGTGTTTTTCAAAATGAAATATTTGGTATAATTTATAATATAAAATATTTCTTTTTTTTAAAAGTCGGTATTCAATTATGCGTACCGAGTATTTTGGAAATACAAAAAACTAGTATGCTAATAATATACTTAATATTTTGAAATATTCGATACTTAAAATGACATATTGAGTTTTTTCTTTTTCGAAAAAACTAAAACGCATTTATCAAATTTTTTCATCTATATTTTAATTTATATTATTTTTTATTTAGTGGCTAGGAGTGTAAGCATAGATATGCACCTAAGAGGGGGGTGAATTAGGTGTTTAGGACTTTTCCTTGTTTTTTTGAATTTAAGTGATCGATTTTTGTGTTTAAGGATAGTAACTGAAGGAGTAAATGGCAGTAAAGAAATGAACACAGTAGATTTATCCTGGTTCCCCTTATGACTAAGGGTACATCCAGTCCTCTTGCACACCACAAGAGATTTTTTCACTATTGTTAGAAAATGTACAAGTCCCACCCTAGGACCTTTGCTACAAACTTCTAACAAATTTTAGATAAAACTATTTAAAGAAAGTACTATTTTCTTTTTACAAACACTTTGAGATTTGGTAAGAGTATAGGAATAAGAAGGAGGTAGAATGATAACAATCCAAGTTTGCTTCAAGTACTTTGAGAACCTCAGTTAAAGATATGAAAATGATATGCTAGTACTTGAATTTATGAAAAATGACTTTGAGAAAAATTCAGAAAAGTTGTTCAAAGTCTTTAAAATTGTGTAGTAGAATTGTTGTGGTTGAATCTGAAGTTATGGTGTGTTTATAGTCCATAAACATCTCTTCAGATTCGTGGCCATTGATCCAAGAGGTTTGAGGAACAATTGCATTGATTTAGAGTTGATTCAGAACTGAAAAATTGCATTGTTTCCAGTTGTATTCGAAGACATGATGGTTGTATTCGAATACACCTCTTTGTCACGTTCAAATTTATTCAAATTTAACACTGTGTAGTCGAATACACATGTATGTAGTCGAATATAGATTGATCAATTTTGCCACTGACTTGTTGGTTGTATTCGAATACATCAGGATGTAGTCGAATACAGATGAGATGTTTTTGCTACTGACTTAACAATTTTCATTTGTATTCGAATACATCTATGTTGTATTCGAATACACCTATGTTGTATTCGAATTCACTTTTGTATTTTGTCAAAAATATTAATTCTAATACTTTGTAAAGTAATTTTTGACTTTCGAAAATACCTTTTATGCATATGCAAAGATGTGAGGTTCTCATTGTATTTGAGCTATGGTTTGCATCATTTACCTTTGCATAAAAACATCTATTTATTAATATATCAAATAGGATTTTTGTAGACTTCTTCTTTTTGAGCTTGTTGCTTTGATCATCATCACTGGTGGTCTTTTGTATCATCAAAAACATGTATTTTTACATTCTCCCCCTTTTTGATTATGACAAAACCTTTTGTTGTTGTTGAGAGATTGCATCATATTAGTAATACTCCCCCGTAATGTATGCGTACTTCCTTGTTGATGGTGAGTGGGATGATCAAATGAGTACATATGTTGAGGACCTATATTTATGTTTATAAACAACAATGTACCATATTTTCTCCCCCTTTTGACATGATCAAAAAGAAGAAGACAAGCAGTAATATATAGAACAAGCAAGTAATGAAACGGAAAAGATGCATAATAAACCAAATATCGTCACATAAGAAACAAGCACGTAGATAATGTCACAGAATTCAAAATACAAAACCAAAATGTAACATAAAGTTTCAAGGAAATCATCAAAACATTAAAAGAAGTAGGACCTAGACAACAAAATGCCAACTATGCCTAGTAAACTAAAGGCGGATCAGTGATGGCCAGGCGGGAGATGGAGATGTTCAATTTTGTCGACTAAGATACACATCTCGTGGATCATGCTGTTATGGTTGGTGGCGATGGTGGATTCGATAGCTCGAAAACGAGCATCGACAGAAGTGGTGAATCCGGAGAAGCAAGTCTGGAGGGAGTCAAGTTTAGCCATAATCATGCGATTAGACACATGATCATCATCAGACGCAGTATCTTCGTCCTCATCATCTGCAGGGGCAGCAGCAGGGGCAGAAGCGTCGTCAGGAGCAACAGCAGATGTTTGACCAAGGTCACTCATATGGATGTATTTTTGAAGCGGTTCACTCCAAACGATTTTCATGCTTGGAAGGACACTTAAATCAAGTAAATTATCCTTAGTAATGGTATACACAACTTCCTCATAGAAGTCCACCCCGAAGTGTTCGAGAATGCGAGTGACCTCCTTAGCGTAAGGCAAACCAACAGCCTCTCTGGATGTAAACATAACTGATTTAACAAAATAAGCCCAGTTAAGGGGAAGACCTTCGAACATGTAGTACATAATCTAGAGTTCAAACTCGGAAATCTGGGAGTAGTTACCAGCCTTAGGGACCAAAATGTAACTTAAGCAGTAATGGAGCAAACGATAATCAACAGTAAGATTTCCAACACCATGTCGTTGCTTCGCAAATGTTGAGCCTGCTTGAATTCGCTTGTGTTCCATAGTTTGTTTGTCAAATCGACAAAGAGCCACATAAGCATCATATTTAGGAATACCAGACCATTTACACAAGTTAGTTGGACTAGTTTTCTGTCCTTCACAGGGAATTTTCAACATGTCACCAATAATATGTGAGTCGACTTCAATAGTTTTTCGCTTGACGCGAGATTTCAGCATTTTTCCATCCCTAGTCAAATTGCAATAAAAGACCCTAACTAAATCGGGATAGATAGGACCCTTGTATCCGATAAATTCCTTAATACGTTGAGCTTTAAGCGAAGTAGGAAATTTAAATGCAGAAAAAGAGTCTAAAGTACCAATTTTGGGAATGATGAGCCTCTTGTCGGAGTAGAGTGTGTAACACCCCAAATTTTATAATAAACTATTTTAATAATGAAATATGATTTTAAATAATTAATTTGGTGTTAAAATTATTTTAGAATATATGTGATAAATTTCGTGATTCGTTTTCGTTATATGAGTGCTTTAGACGACGTGCTACTATTATACATATTGGACTACACGACGACGTGCTACTATTATACATATTGGACTACACGAGTAATCTAAACAACAAATATTATACTTTATATATTTTTCTAAATAGTATTTTAGTGTAATATTTTGAAAAAATAAATAAAATAAAAATAAGATTTTAGAAGATTTTACGTGTATATGTACGTTTGTAATTAATGTGATATTTCCTTGTATGTTTGACTAATGTTAAATGTGCACATATTTATGTTTTAATTAATTCTAAGTATCTCCTATTTTAGTTATTTATTTTATAAACAATTATCTCGGAATAGTAGTGATATATTGTGTTTGATTTCCTTCATTTTTATATACTTGTTATGACATAGTGATTTTATATATATTTATTATGATATAATAATTAATATAGAGTGTTGATGTTTTATTTATTTATTTTATAATTTTGACTATTCTCTAATGATGGTAGTATTTTAATGTGAATATTTTATAAAATAAGTATAATTATAGTAATTATTTTGAATATGGAT
>JBBPBP010000001.1:48830473-48848072 GCA_037974735.1 Cicer chorassanicum | reverse complement strand
GTCCTTACCGTTAAGTGGACATTACAAAAATGTTAACTCACAAAGGGAAACAGTTTTTGGTCCCTGTAAATATAACACTTTTCAGTTTTAGTCCCTGAAAAATATTTTTTTGAATTTCATCCCTGCAATATTAAAAAATCTTTTTAAATATAAAATAACATACAAATTAATCTTTATTAATAATAAACTTATGCCAAGTGATGTTTAAAATATTTAAAAAGATTTTTTAATATTGCAGGGATGAAATTCAAAAAAATATTTTTCAGGGACTAAAACTGAAAAGTGTTATATTTACAGGGACCAAAAACTGTTTCCCTTTGTGAGTTAACATTTTTGTAACGTCCACTTAACGGTAAGGACCAAAAATAAATCTATTTTGATATTATAGGGATGTAAACCAAAAAAAAAAATATTACGAGGACCAAAATCAAAAAAGGTCATATTTACAGGGACCATAAACATATTTAAACCAAAAATCAAATATATCACAATATGAAAGCGCTACAGTAGAAAGATAGAAAGGGAGAGAAAAGGCAGCGGCCATACTAAGAGAAAAGAAAAGAAATCAATTCTGGCGATCGACAACTGTCTAGAAAAACTTCCTCCGTTTTCGTTCAAATTTCAACTTCGTTATTTTGCGCCGTTCTTCTTCACCGTAAGTCCGATTTGAGTGAAACCAACGCCAAAACGATCGTGTGAAAAGTGGCTATGTTATCCACTTATTGGTTTTCTGATTTATGATCGATTGAAGGACAAAGAGTCGGAGAATAAAGGTTGTTTGCTCTTGGAATCGTATTCATGTGTGAAAGCGTCGAAATAAGGTAAGGCGTGAGAGAGAGCGTTTGAATTCATGAGTATAATATATTGTGAGATGATCGGGAAAACCGTATTTCCCGACAATTCATCCGGGGCTTGCAACGTACGGCAGTAGCCCTTTGAGTGATAAATTAATGAATGTGCAAATAAGGGAATTGTGAGACTAAAATGTGGAATAGAAATATTTATAAGGTGTTGATTGATTTAATTTCGTTGAATGTGTGTTATTTGATATTATTGTGATATTTGATTTATTTTGTTAAATGTGTGATATTTGATATTATCGTGATATTGGATGTCGAATGAATTTGGTTCATATGTTGGATTAGATGAGTTTATGTGATGTGATAATAAAAGATGTGTGCATTGTGATAATTTTATGTGATGATGATGATGTATGATTAATAATTGTGATGTTATAAATTGTGATAAGTTTGTGTGATGATATATGATTGATGATAGTGACGCTATAAATTTGTGATGAGTTATGTAATGATGATGATGTGTGATTTATAATAGTGATGTTATGAATTGGTGATGAAAAGATTGAAGTAACCTCTAATGAAATAATTGTGATTCTAATTTTTGTTTGAGATGAAGGTCTTAATGGAGTATCATAGGCCAACGAGGGGAGAAAATAAATATTGAGAATTTGTGAAGTGGAGATTATTTTGTCATCATATAGGTAGGGCCTGACAAGCCTAGCGATTTCGGGGAAGTACAACTGAATTGAGCCTGATCGTGGCGGTCTACTGTTGAGCCTTAAGGCAAGATTGTTAGACCTTGGAGGTATTCGGGTGGGGAATTCCTAGGTGACTTGGAGGTAGCACTCCAAATGTCGGGAGCTACCATGCAACACACGTTTACCTCGACTGTCGCGTATATGTGTCTCGGGTTGAGTTGAGGGGATCTATGAGGACAGGGCCAATTTGAATTGTCCGTCCACCAGAATGGTGGCATAGTATCATGGCCTCCTAACCAAGTACTTCAGAGTTAGAATGGTACCACATTGTGAAGTAGAGTCTAAGCTCATGCATAGCATCGCATTTTCTTGTGATTGTCTTGTTGTGATTAATATGTGTCGTGTGCAATAATAATAATTTATGCGATGATTTGATGTTATAGTGAAATGTATTGACTTTTCTTGAGTAATTTTGACTATATAACGTGATGTTTTTCTTTGAAGAATGTTTGTGTAATGATACGGTTTATTGATGATTAATTGTGTGTTCTTCTTACTTGTATTATACTATCAACATGATTTCAAAACTCACCTCCTTCGTTGTTTGTGTTTGACTGGCTTGGCCCTGCGTTTGCGAAATCGCAGTTATTACAGGTTAATGAGTCTTGAAGTTCAAATTTGGAAAAGCCCCGCTCTGATAGGTGATACCGGGAAAGAGAGTCATAAGTTGTATTTTTATTTGTTTAATTAGAAACAACTTTTTGTATGAAACCTTATAACTAGTAAATTTTTGGAATTGAATTAAGAAATTCTAGTTAAATCAAATTTTATGGAGATTGCACTATTTTATAGGAGGAAAAAGTTTAAAGTGTTCAATTTGAATCTTGAGGAATGTGATATCTCAAATTAATTATAAATTTTTTTTATTCCCTCGAAAACGTATTTGCTTCACCCGTTGCGAGTTAAAGTTAAAAATTCTATTATAAATTATTATATATTATTTTGGGGTTTAGGGTGTCACAGAGTGTGCGAAACCGAGCAATTTCCTCAAGTGTGTGTAAGAGACGATACAAATCCGTGATATTAGTACTCTTTGTTCGTTTCCTTGAAGGACCCACTAAAGCATGCTTAGTTCTTGGCCCTCGTTTGCGTGCGTCCATAACGGTTGAAGAGGATTTTGACATTTTGAGAGAAATTTGGGGTTTTAGGGTTTGGGTTCGTGAAAGCTAAAGACAGTGATGAGAAGAAGTTTGATTTTGATTGAAAGAGGGAATGAATTCGTAACCAATTGAGGTAAAGGAGTTGGGAAAAGATTTTTGAATGGGAGAGAGATTCGCATATTCGATGTTGAAATGGAAGAGGGATGTGTATTCGAATACCTAATGTCAGAAGAACTGTCGCAACTTTATATATGACAGAAAATCGCGAAGATGTAGTCGAATACACTTATAGTGTATTCGAATACACAAGTGGTTCTGGAAAAAAGATGTATTCGATTACACTTTGATTGTATCTGAATACAAATAAATCTGGAAACGTGTATTCGATTACCCAGACTTTGTATTCGGCTACAGCTTCAAATTTTTAGAACCAGAAATGAATTTATCATACAGAGCATACCAAATACTGCATATAATCACAAATATAATGACAAGTAAATATATTTGATAATAATGACTTAATGCTATCAAGAGGAACCTTATAACTTTTGAATAATGATGACAAAGTACCTTGTATTTAAAGATCATTTTCACTTAAGATGCCGAGTTCATGTCGAATTTTGTAAAAAGAGTCCTTATGAAGTGGTTTAGTGAAGATGTCCGCCAATTGGTTATGAGTATCCACAAAGGTTACTTCAACATTTCCTTTAAGCACATGATCGCGCAGAAAATGATGTCGTATATCAATGTGTTTAGTCTGAGAGTGCATGATTGGATTTTTTCAAATATTGATCGCACTAGTGTTGTCGCATCGTAACAGAATGCTTCCGAGATCAAGTCCATAATCATATAGTTGTTGTTTGAGCCATAGAATTTGTGCACAACAACTTCCTGCTGCTATGTATTCGGCTTCAGCAGTACTGAGTGCAACACATGCTCCCTTTTTACATGACCATGATACGAGTACATTTCCCAAGACATGACAAGTGCCGCTTGTGCTTTTACGGTCTGTTTTACATCCTGCATAATCTGAATCAGAATATCCAACGAGACTACAGATGCTACCTTTCGGATACCATAGTCCTACATTGATTGTTCCTTTCAAATATTTTATGATTCTTTTGACGGCTACAAGATGTGATTCTTTCGGATCTGCATGAAATCTACCACATAGACAGACACTAAACATAATATCTGGCCGACTGGCCGTTAGATATAATAGAGATCCAATCATACCTCGATATTTTGAAATGTCTATAGACGTACCTGTTTCATCTTTATCAACATATGTCCCGGAACCCAAGGGAGTTGCACTTTCCTTGCAGTTTTCCATTTCAAATCTTTTTAGAAGTTCTTTGCAATATTTTGCTTGATTGATGAAGATGCCATGCTTGAGTTGTTTTATGTGAAGGCCAAGAAAGTAGTTTAATTTTCCCATCATGGACATTTCAAATTCTCCTTGCATCATTAACGAGTTTTCCTCACAGATGTCATTGTTTGTTGATCCGAATATGATATCGTCAACATAGATTTGGACCAACAAGGTGTGACCATTATTTCTTTTAATAAATAATGTCTTATCGACTTCGCCTTTTTCAAATCCTCTTTCACATAAGAAAGCACTCAATTTGTCGTACCAAGCTCTTGGAGCTTGTTTTAGACCATAAAGAGCTTTTCTTAGTTTGAAGACATGTGAAGGGTTCTTGAAGTCCTCAAAGTCGGGTGGCTGTTTAACATATACTTCTTCATTGATGTATCCATTGAGAAAAGCACTTTTCACATCCATCTGAAATAATTCAAAGTTCATAGAGCAAACATAAGCAAGTAGTAAACGTATTGCTTCTAACCTTACGACTGGAGCAAATGTTTTGTCAAAATCAATCCCTTCTTCTTGATTATATCCTTGGGCGACCAATCTTGCCTTATTGCAAACAACTATACCGTTTTCGTCAAGTTTATTCTTAAACACCCATTTTGTACCAATGATGTGTTTATTTCCCGGATTAGGAACAAGTTCCCATACTTTACTTCTTTCGAATTGGTTAAGTTATTCTTGCATGGCAAGTATCCATTGATCATCTTTTAGTGGTTCACCAATTTTGGAGGGTTCGATTTGAGAAACGAATGCCATATTCAAACATGCATCTTGTAATTTAAGTCTTGTTGTAACTCCTTTGTTGATATCACCAATGATGTTGTCAATTGGGTGATCTCTATGGGTCCTCCATTCTTTAGGAAGATTATCATTTTCCTTTTCAATGTTGACTTCACTTTCTTGACTCGGTTGATCAATTTGATGTTCTTTACTTGTATCACTACTTTCAATGTCATCATCATCATAAGAAATAACTTTGTCCTCTTTCAAGGGGTTAGTTTCATCAAAAGTTACATGTATTGATTCTTCAACGATTTAAGTTCTTTTATTGAAAATTCTAAATGCTTTACTAGATAATTCATAGCCAATAAAAATACCTTCTTCTGCTTTTTCATCGAATTTTCCAAGGTTGTCTTTTCCGTTGTTTAGCACAAAACACTTGCATCCAAAGATGTGGAAGTGAGAGATATTGGGCTTTCTTCCTTTGTAGAGTTCATAAGGAGTTTTCTTAAGAATCGGCCGAATGTTTACTCTATTAGTAACATAGCATGTCGTGTTTATAGCATATGCCCAAAAATACTTTGGTAGATTTGAATCGCTTAGCATAGTCCTTGCGAGTTCTACCAAGGATCTGTTCTTTCTCTCAACAACCCCATTTTGTTGAGGAGTTCTAGGTGCGGAAAAATTGTGGAAAATTCCATTTTCTTCACTGATTTCTTCAAACAAGGTATTTTGAAATTCTCTTCCATGATCACTTCTAATTGATACAATTTTGGATGATTGTTCATTTTGGACTAGCTTGGCATAGTTTTTAAATGCTTTAAAAGTTTCGTTTTTACTTGCCAAAAATAAGGTCCATGTGAACCTTGAGTAATCATCAACAATCACTGTGACACCCTAAACCCAAAAATAATATATAATAATTTATAATAGAATTTTTAACTTTAATTGGCAGCGGGTAAAGCAAATACGTTTTCAAGGGAATAAAAAAAAACTTTATAATTAATTTGAGATATCACATTCTTTAAACTTCAAAATGAACACTTTAAACTTTTTTCCTCCAAAATAGTGCAATCATCATAAAATTTGATTTAACTAGAATTTCTTAATTTATTTCCAAAAATTTACTAGTTTTAAGGTTTCATACAAAAGTTGTTGCTAATTAAACAAATAAAAATACAACTTATGACTCTCATTCCCGGTATCACCTATCAGAGCGGGGCTTCTCCCAAATTTGAACTTCAAGACTCATTAACCTGTAATAACTGCAATTTCGCAAACGCAGGGCCAAGCCAGTCCAACACAAACAACGAAGGAGGTGAGTTTTGAAATCATGTTAATAGTATAATGTAAGTAAGGAGAACACGCAATTAATTCTAAATAAACTGTATCATTAGACAAACACTCTTCAAAGAAAAACATAACATTATAAAGTCAAAACCACTCAAGGAAAGTCAACACATTTCACTATAACATCAAATCATCTAAAAAGAATTATTATCGAACACGGCACATATTAATCACAACAAAACAATCACAAGAAAATGCAATGATATGCATGAGCTTAGACTCTACTTCACAATGTGGTACCATTCTAACTCTGAAGTACTTGGTTAGGAGGCCATGATATTATGCCACCATTCCGGTGGACGGACAATTCAAATTGGCCCTGTCCTCATAGATCCCCTCAACTCAACCCGAGACACATATACGCGACAGTCGAGGTAAACGTGTGTTGCATGGTAGCTCCCGACATTTGGAGTGCTACCTCCAAGTCACCTAGGAATTCCCCACCCGAATACCTCCAAGGTCTAAGAATCTTGCCTTAAGGCTCAACAGTATACCGCCACGATCAGGCTCAATTCAGTTGTACTTCCCCGAAATCGCTAGGCTTGTCAGGCCCTACCTATATGATGACAAAATAATCTCCACTTCACAAATTCTCAATATTTATTTTTCTCCCCTCGTTGGCCTATGATACTCCATTAATACCGTCATCTCAAACACAAATTGGAATCACAATTATTTCCTCAGGGGTTACTTCAATATTTTCATCACAAATTGATAACATTAGTATTATAAATCACATATCATCATCATTACATAACTCATCACAAATTTATGAAATCACGATTATTATTCATACATCATCATCATCACATAAAATTATCACAATGCACACATCTTTTATCATCACATCACATAAACTCATCTAATCCAACATATGCACCAAATTCATTCGACATCCAATATCACAATAATATCAAATATCACACATTTAACAAAAATAAATCAAATATCACAATAATATCAAATAACACACATTCAAGGGAATTAAATCAATCAACACCTTATAAATATTTCTATTCCACATTTTAATATCACAATTCCCATATTTGCACATTAATTAATTTACCACTCAAAGGGCTACTGCCGTACGTAGCAAGCCTCGGATGAATCGTTGGGAAATACGGTTTTCCCGTTCATCTCACAATATATTACACTCATGAATTCAAATGCTCTCTCACCCCTTACCTTATTTCGATGATTTCACACACGAATACGATTCCACGAACAAACAACCTTTATTCTCCGACTCTTTGTCCTTCAATCGATCTAACTCGACAATTTATGGGTAAACGTTAAAAATAAATTATGAGAAGACACTCTAAAATTAATTTCGAAATTCGGTCAAGGAGTCTTACCATAAATCAGAAAACCAATAAGTGGATAACATAGCCACTATTCACACGATCGTTTTGGCGTTGGTTTCACTCGAATCGGACTTACGGTGAAGAAGAACGGTGCAAAATAATGAATTCTACAAACGGAGAAGTCGGGTATTTTAGAGAGAAATTGGGGTTGTTAAAAATCTGGAAAATTGTGTTTAATTGACTAACTCAAATAATCAAATAACATACTGAAATTTGAACGAAAACGGAGGAGGTTTTTCTGGACAGTTGTCGATCGCCGGAACCGATTTCTTTTCTTTTCTCTTAGTATGGCCGCTGTCTTTTCTCTCTCTTTCTATCTTTCTACTGTAGCGCTTTCATATTAGGGTATATTTGATTTTTTTATTTTTTTTTTTGAACATATTAGTTATTGTTAACCTAACTCATTGAACTCCATTTTATTTTATTTTTTCACAAGGTCCAACTAATTAAATATTTATTTTAATTTATTTATTTGCCACTAAAATAATAATATCTTTCAAAATATCAAATTAAAAGATTATTATATTATGAGATTAGTTAAAATGACAATAAAAAATATAACATCAATATTTTATATAAGCCACTAAATCAATGGAATATATATAAAATAGGCACAACTTGACAAGCACACATATAAAGAAAATAAGCACAAAATTATTAATATTTCAAAACCCATATTTTATAAAATAAAATAATTAAAGTAGTTAATCTTTTAAAATACATTAATAACCAAGATTTATATTCAAAATAATTACTATAATTATACTTATTTTATAAAATATTCACATTAAAATACTACCATCATTAGAGAATAGTCAAAATTATAAAATAAATAAATATAACATCAACACTCTATATTAATTATTATATCATAATAAATATATATAAAATCACTATGTCATAACAAGTATGTAAAAATGAAGGAAATCAAACACCGAGATAATTATAAATCACTATGTCATACTCCGAGATAATTATTTATAAAATAAATAACTAAAAATAGAAAATAGTTATAGATAATTGAAATATAACTACGTGCATACTTAATATCAGTCAAACGCACAGAAAAATATTACATTAATTTGGTATAAGTATATACACGTAAAATCTTCTAAAATCTTATTCTTTAAAATATTACACTAAAATACTATTTAGAAAAATGTATAAAGTATAATATTTGTTATTTAGACTACTCGTGTAGTCCAATATGTATAATAGTAGCACGTCATCTAAAGCACTCATATAATGAAAACGAATCACGAAATTTATCACATATATTCTAAAATAATTTTAACACCAAATTAATTATTTAAAATCATATTTCATTATTAAAATAGTTTATTATAAAATTTGGGGTGTTACAATCACTAGTCCATATGAATTTCCACCAAGACTTTTGGTTCTTGATGAACCAAACAAATCCATATGTATTAATTGAAGTGGTCTTGTAGTTGAGATAACATTTATAGGTTTGAAAGAAGTTTTTGTTTGTTTACCTTTTTGACATGCGTCACATAATTTATCCTTTACAAATTTCATTTTTGGTAATCCAACAACAAGATCATGCTTGACTTATTTGTTTAAATGATCCATGTGGATATGTGCAATTCTTTTATGCCATAGTCATGCATCAATGTTGTCGCTTACCAAAAGGCATTTCATTCTTAAGGATAAATCGTCAAGATTAAGTATAAAAATATTTTTGAAACGCTTACCGATAAATTGAATTTCATTTGTTGCTGCATTTTGAATGATGCACTCATCTTTGTTAAAGGCTATCTTGTATCCTTTATCACATAGCTGGCTAATGCTTATGAGATTATGCTTTAGGCCTTCAACATATAAGACATCTTCAATTGAGGGGGAAGATACTTTTCCAACTTTTCCAATACCTAAGATTTTTCCTTTGTTATTATCTCCATAGACTACATATCCTTTTGATTGAAGAGTCAAGGTTGAAAATTTCGTTATGTCACCTGTCATGTGTTTGGAGCATCCACTATCTAAGTACCACATATTTGAGGTACTTTGTGTGCATACCTACAAAATGAAATCAAGTTTTATTAGGTACCCAATGTGCTTTAGGTCCTTGATGGTTAGTACATTTCTTTACCCACACACAATGCCCTTTAGGAACACTAATGTTTCTTACAAGACAAGCATTAAGTGTGTGACCATGAACACCACAATAGGTACAAGTAGGAGTAAATTTACTTTTACTAGTATATGTATGAAATTTATTGTGAGTGACTTTCTCCTTATAAGAATGATCTTTTTGTAAAATTGTAATTTTTCCTTGATTGGATTGAGTACTTGCTTTGACAAAAATGGTCTTATTTGAACTTGGTTTGTCAAATTTAGAAAATCCAAGACCACTTTTATCGTTTGAGTATCTTTGCATGTTTAAAACATTCTCCAATCCTATTTGTCCTTTTTCATATCGTTCAATTACTCTATTTAATTGAACAATCTTGAATGAAAGGGAATCACATTTATTGCATGTAAAATTTTGCTTTGATTTTTCAGCATCTTTTTCCATAATGTCAACTTTTTCTTGAAGACTTGAGATTTGTCTCTTTTGTGTTGACACTATTTTAAACATATTTTTACATTCAATAAGAAGTTCCTTAATTGCGTTTTGAGTGTCATTGTATTCTATAATTAATTCACTATTTGATTTATTATAATGAAGAGAGTTTGTGTTACTAACCTATTCGTCATCATCTGATTGACGTGATGCCATTAGTGCAACATTAGCGCATTCCTCACTATCTGTTTGTGATGATGATATTACTTCGTTATCTTCCCAAGCTATATATGCTTTCTTGAAGTCATTCCTTTTACCGGCATTTTTCTTGAGAAGATTTGGACAGTCTGCTTTAATATGTCCTTGTTTTCCGCATTCAAAACATGTGAAGTTTTGGTTGGAGGTAGACCCATCTTTCTTTCTGAAATTCTTCTTTTTGAAATTTCTGTCATTTTTAAGAAATTTACCGAATTTCTTAACAAGGAAATTAATGTTTTCGTCTTCATCAGAAATTTCATCTATGACTTGTTCCTTCAATTCGGTCTTTAGAGCAATATTTTTGTTCTTCTTTTCTTGAGTTTCATTTTGCTCCAATCTCCCAAGTTCAATTTCATGTTCTTGGAGTTTTCCAAATAATGCAGAAAGTGACATCTTGGATAAGCTTTTCTTTTCTGATATTGCTGTCACCTTTGGTTGCCATGCCCTTGTTAGTGATCTTAATACTTTAAGATTTAGTTCATTGTTGGTGAAAATCTTTCCAAGAGCTGTTAAGTGATTTGTTAAGTGGGAGAATCTTTTCTGCATGTCTAAGATAGATTCTCCTGGCTGCATACGGAATAACTCATATTCTTGAGAAAGTGTGTTAAATTTGGATCTTTTTACCTCAACGGTGCCTTCATGGGTTACTTCCAATGTGTCCCATATTTCTTTTGCTGTTTTATAGTGAGACACGCGGAAAAATTCATCCATTCCTAGTGCTGATTGTAGAGTTTTTTTAGCCTTTTTATCGAACATCACCTTTCTTTTATCGTCATCAGTCCAAGAATTCTTTATCTTAATTTCTTCTTTGTTGTTGATGACTGTTGTTGGAATGTAAGGACCATTTTCAACAGCATCCCATATGTCGTCTCCTTGTGCTTCAAGATACGCTTGCATACGTATCTTCCAAAAATCGTAATGCTCGCCAACGAAGCATGGTGGTTTGTTACTGCTGCCACTGTCTCTGAAAACAGGTTGTGCGGAAGCCATTAGTAATTGATCGAGGAGTAAGTTACCTTGAAACGCATTTATCAATTTTTTTTCATCTATATTTTAATTTATATTATTTTTTATTTAGTGGCTAGGAGTAAAGGTCAAGATGGTTCAATTATTCTTCTGTGAGAGGAAAGAGTTCAACCTACTGCATCTAGAAGTGAGATAGTTGGAGAAGCTCGTGCTTGTATATGTGGGATTCAAGAGAGTCCATTAGAGCAACATCCCATAGAGAAGCAACATAACAAGGAAGGTCATATTGAGCAGCATACAAAGGACGGACATATGGAGCAGGGTCACGAGGAGTTGAAGTATGGCTTCCTTGGAGGACCATATAACACATCTCTATTGAGATCATGCGAGCATTATGTTGCTAGTAGATTATGGCCAGGAGAGATAACTAGTTTAATAATTAGAATTATTTAAATATTTATCTACATAATTTTTTTTATTAATTTATCATTGAAATATTTATTATACTATATATGCAGGATCGTGGTGCTTTGAAAACGGTCACACATTGTCTTAAAATTTAGAAGTTTAAAATTTAGAAGTTTGAAAACGATCAAATTTGGAGCAGTTGGTTGAGTACTCATTGATGATGGTTAACTGTAACCTTGTATCAGCATTCATCGAAAGGTGGTATAGTAAGACTAGCTTGTTTCACTTTCCTTTTGGAGAGATAACTGTCAGTTTAAATGTTGTAAGAGTCATTTTGGATGTTCCTATCACATGTCACTTATTTTCTCCACCTATTGATATGGATATTACGGCAACAGTGGAATTATTAGGGGTGTCAGATGGAGATGCAATCGCACAGACTCGATCCACCATAGGTGCTAATTTCAAATTGAGTTGGTTGAAGGATGAGGTTTTTCATAAAAGTATAAGGAGACATAAATATCAAGAGGTTTTTCTCCATTTGGTTGGATGTTCTATTCTGGCGGATAAAAGCCATACTCTAGTGGATGCAAAATATTTATTTTTATTTCACAATGTGGCGAACTGCGATAATTGGGGATGAGACCTAGCTACTTTGACTGTGTTGTATGACTACCTTGGTGACGCAAGCTGACATAACCCCAGACGGATAAGGGGATATATGACCCTTTTACAAGTATTTTATTTTAATTTTATGTGATCATATTAATCGTTGTACTTTATTTTTAATTTTGCTACAGTGTTGGATATATGAAGATATATGAACATTTTCCAATCATATGTAATAAGGGGAAATTTGGACATGTTTATGTTGAGGGTCCTCGTTCTTCTCGGTGGACCAGTAAACATACATTGCCTGGTGGAATTGTAGAATATCGACGGAGGTTGGAAGCACTGACAATAGATGATGTCATATGGACCCCTTATGAGGATCACAAACACACTCGTCCATTTGATGTGGTGTCGTTGTTCAATGGCTATTTTCAATGGTGTGACACGGTCGTGAAGAACTTGTCGGATATGTGTCTTCGTTAGTTTGTGTAACGCCCCAGATTTTTTATCCAAGGCATTACTTAAAAATATTTATTTTCTTTTAAAGACGACTATAATTTTTTTTTCTTCTTAGGAGTAGTTATTCATGTAATAAATAAAAGTTGCGCTAGAAAATAACTTAATATCATTTTTGTAAAAGAACGCAACCCAATTTACTAGATATTATTATTTATTTATTTTTTTCCAAAGTTAATTTGCTAATTGTTAGAAAAATGTTCATTCAAGGAAAAACAAGGTTGAAAGAAATTAACGATGAAAAGTGGATAAACTTTAAAAATGTACCACATTGGTTTTATCAATATAGACATTATTTTTAAGTAAAAGTCCCCTTTTTCCCATGCGCATGCACCAAGCAAACATCATAAGCTAGTGACCGGTAATCTGATGCTACCACCAGACTAGTCGGTATACTATTGAATTCAGTGAACTGAACCCGCTGACAAAGAAAAGTCAGCCTAAACCTCTCAACCCCCCGAGTCCAAGGCAAAGGTTACGTTCCCTAGGTTCCCTTTTTTCCTTCTGACTTCATGTTTTTTGTCTTCTTTAGTGGATTCCAACTGAATTTTCATCGTTCCCGCCTTCCGGCGCGGTTTCTTGGCTCAAGATATTCTGATTCCCCTAGTATTCTGACTGCTCTTTCTCTCAAGCGAAGTGCTTCTCGGGACAAAGGGCAGAACAGAAGGTAGCTCGTTATTCTCGTCTCGATCTTCTCGAAAGGTAGTTGAGTTCCTTCGGGTGAGAAATAATAGGAGTTGATCTAACTATAGATATAAATAGAGTGTCAGATGAAAGGTTTCGCCCCTGACTCCTTTACTTATTGATGTTGCTGATCCGTCGTTATCATATCAGGAAATGTGCAACTCTTCGAGATCATTAGTACCTAGATGTTGGTGTAAGGGGTCAGTTCCTCACACAACAAAAAACTAAACCAAATAGTATGTTAACAACCATAAAATATAAATATAACATCTTTTTGTAATAAAAGATTTAAAGAAATTGATTTTTCTAAATAATTCCCAAAGTTGTATCAAGTCATAAAATGTACCTAAATAATTTAAGTAGCAACTCACTTAGAACATATAATTAGATCAAAATGAAAATAACAATAAAATGTATGCATGTTATGCATGCTCCTAAAAGTATATGATCCAGATATAACAACTAAGGCGTCCACACAAAAGTCACCCTTACCAATGAGTAAAATTAAACCAATCAGTAAGACATCCACAAAGATTCATATGACATGTCATAATAATGATGCTCAAGGTACATGTCATCATCCACTTAGGATAAAATGTTCAAAATACAAATCACCAACTACTTAGGCAACCACAAAGATAAAAGGTTCATAACACAAATCATTAACCATTTAGGCAACCACAAAGAGAACAATGTTCAAGACAAAATTATCAGTCATTTAGCCAACCACAAGGATAAAGAATCCAAGATTAAACTTTAATCACCTACGACATCAAATTTATATTCTCATGGATGTTCATAGTCAAGACTAAATAACTTCAAATCTCAAATATGAAATACATATGCACTTAGATAAATATTTCAAAATTACCACTTTCATTTTAATAATCCATAAAATTTGATTTGGCTACATGTCGTTGATAAAAATTAAAATTTATATCACCAAGAACACATAAAATAGAAATTTTATTCCTTTCACTATAGTTTTTTTCCCATTACTACTCTTTAAGCATAAAAATCAAACTATATATTAATGCATTTTAATAATCAACTTTCTCATATTGTCATAATTAAAAATATAGATTTTTCATCAATTTCCTTAAGACACATATATTGTTCACAAAAGTCAAAATTTTAAAATTAAAATACTAAAAAAGTCAAGACTTTAATTAAAATACATCATAACAAACATATTACTAATGATGTCGTAATAAAAATCGAAACTTTGTAATTAAGCACACTAAGACACATAAGAATCACAACTTTACGCTAAGCATTTTCACTACAAGCATATTTATCATGTTATAATAATAAAATAGCACTTTATAATTAAGTTCATCAACACAAGCATATTACTAAAAAAAAAATCAAAACATTATAGTTAAATTTCTTAAGACAAGCATATAAGGTCAATCTTTTTCTTTTAAGACATCAAAACATCATATCAATATCTTACAAACCACTAATTTAATATCTAGTCTAACTTTGCATGGGAAAAATCTCTTACCTTATGTGCTTTCTTTCTTAACACCTCTAAATTTCCACGAGAAATAGCTCACGAGGTAAGGATGAATTTGACGGGGAGAGATATTGGGATTTACTTAATAGACTAGAAAATTATTTTGGGAGTGTATGAGTGATGAATGGGCGTGAGAGCAAGAGAACCTAAGGGAAATGTATGAATATAGGTAGGAATCGTGAGATTGTTAAAATAAGAGGATTTCAATAGCTATTTACGTTGCAATATTACCATTAATTTCGTTGTCTAAAATTACAATTGAATTGCACTTAATTCCAAAATTATGCTACCAATCATTTTCTATTTCTCTTCCTTTAAAAACAAATTTATTTGTCTGTTACAAAGCCAATTAAAATCACATGTATTTATGTGTAAGAGTTAATTACGATTAATTAATAGAGTTCATTATATATATATATATATATATATATATATGTGTGTGTGTGTGTGTAATTAATTGGTTGGCTGAAACCGTAACATATTAATATGCAGTTGTATGAACTAAACTTGCTAGGCATCTATGTATGACCTACCATGGATATGGTGTGCCAGCTAATTAACTTATATTTTAACAATATATTTATATATTACCACTAGACTATTAGTAGCCATTTAAATATATTCCAAAAACTACATAAAACTAAAAAAGAGAAATTTATATCAAGATTAACGTAAGATTGATTTTAATCCTAAGTCTAACACATAAAAAATTAGCTAAAAACAAAAATAATAAATTGGATATATATAGATTAATCTAAATTAGTATAAAACAATATAATATGTAATTTATATCATTTAAACTTAAAAGATGATTTATCACTATAGGTCACACATAAAAATACTAATAATAAATCATAAGTCGTAATTGATTAAATAAATAAATTAGAGAGTGTCACAATTTGGATATATAAAGAATATTCCACTTTCACTTCTTACTCATCCACCACCTAGTGCATACTATGCATTTATGAGGGACATGTGAGCATTTCGCAGGCCATCTAGTGCGTAGCAATTCCAGCAACTTACGCGAGTGAGTGTGTCGAGGGATATATAGTGTTTTTATAGGGACTCGCATTCTCATCTCATTCCTGGTCCATCTTCTGCACCTCCAACTCCTGCACATATAACATCCGACGCTAAAATGAGGTTTCATATGATTGTTGATGATATGATGGATAGTTTGAATTATCTTAACCCAAATGGTCCAGCTTATGATATTATTTCTCATGCAATACACTTATCACATGGTGGACCTCTTAGTTTAGGATTTGTTGATTCCAAACTTGTTATCAAACTTATTTATTTAATACTTGGTAAAATTGTTTATTCGACTTATTTATCCGTTTTTATTATAACGACTTATTTATTACCAAACTTTTCCTTAAAGAGTTAACCATGTATCTTTAACATAACCAACAAAGATGATAATATCAACACATATATACTAGCTAAAAGTAGTGCAAATGTCGTTGGTAATCCATCATACTAGAAGAATAGACAATCATGTTCACAAATTTATTATTGACTCTTGTTTTTCCTTCAACACATATTGCTTGCATTTGACTCTAATATTTTTGTTAACACGAAAGCGACATAAAAAACTCATCAACATTGAAATACTACCAAAGTGCATTCATCATGTCAAAGTCCTTGTTAGTCTTTTTGAAATTAAGCTCTCTTTCAAGAATAAAGTTTTAAACTTATCTGATGCCCAATAAAAATTATCTTACTTCTTAGATTCCAAATAAGCAAATGCTACAGAAAATGTTAACTCTGTTGAGGTAGCACCTACTATTTAAAGCAATAGTATCTTGTATTTGTTAGTTTTGTATGTACTATCCATGATGACTACATTAGGAAACATATTCAACAAATTTATTGAATAAGGATGAGTTCAAAAAATGTCTCTAACAACATCTGAGTCTTCATGTCTTCTATACCAGCACATATACTTCTCAGCTTCTATTAACTTCAATAATTGTTGCATCTTAGTTCAAGGACCTTTCAAATTAAATCGATACACACTTCTCTGCTTATAAATCTGGGTGACACATGTGGGATTGTCCTTATTTTGTCACGTCATTGACAAATTTTTGCTCATCTTCGATTAAATGTCTCAAATATGTATGATCTTTTAATGTATCCGCCAACTGATTATTGTGAAATCCACAACGTACTAACTATCCATCCGTCACCAACTTTTAATGGTACCACTCTTAGCTTAAATGGACATCTATGCATTTTTGAAGCTGTTAATGCTGATGAATTTGATTCTTCCGTATACCTTCCTCCCTTTTCACAATCCAAAATTAATTTTGTACTCCTTCCTCTTTTTCCTGTTTTAGTATCTGATCTTATGATAATAATAATTATCCTATTTTGTTTTCCAATTGATTTTGTCCAATGCAACACATCGTTGCGTGTAGGAAATATCTGCAACAATATATATTAAAAACAATATTAATCATATCATATTGTATATAATAACAAAAATAAATGTCATTTCATATTGAAAATTTACTTGATCGATAGTGAAGACATATCAAATTCAATGTCATTCATTCATGAAAAAACATTTTTAAATTAATTAAATTAAGATTCCGAATATTTGACATTTACAAAATATTCAGTATATATATATA
>JBBPBP010000001.1:48764947-48830055 GCA_037974735.1 Cicer chorassanicum | reverse complement strand
AAAATAGCCGATATACATCATTAGATTCCGACTTTTTAGTTTTTAAAATCTCTAATACACATTTATGTACCAAATTTTTACTTCACCTTATTTTTGAGAGAAAGTTTTTTTGATATTTTTTGTGCTTTTGCTGATTGTGTTAAATAAGAAGGAAAAAGGAATTTAAAAAAAAATATAGGGTTAAAAATAAAATTATATGGATGTGTAGTAGAATCCTCTGATAGTGGTATAAGATTAATGCAAAAAGATCATATATATATATATATATATATATATATATAAATATATATATATTTAATTAACATGTCTCTCTAATAATAAAAATTTAAATAAAAATTATTTTAATTAATATATTCAAGCCTATTTACTCTTTAAAAAACAATTATTCTCGGTGCTCTTAAAGCACGAGTGATATTTCACAATTTTCCCGCCAAAATTCGTTGATTTGCCTCTAATTTATGCTTCTTACAAATCTTGCCTCACTTCCCTTCCTGAAGTCTACTATTTCGCCCCCTGCCATCAGTCGTATCTACCAATGGACATGGACTTGGACTTTGACATGGAAATGGACATGGACGTTCCCCTCCCCGAAGAACTCGAATTACTCGAATCAAGCTATCGTATCTACGAACAAGAAGATCATGACAATTACTATTCCCACCCTCCCGAAGACGAAACCGAACCCCAACCCGACCAACCTTCGCCAGATCTCGCGTCTCCCTCCGAACCTCAATCCGACAGCCTCAAACGTCCTCGTTCCAATTCGAGCTCCGATTTAGATTTGGATTTGGATTCTTCTGATGTTGAAAAACGGGAGAAAGTTAGGGTTAGGGTTGAAGATCCTCCTGCAGAAGAGGATTGGCTTCGGTACTCTCCTCCTCCTTCGGTTACGGTTGAAGAAATGAGATTCTCCAAGGAGAAGACGTTATCGCGATACGCATCGGAGATTGACGGCGAATGTATGCCAGTAACTGCCCCCAATGGGGATAGGGTTTATACCAAGCTTGATAGATACTACGGAGAAGAGCGAGTTACGAAGCTGAATTGTAGAGGATATTCTTCTGGTACTTATTCATTTGCAGAATTAAGTAATGTTGTTTGCTTTTTTTTTTTGTTCATAATTTCACTATCCCTTGGTTGAAAACTTTACCATCTCATTTAGTTTAGAAAATAAGATTCGATTTTTTGTGTTGATTTTTCACTTAATTATGTTATGGTGAGTTGCTTTAGTTGTTGCCAATCTTTATGGATCGGTTAAAAGAATGAGAATGCATATTTCAAAAGACCATGCTGTGGATAATTTGGATTTTTTTGTACTTGTTTGCAGATCTTGCTTTAGTACCGATTAGTGTTCTGTTTGAAAGGTTGGAGCAAGAGACATTCACCAAGGTTTGGACTTGAAACTGTCTGTTGTGAACTTCAAGTGGCTTAAAAGGAAAAGACTTAGGTGCTTATCGTATGATTCTTAATTTAAAATACACTTTTTATGGTTATAACGAACTTTGAGAAAATTATGAATTTGAGAAAATCATAGGTTCTTAAGTTAAGAACCATACGAAAAACACTTAAGGAAATGCACTAAGTTTTGTCCGGCTTAACATTGAATAAAAATTGCACATGTTTTTGTGTTATGGTTGTTTCATGCTTGGAAAATGTTTAAAGTTGGTTATCAAACATGAGTTTTGATGTTCTTTTAATGTTTTTTCTGGTTCTTGTGATGCTGTAGACCTTGGAAGCTAGTTCTGAATCCCAAAGTTTTGTAGATGTTCCTCCAACACTAACGGTCCATGAGCAACTTTGGGTAGATAAATATGCTCCAAAATCGTTTACTGATCTTCTCAGTGATGAACAGACAAATCGTGAGGTACGCAACATTTAGCTGTGGAACCTGTTTTATAAACAATGCTGTGGAAATTGTTGATTCTACTATAGTTGAAGATATTCTTTGGCTCTCATGGGCAACTTTTAACAGAGATAATAGGAAGTAAACACTTGTTGTTTCCAAACAAGGCCTAACTAACTCTGTAACAAACTGTTGCTGAGTCAGCAACTGTCCTAACTGAAAACAGTTAGATTCTCATCTGAAATAAATAGCCATCATCAAGCTATTGCAAAACAGATTGTAATTCACAAAGATAAATCAATACAAATCAGTTCTTAGATTTTCTCAATTTCTTCAACAATATAAATAAATTGTTGTTGCCATTAATTGATTTGATTTTTATTTAAGGCAGGTACTCTTGTGGTTAAAACAATGGGATTCTACAGTGTTTGGTTCTGAAATTCGTAGTACATCAGACGATGTTTTGTCTGCATTGAAACGACATTCTTCTATTTCGCATAATCAGAAACCTCTGGGTTCAAATTTTCCCAGGACAAAAGGAGGGCACAAATGGAGTAGTAATAACAGGTATATAAATTCTAGAAGTACAGATGAGAGTGGTAATTCAAAGAATATTCAGGATATACGGAGTACAAAGTCAAAGAATGTTGGTGCACCAGAACATAAGGTATTTTTAAGAAATCTCTGATTCTATTAGTATATTCCTCTTGAGAATTATTGGTTGTTTTTTTATTTTTTTATTTTTTTATTTTTTTATTTTTATAATTAAATATAAGGGTTAAAAAGGAATTGGTACTAGAAAATTACCTAACCCTTAACAAAAACATTATGTTCCTGCTGGTGCCAACAATGGTGTATGAAGAAAGTAAAAGGCAAAATACTTTCATATTTTATTACTACATCCCTAAAATATTTATATAGGAAAAGAAATTACAATAATAATAATGAGTAATAATGACAAAATCATAAAATAAAGATAAACAAAATAATATAAAATAAAAGAATCAAATATGATTTTCCTTGATTCTTCAACACCCCCTCAAGTTGGTGCGTAGATATCTATCATGTCCAACTTGACTATAAGTCGCTCAAAATTGGGTCTTGCCAAACTTTTTGTCAAGACATCAACAATTTGCTGATTAGAAGTCACATATGGCAGACATATAATTTCAGAAACAATTTTTTTTTTATGAAGTGGCGGTCAATCTCGATGTGCTTGATTCTGTCATGTTGCACAAGGTTGTGAGTTATACTTATTGCTGCTTTGCTATCACATAACAATTTTAAGGGTGAGTCAACTTTCACTTTCAATTCTTCCAAGAGTTTATGAATCCACAAAAGTTCACATATTCTTTCAGCCATTGCTTTGAATTTGACTTCTACACTGCTTCGAGCAACAACACTTCGTTTCTTACTTCTCCTAGTGACTAGATTTCCCCAAACATAGGCACAATATCTAGTAGTAGATTTTCTATCAGTAACTGATCCGACCCAATCAACATCTGTAAATATAGAGGCTTCTCTGTCATTGGTTTTCTTGAAGTACAAACCCTTTCTAGAATTGGATTTCAAGTACCTTAAGATTCGAAAAACTACTTTCAAGTGTTCTTCATAGGGAGAATGCATGAATTAACTTACTACAGTCACAAAAAAAGCGATGCTAGGTCTAGTGTGGGCTAGATAAATAAGTTTGCCAACCAACCTTTGTCATCTTCCAATATCAACAAGAACACTGCCTTTCTCCCATTACCTCAATTAAAATGGTAGCAATTGCAACCATTATGCCTAGCTAAGGCTCCCCTTGTTTGAAGCAATTTTAATAACACAAACGTGTTATTAATAACCTTATCCTTCTAGTGCTTCTAGTCATGCAGTTCCACAGTGGTTATGGTTTTGTGAGTACATGGCACGATATGCATTTATTTGACTTGTATAAATGTTTTGTCAATCATGTTGTTAGATATTGAGTGAGGAATGCATTTGTAATTGGATTTTTGTAATGATTACAGATCCTTCTGCTATGTGGACCCCCAGGTCTCGGTAAAACTACACTTGCACATGTAGCTGCTAAGCATTGTGGATATCATGTGGTGGAGGTATTTTTCTGTACTAGTTTACATGTACAATTCAAGCTGTTTCCCCTTTTATATGCTGGTTTTTCCATGCATTCAATATCATTTGGTTGTGTAAATTTGTTAGTGATTCTGTGTATTATTTAAAACTAATTTCACTTACTATAATTTATGTATTAGTTTGATGAAGGGATTGGTTTGGTTCTTGTTTGTCCTTGTTAATGTATATGGCTGTGTCAAACTGTTTGATGGTGTTGAACTATATTTGTCATCTATATCTTCCTCTCTTGTCCCTTCTCTTTCCTTCTCTCTTATAAATGTTTTGATATTTTGTTAGTGTTGCAAAATCTGAGAAATATCTAATAATATCTTCTTTTATATCAGACTATTTTTGTGTTATCCTAGATGATCTGTTAGGATTAATTTTATTTTATGATATGTTTCTTCTCTAATTAGGATATCCGTAATTATTAGGCTTATCATAACATGTAAGTAAGAACAAGATTTCCGATATTTATTTGTACTTAATGCATATGAATCGGAATCCATTATGTAGTTAAGACACATGTTTTCAACATCTCTTGTCTCTATTTTCTCTCTTTAAACATGGTATCTGAGTTGTAACTTGTAACATCTTCCTTAGCCTGTGTTAGATTATTCTCTGTTGAAGAATCAAGAGAAATCATATTTGATTCTCTTTTATTTTATATTATTATATTTATTTTTATTTTATGATTTTGTCATTATTACTCAGTATTACTATTGTAATTTCTTTTCCTATATAAACAGCTTAAGGCTGTAGTAATAAAATATGAAAGTATTATATTATTTTGTCTTTTACTTTCTTCATGGTATCAGAGCTCTGGTTAGGGTTCTGTAAACAACCCATCAGGGTTTGTGGCTCTAATCAACTGAGCTATGGCACAAAATACCCCATGGAAGGCAGCCCTTATGAGTAGCGGTGGCAGCAACGACGATGGTTTGGGTAAAAAATCAGAAGTAGTCGACAACGCCGACAGTATGGGTTTAGGCAGCGGCCCAGGCGGCAGTGGTGGCGGCCCAGGCGGCAGTGGCGGCGGCCCAGGCGGCAGTGGCGGCGGCCCAGGCGACAATAATGGTTTATCTAACAATGGTTTTTCCAACTTTTTTGGCCATGAGGGAACTTCTAATGTCCTCAAGGTTGAAATTCAAAAACTCAATGGAAAAAATTATGTTGAATGGTCCCAAACCACAAGATTGATATTAGACGGTAAGGGAAAATATGGTTTCCTAACCGGAGAGGTGCAAATGCCTGCCACTACTGATCCGAATTACAGGTTTTGGAAATCTGAGAACTCTGTTATTATCGCTTGGCTGCTTAGTAATATGGAATCAATGATAAGAAAACCTTTTATGTTTTTGCCTACTGCAAAGGAAGTTTGGGAGGCAGTCAAAGAAATATATTCTGACATTCAGAATTCTTCTCAAATTTTTGATCTCAAATCACGATTGTGGCATGCCAAACAAGGAGATAGAGATGTCACTACCTATTACAATGAGTTGATGACACTATGGCAAGAATTGGATCTCTGCTATGATGATCATTGGAAGTGCTGTGAGGACAGTGTTTTGTTTCTTAAGAGACAGGAGAACGACCGAGTATTCATGTTCTTGGTTGGGCTTAATAAGCAGCTCGATGAAGTCCGTGGCAGAATATTGGAAAAGATTCCATTGCCATCACTTCGGGAAGCGTTCTCAGAAGTTAGAAGAGAAGAGGCGAGACAAGGTGTTATGATGGGTAAGACACCTTCTGTTGGTGAGGTTGAAAGCGCTGCCCTAATCTCTAAGAATGAAGACGGGAAGAGAGATGGCAAGAAACCATGGTGCGAACATTGCAAACGTCTAGGGCACACACGTGATACGTGTTGGAAGCTCCATGGAAAACCTCTAAATTGGAAGAAAAAAGAAGGAAACGAAGGTCATGCCCTCCAAGCTGGTACCTCTAATCAAGAGAAGCAGTCCCCTTCAAGCCCATCTCCTTTCACCAAGGAACAATTAGATAAATTGTACAAACTCCTTGAGTCTCAAACTCCTTCTTGCTCTATAGCTCAAAGAGGTAATTTTCCAAATACTGCTCTACTTAGTGTCACTCCCAGCCATACTTGGATTATCGATTCTGGTGCTACTGATCATATGACTGGGGAGTCGAGTCTATTTTCTTCTTATAGTCCTTGTGCAGGTAACCACAAAATTAAAATTGCAGATGGCTCTCTTTCAGCCATTGCAGGGAAAGGTTCTGTTATTCTGTCACCTGTGTTAACCTTAAAAGATGTCTTACATGTTCCTAATTTATCATGTAATCTGTTATCCATTACTAAATTAACAAAGGATATAAATTGTCAAGCTAACTTCTTTCATTCTCATTGCACTTTTAAGGATTTGAGCACGGGGAAGATGATTGGCAATGCTAAAGAGAGTGGAGGACTCTATTATCTTGACAATGGACTCGACTTCAAAGACCAACAAAAAACAAGTACCTGCTTTGAATCTATTTTTGTCTCTTCTAATAATGATGATATTATGTTATGGCATTTACGGTTAGGACATCCTAGTTTTCCGTATTTGAAACATTTGTTTCCCAAATTATTTTCTAAGAAGGATCCGTCTTTATTTCATTGTGAAACTTGTGAACTTGCTAAACATCACCGTTCTTCTTTTTCTACACAACCATATAAACCATCAAAACCGTTTGCAGTTATTCATAGTGATGTTTGGGGTCCTAATAGAATAAACACCTTTTCTAATAAAAAATGGTTTATAACTTTTATTGATGATCATACTAGAATTTGTTGGGTATATCTATTAAAAGAAAAATCTGAAGTTGGACAGGTTGTCAAAAACTTTTTTACAATGGTGCATACTCAATACCAAACAAATATTCAAGTCTTCAGAAGTGACAATGGTAAAGAATATTTTAATACACTTTTGTCCGATTTTTTTCTTGCAAATGGGGTTGTTCATCAAAGTTCTTTTGTTAATACACCCCAACAAAATGGAATTGCAGAGAGAAAGAATAGGCATCTTCTTGAGGTTGCTAGAGCTTTACTATTTGCAAATAACGTTCCAAAATATTTGTGGGGTGAAGCTGTTTTAACTGCATCATATTTAATTAATCGAATGCCATCTAAAGTTTTAGATTTTCATACCCCTCTTGATGTTTTTCGAAATTATTTTCCTTTGACTAGTGTCTCTGCTAATTTGCCATTAAAAGTTTTTGGTTGCACTGCTTTTGTTCATGAACATAAACACCTTGACAAACTCGAGCCACGAGCAATAAAATGTGTGTTTACCGGTTACTCTCCAACTCAAAAGGGGTATCGATGTTTTGAACCGAAATCAAAAAGAATTTTTGTAACCATGGATGTTACTTTTGTTGAAAATCAACCATTTTTTACTGACATTCATCTTCAGGGGGGAAATTTTAAGGAAGATTCATCTTTTACGTTTGAAAACATCATTACTTTAAGTGATATAGTGTCGTCACAAAATTTTGAGACTTATATAGATGCACAAAAAGAAAATGCCCAAGAATCCATATTGAAACTCAATCCACTTATGAATGAGGTTTCGACAGATTCGGGGGCGACAATTTCAAATCAAAATCACAATGATCAAAATCACAATAATGAAGGACCACCTGAAATGCCACAACATAATGACTCAGATAAAGAGACACAAAGCAGGTTTACTACAATTGACCCTACTTGGAAGGGAAATGTCTTTGAAAGAAGAAACCATAAACAGAGAAATGAAGGATCCATTCTCCGACCCTTCCAAGATTCCGAACCAATAGATAATCCAACACATCATCTTGATACAGGTAAGTCTTCTTCTGTTGTTGAGAGTCATGTCGAGTATCCTGATATAAACCTTCCTATTGCAATTAGAAAACCTGTTAGATCATGCACTAAATATCCTTTGTCTAATTATGTGTCATACTCAAAATTGTCTTCTTCATTTGCTGCATTTACCTCTAAGTTGTCTGCTGTAGAAATTCCAAAAAATATACAGGAGGCTCTAAAAATTCCAAAGTGGAAGGAAGCTGTTCTTGAGGAGATGAGAGCTCTTGAGAAGAATCAAACTTGGAGAGTCATGAAGTTACCTACAGGAAAGAATACTGTTGGTTGTAAATGGGTATTTACTGTAAAATATAATTCTGACAACACAGTTGAAAGATACAAGGCACGCTTGGTTGCTAAAGGGTTTACTCAGACATATGGCATTGATTACTCAGAGACTTTTGCTCCCGTTGCCAAATTAAACACTATTAGAGGCCTCTTGTCCTTGGCAGTGAATTTAGATTGGTCTCTTAACCAACTTGATGTAAAAAATGCTTTTCTGAATGGTGATTTGGAGGAGGAAGTATACATGGATAGTCCACCTGGCTTTGAAGATAAATTTGATTCAAATGTGTGCAAACTACAAAAATCCCTTTATGGTCTCAAGCTATCCCCAAGGGCTTGGTTTGAAAAATTCACTCGGTCGGTCAAAAAGCAAGGATATATGCAGGGACAATCAGACCATACTCTGTTCATGAAATTCTCTAATGTTGGTAAAATTGCAATTCTAATTGTATATGTAGATGATATTATTCTCACAGGAGATGACATTGTCGAGATGGAAAGGTTGAAGAAAAATTTGACACAAGAATTTGAGATCAAAGATTTAGGCGCGCTTAAATATTTTCTTGGTATGGAAGTTGCTCGCTCAAAGAAGGGAATTGTTGTTTCTCAAAGAAAATACATCCTTGATCTCTTGGAAGAAACTGGGATGAGTGGGTGTAAACCAGCAGATACTCCTATGGAATTAAATGCTAAACTTTGGGAGAAAGACAGTGTTCCTATTGAGATTGGAAGATACCAGAGGTTAGTCGGCAAACTTATTTATCTAGCCCACACTAGACCTGACATCGCTTTCTCTGTGAGTGTTGTAAGCCAATTCATGCATTCTCCCTATGAAGAACACTTGGAGGCAGTTTATCGGATCTTAAGGTACTTGAAATCCAATCCTGGAAAGGGTTTGTACTTCAAGAAAACTAATGACAGAGAAGTATCTATATTTACAGATGCTGATTGGGCAGGATCAATTACTGATAGAAAATCCACCACTGGATATTGTGCCTATGTTTGGGGAAATTTAGTTACTTGGAGAAGTAAGAAACAAGGGGTTGTTGCTCGAAGTAGTGCAGAAGCTGAATTCAGAGCAATGGCTCAAGGAATCTGTGAACTTTTATGGATTCGTAAACTCTTGGACGAATTGAAAATGAAAGTTGACTCACCCTTAAAATTGTTCTGTGATAGCAAAGCAGCAATAAGTATAGCTCACAACCCTGTACAACATGATAGAACCAAGCACATTGAGATTGACCGCCATTTCATAAAAGAAAAAATTGATGCTGGAATTATATGCCTACCATTTGTGACTTCCAATCAGCAAACTGCTGATATCTTGACAAAGAGTTTGGCAAGACCCAATTTTGAGCGACTTATAGCCAAGTTGGGCATGACAGATATCTATGCACCAACTTGAGGGGGGGTGTTGAAGAATCAAGAGAAATCATATTTGATTCTCTTTTATTTTATATTATTATATTTATTTTTATTTTATGATTTTGTCATTATTACTCAGTATTACTATTGTAATTTCTTTTCCTATATAAACAGCTTAAGGCTGTAGTAATAAAACATGAAAGTATTATATTATTTTGTCTTTTACTTTCTTCATGGTATCAAGAGCTCTGGTTAGGGTTCTGTAAACAACCCATCAGGGTTTGTGGCTCTAATCAACTAAGCTATGGCACAAAATACCCCATGGAAGGCAGCCCTTATGAGTAGCGGTGGCAGCAACGACGATGGTTTGGGTAAAAAATCAGAAGTAGTCGACAACGCCGACAGTATGGGTTTAGGCAGCGGCCCAGGCGGCAGTGGCGGCGGCCCAGGCGGCAGTGGCGGCAGCCCAGGCGACAATAATGGTTTATCTAACAATGGTTTTTCCAACTTTTTTGGCCATGAGGGAACTTCTAATGTCCTTAAGGTTGAAATTCAAAAACTCAATGGAAAAAATTATGTTGAATGGTCCCAAACCACAAGATTGATATTAGACGGTAAGGGAAAATATGGTTTCCTAACCGGAGAGGTGCAAATGCCTGCCACTACTGATCCGAATTACAGGTTTTGGAAATCTGAGAACTCTGTTATTATCGCTTGGCTGCTTAGTAATATGGAATCAATGATAAGAAAACCTTTTATGTTTTTGCCTACTGCAAAGGAAGTTTGGGAGGCAGTCAAAGAAACATATTCTGACATTCAGAATTCTTCTCAAATTTTTGATCTCAAATCACGATTGTGGCATGCCAAACAAGGAGATAGAGATGTCACTACCTATTACAATGAGTTGATGACACTATGGCAAGAATTGGATCTCTGCTATGATGATCATTGGAAGTGCTGTGAGGACAGTGTTTTGTTTCTTAAGAGACAGGAGAACGACCGAGTATTCATGTTCTTGGTTGGGCTTAATAAGCAGCTCGATGAAGTCCGTGGCAGAATATTGAGAAAGATTCCATTGCCATCACTTCGGGAAGCGTTCTCAGAAGTTAGAAGAGAAGAGGCGAGACAAGGTGTTATGATGGGTAAGACACCTTCTGTTGGTGAGGTTGAAAGCGCTGCCCTAATCTCTAAGAATGAAGACGGGAAGAGAGATGGCAAGAAACCATGGTGCGAACATTGCAAACGTCTAGGGCACACACGTGATACGTGTTGGAAGCTCCATGGAAAACCTCTAAATTGGAAGAAAAAAGAAGGAAACGAAGGTCATGCCCTCCAAGCTGGTACCTCTAATCAAGAGAAGCAGTCCCCTTCAAGCCCATCTCCTTTCACCAAGGAACAATTAGATAAATTGTACAAACTCCTTGAGTCTCAAACTCCTTCTTGCTCTATAGCTCAAAGAGGTAATTTTCCAAATACTGCTCTACTTAGTGTCACTCCCAGCCATACTTGGATTATCGATTCTGGTGCTACTGATCATATGACTGGGGAGTCGAGTCTATTTTCTTCTTATAGTCCTTGTACAGGTAACCACAAAATTAAAATTGCAGATGGCTCTCTTTCAGCCATTGCAGGGAAAGGTTCTGTTATTCTGTCACCTGTGTTAACCTTAAAAGATGTCTTACATGTTCCTAATTTATCATGTAATCTGTTATCCATTACTAAATTAACAAAGGATATAAATTGTCAAGCTAACTTCTTTCATTCTCATTGCACTTTTAAGGATTTGAGCACGGGGAAGATGATTGGCAATGCTAAGGAGAGTGGAGGACTCTATTATCTTGACAATGGACTCGACTTCAAAGACCAACAAAAAACAAGTACCTGCTTTGAATCTATTTTTGTCTCTTCTAATAATGATGATATTATGTTATGGCATTTACGGTTAGGACATCCTAGTTTTCCGTATTTGAAACATTTGTTTCCCAAATTATTTTCTAAGAAGGATCCGTCTTTATTTCATTGTGAAACTTGTGAACTTGCTAAACATCACCGTTCTTCTTTTTCTACACAACCATATAAACCATCAAAACCGTTTGCAGTTATTCATAGTGATGTTTGGGGTCCTAATAGAATAAACACCTTTTCTAATAAAAAATGGTTTATAACTTTTATTGATGATCATACTAGAATAGTGTCGTCACAAAATTTTGAGACTTATATAGATGCACCAAAAGAAAATGCCCAAGAATCCATATTGAAACTCAATCCACTTATGAATGAGGTTTCGACAGATTCGGGGGCGACAATTTCAAATCAAAATCACAATGATCAAAATCACAATAATGAAGGACCACCTGAAATGCCACAACATAATGACTCAGATAAAGAGACACAAAGCAGGTTTACTACAATTGACCCTACTTGGAAGGGAAATGTCTTTGAAAGAAGAAACCATAAACAGAGAAATGAAGGACCCATTCTCCGACCCTTCCAAGATTCCGAACCAATAGATAATCCAACACATCATCTTGATACAGGTAAGTCTTCTTCTGTTGTTAAGAGTCATGTCGAGTATCCTGATATAGACCTTCCTATTGCAATTAGAAAACCTGTTAGATCATGCACTAAATATCCTTTGTCTAATTATGTGTCATACTCAAAATTGTCTTCTTCATTTGCTGCATTTACCTCTAAGTTGTCTGCTGTAGAAATTCCAAAAAATATACAGGAGGCGCTAAAAATTCCAAAGTGGAAGGAAGCTGTTCTTGAGGAGATGAGAGCTCTTGAGAAGAATCAAACTTGGAGAGTCATGACGTTACCTACAGGAAAGAATACTGTTGGTTGTAAATGGGTATTTACTGTAAAATATAATTCTGACAACACAGTTGAAAGATACAAGGCACGCTGGGTTGCTAAAGGGTTTACTCAGACATATGGCATTGATTACTCAGAGACTTTTGCTCCCGTTGCCAAATTAAACACTATTAGAGTCCTCTTGTCCTTGGCAGTGAATTTAGATTGGTCTCTTAACCAACTTGATGTAAAAAATGCTTTTCTGAATGGTGATTTGGAGGAGGAAGTATACATGGATAGTCCACCTGGCTTTGAAGATAAATTTGATTCAAATGTGTGCAAACTACAAAAATCCCTTTATGGTCTCAAGCTATCCCCAAGGGCTTGGTTTGAAAAATTCACTCGGTCGGTCAAAAAGCAAGGATATATGCAGGGACAATCAGACCATACTCTGTTCATGAAATTCTCTAATGTTGGTAAAATTGCAATTCTAATTGTATATGTAGATGATATTATTCTCACAGGAGATGACATTGTCGAGATGGAAAGGTTGAAGAAAAATTTGACACAAGAATTTGAGATCAAAGATTTAGGCGCGCTTAAATATTTTCTTGGTATGGAAGTTGCTCGCTCAAAGAAGGGAATTGTTGTTTCTCAAAGAAAATACATCCTAGATCTCTTGGAAGAAACTGGGATGAGTGGGTGTAAACCAGCAGATACTCCTATGGAATTAAATGCTAAACTTTGGGAGAAAGGCAGTGTTCCTATTGAGATTGGAAGATACCAGAGGTTAGTCGGCAAACTTATTTATCTAGCCCACACTAGACCTGACATCGCTTTCTCTGTGAGTGTTGTAAGCCAATTCATGCATTCTCCCTATGAAGAACACTTGGAGGCAGTTTATCGGATCTTAAGGTACTTGAAATCCAATCCTGGAAAGGGTTTGTACTTCAAAAAAACTAATGACAGAGAAGTATCTATATTTACAGATGCTGATTGGGCAGGATCAATTACTGATAGAAAATCCACCACTGGATATTGTGCCTATGTTTGGGGAAATTTAGTTACTTGGAGAAGTAAGAAACAAGGGGTTGTTGCTCGAAGTAGTGCAGAAGCTGAATTCAGAGCAATGGCTCAAGGAATCTGTGAACTTTTATGGATTCGTAAACTCTTGGACGAATTGAAAATGAAAGTTGACTCACCCTTAAAATTGTTCTGTGATAGCAAAGCAGCAATAAGTATAGCTCACAACCCTGTACAACATGATAGAACCAAGCACATTGAGATTGACCGCCATTTCATAAAAGAAAAAATTGATGCTGGAATTATATGCCTACCATTTGTGACTTCCAATCAGCAAACTGCTGATATCTTGACAAAAAGTTTGGCAAGACCCAATTTTGAGCGACTTATAGCCAAGTTGGGCATGACAGATATCTATGCACCAACTTGAGGGGGGGTGTTGAAGAATCAAGAGAAATCATATTTGATTCTCTTTTATTTTATATTATTATATTTATTTTTATTTTATGATTTTGTCATTATTACTCAGTATTACTATTGTAATTTCTTTTCCTATATAAACAGCTTAAGGCTGTAGTAATAAAATATGAAAGTATTATATTATTTTGTCTTTTACTTTCTTCATTCTCTTTCCAATATCTCGAAAGTATGAGCTTGGTGATAGCTCTTTCTTCTGAGTTTTGAATTGCTATTTTGAAGTTTGGCTTTCAGTTCAAGTTTCAAGTTTCGGTCAGTTGAGAACACACTGAAGTTTGTACTTTCGTTCATAGGAAGAACCATTGTTTGGTCAATCAGTACCATCATATTTGCCACATGCACTGCTGTCTCTGCCACGCATCACCTCCATGCTCACCATCTTAGATAGTGCTGATCTGTAGTCTAACAAAAGCCCATAGTCGGATCTGCTTCACATGGTCCTACTCGTCTGTCGGTGACGCCACCAATAATGCCATTGCTTTTGCAATTCTAATCACTCTGTAAATATAAATACCTGTTTGTATATTACAATTAGTTAATGAAAATTAATTTACCAGAAACTGTTTGTCTCAAATTCTGTTAGAAAATCTGTGAAATATCTGATTATATGTTTTTTATATCTTAGACTAGTATCCTAGATGACTCGTTAGGTTTTATTTTTATGTTGTATTTTATGATTTGTTTCCTTCTTTAATAATAGAATCTGCTACATTTATTTATATTTATTACATTAATTACATTAAGGCTACGAAATAGACTCTACTGTTAGTTCAAGACACAGTTTCAACATCTGTTGCCTCTATTTTATCCTTTTCAACATCTGGGTTCTTGTTTCTAAATGTTCATTTGCAACATATATCTTGCACTTTAGAGTTTAAAGGTTCTAAAGTCAAGGTTTGACTGCAAATCAGAGCATTGAAATACTCTTCATGGCTGTTTGCCATTCAGGTCTGTTGAGTCCTGTTTAGTTGATGTTGTACTGCACGTGAGTAACAAAGTGGGAACACGCCTGGGGTTGACAATTCCAGACTGGAGTTTGCATTGGATAGATGTTATTATTGGGGTAAATTATGGGCCTTCGATGCAATATTTTCTGTAAAGAATCAGAGGCTGGAGACCAAACACTAGAAGACGGTGATGCTGACCTAGGTAGTTAATCCCAGTGTTTTCTGGCGAGATCCCGCTGTCCGGTGTGGTGCAGTGTCTGACTGCAACGGCGTGGTCCGCCATAGTGTGAAACAAGATCCCGACGAGATTCAAGCGAGATTCCGCTATCCCAACGTAGTTAATCTCAACGTTTCCCAGCGAGATCCCGCTATTATTTCTTTTTTCTGTGTTTTGTCGTTTCTACTTTCACCTAAGAAGTAAAGGAAGTAGAATATGCTAATGAAGATGATGCTTATCTTTGATTCCTATGCTAGAACATCCATTTGAGTTTTAATATTTAGTTATTTAATTACTTTGTGTTAAAGACTTTAATATGCATCATCTTTATCTCCTTGACTTTTGTTGGTATTTCAATGTATGTTTTGACTAAGAAAGAGTAAGACTTGTAGATTTTTATTACTAATTATGAATATTTCAGAGTTTGAGTCATTTGTTAATTTTGCATTAAATATAGGTTTATATTAGTAGTATTCATGTAATTTGTCCAAAAAATAGCTGTTATCCCGCCTATTTAGGAACGCGCTATCCCACTTTTGGGATTGGCCGTGACGCATCGCTATCTGGGATTAACTACCTAGATGCTGACCCATTAGCAATTGAATATTGAAGAGCATTTAACCTTAAGTGAGAAATAGTGGTAGAAGATATTGCTAAAGGTGTCTTTGCAGGGGAGGAAAAGGTGGATGCTTGTCAACAGTGGAGAAATAAAAGAGATGGATGGACTTAAGGAGGTAGAAATGGGCTGTTGAAATGAGGGAAGAGTTCAACATATGTGAAATGAGACTCATTGAATAACACATCCTTTAAGATGGTATTTACGACCATCAGTTGCTGGGAATTCCCGAGTATAACTTTTTGTGTGAATTAGACTATGCCAAAAAATACTTCCTTTAGAGTAAAAGGAGAATTTATAAGGATCGTAGGGCCTGAGAAATGGGAAGCAAGCACAACCAAACAATGTAAGGAACTTGTAGTTAGGAATTTGATTGAACAATTTGGAGTATGAAGACTGTAATTGCAGCATTGGTAACCTTTTTATGAGATAAGTTGCTGTCAGAAAAGCATACATCAACAACAACAACCCAGTTATCCCACTAAGTAGGGTTGAGTACGTGGATCAAATGACGTCATAATGTTCTATCATATATTATATCTCTATCGAGCTCATTAAATTCTAGGTCTTTCTTAATAGTTTCTCTTATAGTTTTTCTAGGGCTTTCTCTGCCTCTAGCGATTTGAGTGACTACGTTCCTTATTACAATATCTAGAGGTCTCCTCTCCACATGCTCAAATCACCTAATCTGAGTTTGCACCACCTTTTCTACAATATGTGCTATCCCAATTCTCTCTCTAATGCTTCCATTCCTTATTCTATCTCGTCTAGTCTTCCCACACATCCAACACAACATTTCCATATCTGCTATGCTTATTTTATTCTCGTGTTAGTTTTTTACCATCCCATACAACATCGCCGGTCTTACAATTGTACGATAAAGTATTTCATATTTATTTCGCATTTAACAAATATCAATTTTAGATTGGTCATCTTATTCCCTCTTTCTCTCCTCCTGTAAGTAAATCCCTTTAGTTTCAATATATATTGAACTGAGTTTAATGTTTTGCAGGTTAATGCTAGTGATGATCGTTCTACATCAACAATTGAAGCAAAAATCCTTGATGTGGTTCAGATGAACTCTGTCTTGTCTGATTCAAAGCCAAAGTGTCTGGTATTTTCTTTTCTCAGCATTTTCACTTTGTATCTTACTATCATTGGGTGAAAATGGTTATCTTCTTTTCTTCTCAGGTGGTGGATGAAATTGATGGAGCCCTTAGTGATGGAAAAGGTGCTGTGGAAGTTCTTTTAAAGATGGTCAGTGATAGATGCTATATTTGATCTCTCTTTCAAACTGAATTATCTATGCAGACCTTCTTAATCATAGTCATTTGAAGGTTCTTTTAACATTGTCTAAGGTCTTAATTTCTTTAAAAAAGTTAGTATTTTGCTTTTATTTTAGTTTCATTCATCAATACAAATAAAATGCAAAATCATAACCAGATACGTTAAAATAGGATTGATATGAATTGTATGTAGTTCTCTGGTTCTATTTTGCCTTTTGACATTCAGGTTTTCTTCACTTAAATTCTCCGTTGCGGCAACAGTTAAAAGAGAGTTAACGTACTTTAAGAGGCTGAAGTCGGATATTTGGGCTCTAAACAACACAATATGAAATATTTGAATACTTTTTATCATGCATTTATTTTCCTAGGTTGTGAGAGCAATGATATGGCTTTTCTATTGGGTCACGTGCCATTAATCTAAAAAAGAACCATATAGTTTTCTACCCGAAGGATATTATGCTGTTATACCTACCACTAACTGGGAAATTGGGATTAAGGCCTTGTTTCTTGTGGAAACTGGAAAGTATTTGCATTGCCTACATGGAAGGGAACTGTTAAGAAATTTGCCATTGGGAATTCATAAAGCTCCATTCAATCTAAATGATGCAGATTTCTGCTGAGAGGAAGCCTGATGCAGGGAAGCAAAGTTTGGATAAAGGACAAATTGAAAGGAAGTCATCAAAGAAAGGGCGGAAAACTGCATCACTGTCAAGACCTGTGAGTATCAGATTTTCGTATTGTGTCATACATCATTCACTAGACTTTCATTTGCAATGATGATATTGGTTCTCAATGTAGGTGATTTGCATATGTAATGACCTATATGCACCTGCCTTAAGATCATTACGCCAAGTGGCCAAGTAAGTTACTAATCTGGATAATCAATGTATGGCATTAATGTTCTAGATCTTGGATATTCTAAATATTTGTCATACTTATTTGTCACATTTTGAAAATTTTGTTGTATTAAAACCTTATTAGCATTTTTATTAGGTTTCCGTTATAATTCATTATCCATCAACCCCAACAATTTTAACCAAGGACTAATCCCCAATTCGAGAAAGTGTTGAAGGAAAGCTTTCCTATTTTCTACAGCCCTTATAGCTTGACCTCAAGTCTCATACCTGTTCTAGTTTTTCCATAGTCTCAGACCTTTTTTTTTTTTTGGTGATAAAACATAGTCTTGGACCTTACATTTTCTCTATTTGGATGTAAATCTAAATAGTCAAACCACCCATCTTATATACACATTTGTTCATTGTTCATACCATTATTAGGGAAGTCAATTGGTCATCATAATCCTCCCCATCTTTGGGTTGAAAGAAATGGAAGGATGTATAGAAGATTGATTCTTATGAATACATCCTCATTTGGATTAGGTTTCCAATATGTTTTTTTTGGTTTCATTATAAATGGCTTAGCCAAGAAGGTATTTCTTGTAAATGCTAAACAATCACAATTGAATAACTCATAATTTATTCCTTTAGTTCTAATATTTCTTTCATAGAATTTATGAGTACTTTATAGTTTATATGGTTTAGTGATACTGGGTCCCATAATTAGTACTTTTGAACTAGATAGAACACAAATATGAGATGACGAAACTATGTGTCTCAATTACATAATGGAGTTAGTTTTATATAAACTCCAGGCGATAAATACAAAATAAATATAGGAGATACTATCCTGTTTACATAATACATTATATGCGTACACAATAATCCTATACAATGTCAATAAATTCACAGATTCTAATCTATTTTCAACACCCATGCCTGTTTACATAATACATTATATGCGTACACAATAATCCTATACAATGTCAATAAATTCACAGATTCTAATCTATTTTCAACACTCATGCAACTAGAGCATATAATCATATGCACCAACCTTGTTACAAAGATAATTGACTCGAGGACCTATTAGGGATTTGATGAAGGCATCTTGTAGTTGATCATTGGTGTTGACAAAGCTCATTGTGAAGTGACAATCTATCTCAATGTTTGGTCCTATCATGAAAAATATGATTAGAAGCAATATGAAATGCCGATTAATTCTTACACATAAGTGTCATCTACACAGTCTCTTCAAATTAAAGCTATTTGAGTATCTTATTAACTAAATAAGTTCACTAGTCACTAATGCCATGGCTTCTTATTTAGCTTTTGCATTTGATCTTGCAACTACACTCTGTTTCTTGCTCTACGAAGATATTAAGTATCCTCTGATAAATACACAATATCCAAAAGTGAATTTCCTTTCACTGGGTGAGCTTATTTAGGATTGATAACTATACTCCAATGACTATTGAGAAAAACCCAAGTTCCACATGAAATAAAGATAAGGTGTTAAAAGAGTTTATAAAGACAGACACCCCTCCATTTATATCCATGCACCAAACTCAATAGTACTGAGCGTGAGAGGATGTATTGGGAAAAACTTAAATCTCACATAGAATAAAGATAAGGTCTCAAATGAGTTTACAAAGAGAAACACCCCTTACATTACAAGTTGGTTTTATAAGGATGAGTTAGGCTCATTATAAAAATTTAATAAGATGGCTTACTAAGTTCTATACCGAGATTGAGGTCAAAGAGGGTTGGATGAATGAATGGATATGAAGCACATTAATTACTAATTTTAAGAACAAAGATGACATACAAAACTATACAATTTATTTTGGGTCATCCAACCCACAAGTCATTTTAAATTTGGAGAGAGTAATTGAATGGAGATTATGACGAGACCCATATCACAAAAAATCAATTTCGTTTGTCAAATATTAAACCAATATACTTACTAAGTATTGATGGAGAAATATTGGAGAAGATAGAAGAACTACAAAGAGGGCTGTTGCAGAAGGTTCATAAACTAAAGGAGGTCAAATTTCTTACATAGACTCAATTAGATATTTACGGAGGGGCCCCAGCTAGTGTGATAGCAAAAGGTGGAAATACAAAAGATTTTCCTTTAACTATAGGTGTGCACTGACGATCGTCTTTGGGTCTCTACCTTTTTGTTTTCGTTCTAGACGCGCTTATTGCACATAAGGCAGATATAGTTCCGCATTTCCTGCCTATTGTGGTAGATATAGTTTTAGTTGGAGTTGAGGGAAGGAAGAATTTTTTTTAATATGGACTATGGAGACAAGGTTTCAAAAAAATACACGGCTTCCACCCAAGGAGGAGTAAAAGAAAGTATTTGAAATGCAAATTTAGCGAGATGCACAAATCACAATATATCAGCGAAAAATGGAGAATGCCACAAATATCACGTTTCAAGCTGCTTGGGTCGGTCATACAAAATTACATAGGGATAGAGTGAACTGTCAACCATTGGATCTAAATCAGGAGGATGAAACGTAGGTGCACGACTATGATCCAGAACACAAAAATACTGCTCCAGCTTTATGGAAATTTTTTATTGCACAATTGTAAGATTTGTAATGTTGTGCGGGACTAAATGTTGGGTTGTAAAGAGCCTACTAGAAAGTAAACTCAATGGTGGAGATTTCAATATGGTAAAAAGTATAAGTGGTCACACAAGACAAGATAGGATTAGGAATACCATTATCTCAAGAATTAGGGTAAAGATATATTTAATAGAATTGAAATATGTTGACAATACATCAGATATATATATATATATATATATAAGGTTACTATACAACCAAATCCCTACTAGTACTCCTATACAACCAAATCCCTATACTTGAGGGATAATTTTAATAATTAAACATAAACATATTTTGACACTTCCCTTCAAGTTAGTAAATAGGTGTTCTCTATTCTCAACTTGAATATTTTCAAAGTTGCTGTTATTTAGCCCTTTAGTTAGAAGATCTATAAGGTTGCCTTGGGAGGAGACATATGCTTGGTTCTTTGATGAAATGCCTATCAACTTCAATATGCTTGGTTCTATCATGCTGCACTAGATTATGTGCTATGCTCATAACAGATTTATTATCACAATAGAGTTTCATTGGTTCATCCCACTATATCTTCAGGTACTCTAAAATGACCTTCAACCATAGTAACTCGCATATCCCTTGTGCTCCTAAATTCTGCTTTAGCACTGGATTTCGATACCGCACTTTGTTTCTTACTCTTCTAAGTCACAAGATTCCCACATAGGAAAGTGCAATATCACGTGGTTGACCTTTTATCTAGAATTGAACCTGCATAGTCAGCATCAGTATATGCTTCAACACCTACATTTCCATTTTGTCTAAACAAAATTCCTCTTTCTGGGATTCCTTTCAAATATTGCACGATTCTGAGTGCAACTTGTAACTGTACCTCCTTTGGTTGGTGCATGAATTGACTGACTAGGCTTACAGCGAAGGCAACATCAGGTCTAATATGGAACAAATATATGAGTCTTTCAACTAACCTTTGATACATTTCCTTGTCAACCACACTATCTTCTTCTACATTTCTCAACTTTAAATTTGGATCAATTAGTATACTCTCTAGCTTGTATGTTGTCTTGCCTGTTTCTTGTAGAAGATCTGTGATGTATTTTTGTTTGGAAATACTTCAATTCTTAGAGTGAGCTACTTCAATTCCCAAGAAATACTTCAATTTTTTCGAGGTTTTAATTTCAAATTCCTTGTCTAGGTGTTGTCCTAACATTTGTTGTTCCTTTTCAACATCACCAGTTACTATAATGTCATCCACATATACCAATAACACTGTTACTCCTCCTGACTCAGAGTGTTTGATAAAGAGGGTATGATCTCCTTGGCTTTGTTTGAAGGATAGACCAATCACGACTCTAGGAAACCTCCCAAACCACACTTGTGGCGATTGCTTAAGCCCATATAGGGCCTTCTTTAGCTTACAAATGGTGTTGGCAACAATATGTTCACTGTCCATATAAATCTCTTCTTCTAGATCTCAATGGAGAAAGACATTTTTTACATCAAATTGGTGCAAAATTCCAACTATAATTAGTTGCTGGAGATAATATCATCCTAACGGTATTCATTTTTGCAATCGGAACAAATGTTTCCAAGTAACCCACTCCATACGTTTGACTAAGTCCTTTAGCTACCAACCTTGCCTTGTTCCTCTTAATAAATCCATCAGCCTTATACTTTATAGTGTATACTCACTTGCATCCTACAAATTTCTTTTCATTGGTAAAGGGGCCAAATCCCAAGTACCATTCTTGTCCAATGCTTCCATTTCTAAGTCCATGACTTGTTTCCATTTCCTATCAAATAATGCTTCAAATAGAGAGGTAGTTATGGTGGTAGTGTTCAAACTTGTGGGGAAGACTTTATGGGTAGGTGAAAATTGTTCAAAGCATAGGTAGTTGGATAAAGGGTAGAATGGTTTATTGGTACATGTCCTAGTATTTTTCTTAAGGGTAATTGGGATATGGAGGTCATCATAAGTTGGTGGTGTGTTTGATTTTGTTTTATGTGCATAGAAAGATTCATAGATTGGATCACTAGAGTTTGAAGTGTCAAGGGAAGTTAACTCATGTAAGCTCGGATTGGACTCTTGGATGTGAATAGATTCAGGAATGACCTTTGTTCTTCTTGTATATACTAGATTCTTCCCATATCTTATATTGCGTCATCATTTTCATATTCTCAGAATCAATTTCAGTCTCAACATTGTCATTTCCTTCATTTCCATCTTTTCAAAATCAATTGTAGTGTCAATTTTTGGTTCAAGAGTCAACTCAAGAAGTAGAAAAGACTCATCTTCCTTACTTGTATTCTCCTCTTGAAGATGAGTTTGATCAAAATATTTTTCTTGTTCACAGAACGTGACATCTCAGGAGACATAATTTTTGGGATGGTGGATGATAGCATTTGTAGCACTTTGGGATGGAAGAGTACCCGATAAAGATACATTTTAAGGTTCTAGGATCAAGTTTTCCACTACTATCACTATGGATATGAAAAAATGACGCACACCCAAATATTTTGGAAGTAAGATTACTACAAGTGGACAAATTAAGGTAGAACGAGGATAGGGTGCCGGAGTTTTGAAGGCAAGGACACTAGAAGGTAATCAGTTTATGAGATACGATGCAGTTAAAACTGCTTCTCCACAAAATTTCTTTGGAACTTTATTTTGAAATATCATTGCTCGAGTTTGATCTAATAAGTGTCCCTTTTTCCTCTCAACAATCCCATGTTGATGAAGTGTTTTAACACATGAGGACTCGTGAATAATGCATTACTTTTGACAGAAAGAATTAAATTTGTGATTTAAGTAATCTTTGGCGTTATCGGACCTAACTACTAACATAGAACTGACTACAAACATAGAACTGACTACAAATTTTTGTTTTAGTAAGTAAACCCAACTTACCCGAGTACAATCATCATTAAAGGTTACAAACCAACAGACACCTGATATGTTTGGAACATTAGAGGGATCCCATACATCAATATGAACTAAACAAAATAAAGAAGTGCTCATTTGGTTACTAACTGGAAAAGGTACACATTTGTGTTTAACAAGCTCACACACCTCACATTGAAGACTTTCTACCTCTAATTTCTTGAAGAGGGAAGGATACAACTGTTTTATGACTTTAAATGAAGGATGACCAATGAAGCAGTGGTACCAAATGACCTTGATTCTATTGGTCTTTATTGATTTAGAAAAAAAAGAGTTGCTATTGCTGAGTAGATTTGGAGGAAGATTTTGATTATTCAAGTAATAAAGACCATTCCATTCTCTAGCATCACTAATTCTCCTCCCTGAATTCTTGTCCTGGAGGGCACAAGATTTGTTATAAGGGTACCTTCTGCTGTAGATATTTTCTTGTTGCTAGGGCAAATTGGTTATAGGGTGTATTTGAAGAATTAAGTCCAAAAGAAAATTGAAACTTACTAAGAGGAAGTGTACTTGTATATACTAGAGAACTAGTACCTGTTGGTTTCTCCAACTTACTAAGAAAGGATCTCATCTTCTCTACTTCATCTTCATTTAGTCGGGCCAATCCACTTTTACTTTCTTTAGTTGTCATATTCATAAAGCCAATAGACAAATGATATTAGAGACGAAAGATTGATCTATCAAACAAAACAAACCTCAAACGTCCAAAAAATATCCACAAACTGTAAGTGTGTTATAATGCTGCAATAAAAATAGTGGCCAAAGTCTAACAGAAAAGTCCGAGCAAAACTGTGAGCTTCAAATGACCAAAAAACAAAAGTTATCTGATCGGAAAGTGAACACCCAAAACAGAACGAGAAACGACCTATCTACAATATGGTTGAAAATGGCGGTGAAGAGAGGTCTATAGTACGCGCCAGAGATGACGTCGCGAGTAGGCGTCACACGCTAGACTGGAAGGCGTGCGTAAGGGTGCGTAAATAGGCCGTTGACGGCGGCGCTTTGGGATCCGACCGATCTAATGGAGGCAAGTCTTGTGGTATGGGCAATGGCGTGAGTAGGTGGTCAAACAGACGTGAGCAGTAACAGCGTGAATAGTGAACGCACTATGGCAGCGAATAGGCCAAAAAGAAATCTCAAGTTGCTCTAATGAAGGCAGCAAAAAGGGGCACAATAAAGATGACTAAGGTTTTAAGAAAAAGAAACCGCAATGAAGGCGGTAGGATTATGTGGAAGCGAGACTCCCGAAGATCGAGAGCTTTGATACCATCTAAAGAATTAGGTTAAAAATATATTTTATTGAATTGAAATATGTTGACAATACGTCATATATATATATATATATATACAAGGTTTCTATACAACCAAATCCCAATTAATACTCCTATATAACCAATTCTCTATTAGTAATCCTATACAACCATATCTCTATACTTGAGGGATAATTTTAATAATAAAAGAGAAACATATTTTGACACAATCTTATAGGGATTTATTTTATAATTTCTCTTGTAGAAAAAGATGGCAAGGTCTTGTCTTAGGTGGTCTTGATATGTGTGGAGAAGACCTATAGAAGCACTAGTAAGGAGTGTTGACTAGATGAAGAATAGTCCAATTGTTAGAGGTAAGGTAAAGGGATACCGAGAAAAACTATATGCCAAACATTTAAGAAAGATTTAGGGGTAAACAATCTATCTTTGGACTTAATTCATGATAGTTATACATGTACTTGACCCCACCTAGAGGGAAAGGGTTGATTGTTTCTGTTGTTGTATTCTTGTATTACACATTATTTATTGTCTCTTATCTTTGGACTTGATTCATGATAGTTATACATGTACTTGACCCCACCTAGAGGGAAAGGGTTGATTGTTTCTGTTGTTGTATTCTTGTATTACACATTATTTATTGTCTCTATTTCTTTCTGTTTTACCATTCCCTTCAATTTTGGTTCCTTGGGTCACCTAGATGGGTAATTTTTGGTGTTTTGCTTATAGGTGCTACATAATTTACTGACGTAAGAGTCCCTTCGTCCTTTGCCTACCTTGTTGTTGGGATATTACACGTTTATGAAAGTGCCAGAAGATTACTTGCTAATCAAGCGTGTTTTGTACATTATTATTGCTCTGCTATGTGTAAATTGCTGTAGTTTTTTTTTCTCCTTTTGAATAATCATAGGGTTCATGCCTTATAAAATATTATTTTTTGCATGAGAGTTTTGTTTCTGGTGTTGCAACTTCTATTCCTTATCCCTTAATAATTTTTCTATCCCTCAATTTGTATGTAGTTTGATTTCTTGACAGCATACTTGTATTTTTTACAGGGTTCATATATTTGTTCAACCAACAATTACCCGGGTGGTAAGCAGGTGATGATTAGCTTGAAATAGTTCACATATCTAAAATGGATTTAGGTTTAGTTATAAGTATTAATTATTAATGTCTATTTTATTTATTTTCTAACAGTGGTTAAAATTGATTACCTGGTTCACATAATTATGGGAACAAGTCTACAATTACATTGATTCCATTGGCAATATAGATATAGATATCACTTTAACTTTAACGAAGACTTTGACAAAGAATAATAATTAACTGTATGTTCTACTTTAGGTAATTATCAGTTTAGTTAACTGCATATGTCTGCATTGAGATCCTCTCCATTTCTTAAAAGAAATGAACATCTCCATTAATATGATTTAAGTGTATAAGTGTCTAATTAATGTCGCATATTTTGGGAATGTGCGCATTCATATCACTTATGTGTCCAAAAACTATAGTAATGAAACAAATGAAAAGATTTAAAAGCAGAGAGGATCTGAACCCCTCTGGATTAACCATTAACAATAAATGATTTATAGTTTTTAGAAGGTTGAAACATGGAAAGGTAGGGGTAGACAATATGATACTAGAAACTCTTAAAACCAATCCTAAGTTTCTTTTTTAGTTAACAACGTCCTTGAGACCGGACAACTTTCTGTTAGGGCTTAGGTCTGTGTTTTTTGTTGCTCTATCAGTGATTGCTATCTATAAAACTATCCTATTTGTTTTTGCAATCTCTTGAGTTAACACTTTCAAATTGGAAAACTTATATAATAACACAGAACACCAAGCTTGGAAAAAGGGGAGAAACAACTAACAACTTTATAAATATTACCAATAGAAAATAGCTACCCATTGTTGCTAGGCCAGTGTTATCGATTTTAGAATTCATAGTTGAGATTGAGAGAAAATGAGATACAATAAAGCATTCTTGAATGATAAGTAAACTCTGTATTTCATTGAATGACTGAATACAAGAGTGAGAGTAATTATACAATGAGATAGAGTATTAGACAGTTACAATTGTCTAACTATTTACAGCTGGCACACCTAGCTACAGCTGTCATAGAACATAAGACAGCCACCCTTGAAAGACTTAAAAAAGAGACCCAAAGGTGAACGACTAGTGAACTGCAGCTATACTCCTTATCATCAATAGTGCCATACCTCAGAATGAGTTCAAAATTTCAAAAGACTCCTTAAATTCAAAGGTTAGGGCTTTTTGCTTGGGGTATCTCAGGAATTTTGTATTTAAAATAACCAGAACAACTTTTGTGCTTCTTTCCTTCTGGCTCAGTTATGCTGTCCTTTTTCATCCTCTCACGGGTGAGTCACAACTAGTTGTTGAGTTTTTATGTACAAATTATATAAAATGTATAAACATTTCAAAATAGTGGCCATCCTGCCATCCACTATCTTGCTAAAGTGTTGATAAGGGCCACATACTGTACACATTGTTGCTAGACCACATATTTTGGCATTAAATTATTTTTTACCATTGCCTTATGTGTTCATTTAGTTTCACTAGTTCCTTCTTAAATGACCTTTGTAGACTAAAGTATATATGTAACAAGGAGGGGGTGAAAACCAATGCCATTGCACTCACTGCTTTAGCGCAATATACAGGTATTTTTCTTATTTTTTCCTTTTGTAGTTTTGCAAATTATGCCAGACAGGTGTTAAGAGAGTTTAGTATCACTACATACACATGTACATATATATGCACACATGCATTTGCATTCAAACTATGAACTACCTAAACTATCTAAGCTCATAATAATGTAAGTGGTGCACCAATGCATCCATAGTTATAACTTATAACTGTTCAATTTATTTAATGACATTGAATGAGAGAAAAAGAGAATGACATATAAATTGTGTTTAAATTAGACTACGAAGATTCAATTATATAGAATTTGAAAGAAGCAAACAATATTAATTACATAATAACTACAATATCAAATCTACCTTAATTACATAATATTCCTATAAACAAAATATACGATTTATGTAGATAGCAACAATACCCCTCAAGCTAGATCATATGAATTAAATGCACCAAACTTGGTTCATATATAACTAATTTGAGGGCCTCTCAAGGATTTTGTAATGACATTTGCCAATTAATCATTGGAATTGACAAAGCTTGTAGTGATGTCGCCTGAATTGATTTTCTCACTGACAAAGTGGCAGTCAATCCCAATATACTTAGTTCTCTCATGAAAAAGCGGATTAGAGGCAATATGCAATGTCGCTTCATTATTACAGATTAATGGCGTTGTTGTTGCCTCTTCAACTTGAAGTTCTTTGAGTAACTATTTCCACTGGGAACTCACAAATCACTAATGCCACGACCCTTTATTCAGCCTCCACGTTGGAGCTTGCAACTACGCTGTTTCTTACTTTTCTAAGATATTAAGTTTTCCCCAACAATTACACAATACCCATACGTAGATCGCCTTTCAATGAGTTAACTAACATACCCATTCAACATACGAGTAACCAACTATCTGAGAATGTCCTCTGTCTTCACGTATGTGACCTTTTCCTGGAGCACTTTTAATGTATTTCAGGATCTGTATTACATCGCAATGTTCATGGCAAAAAGAGTTTCAGAACTGACTTACCACATTGACTGCAAGGAAATGTCTGGACGAGTGATTGTGAGATAGTTTAATTTTTCAACCAATCTCCTATATCTCTCTGAATCTGATTATGGCTTCCCCTGATTAAGTAGAAGTTTGATGTTTGGATTTGTAGGAGTGTCAAATAACTTGGCATTAAATAAACCTGTTTCTTCAAAGATATCCATTGCATGTTTCCTTTGTAAAATTATCAATCCATCCTTGGATTGGGCTACCTCAATACCCAAAAAGTTACATAGTTTACCAAGGTCTTTATTTGAAATTGACGCGAGAGATAAAGTTTCAACTGGAGTATGCTTGCTGATCAATACCAATTATGACATATATCTACATAAATGTTCAAGTAAATGCACCCTTGGACTGATGGTGATAAAAAATAGAATTATTTGCTTCGCTATGAATCATACCACAAAATAGTCAAGAGGTAAGACGGTCGACTTAGGATATGCGATAAACTTATAAAAGGTAACATTAGCCGATATAGGCACCCTCAAAGACTAGGAGAGTAACAATGATCTATGTTGTCAATAACACATTTCGCCGCTCTATAGCCGCAAAGCAAAACAATGTGTGCGGGTAGCCACCGTCACGCTTGATGTTTCGTGAGTAGAGCTGTGCAGTGCATTTTCTGCCATTCAAAATGTTCCTTTTGGCTGTCCTCAGCCTGTGCCGTTCCCAATACCTGTTGTCCTTAGTTGCGTTGTTGTAGACAGGAAATAAGGAAATAGAATGAGGCAGAGAGAATAGAAGGAATAAGATATTATTAGATTGAGAGTTAAGGTTTATTTTTTGAAAAATTGAGAACTAGTTTTTTTTTACCCGAGTAGGGTTAGTTTATATGGGCCTGGCCTTCTTTTATCCAAGATAATGGACTTGACCTATTACCACTTAATTAAGATAAATATGAACTACGTATTTTATTTATAATGGACTTTTATAATAATAAAATATACTTTTTTATTTAAATATTTACAATAGTGATGCTTAGCACTCTAATTTTGTTTTAAAAAAATCAATAGTTTTAAATAAATTACTATTCAATAATTAACTCTATGGATGCTATTGGAGAAAATGCCAAGCCCCACATTGCCTAGACACCTGTGTCCTTCATGAACTTGGAATCCTCAATTCGTCTCCCATAAATGTGTTGTGTGATAACCAGTTTGCCATCAGCATTGCTAAGAATCCGATTCATCACGACAAGACAAAACATGTAGAGATTGATCGTCATTTCATTAAGGAAAATATTGAAATGGGACTATATCCCTCTAATATACTCCTACAAGTCGGCAAACAACAAATATTCTAACCAAAGCTGTGCCAAGGAAAACATTTGAGAATCTTACATTCATGCTAGAAATTTGGCGCATTATTATAGAGTTTATGAGGCTTTATTTGTTTTCTAAAATAAGAGGGATTTGGTTATAATCTTACCATATCTCCTCATTGATTTGTTTATGTTTTTATTTTGAAGTAATTAGGAATTTTTAGTTTCCTTTTTTGTTTTCTCGGGTGAGGCTAGCTGTGAGGTTGCTCCCTCTATTTAATTAAACCTTTGTAATCCTATTATTCATATCAATGAAATTCAATTCAGACATTCTCTGAAATTCTACATCCATGCACAAATCTAATAGCCCTGAGCATATTGGAGAAAAGTTTAAGTCCCACATCTCCTATGGTTGTGGTCTAAATAGAGCTTTTAAAACTTGGGCGTCCTTCACCACACAAACGATTTTTGTTGGGTTGAGTTACGTCGAAAATCTAAGAGATGTAATGGTTAGTGTCATTGACAACCACTTTACTCTCTTATGTTGTTAAACCTTGCTCTTTCCATTAAGGAATACTCTTGTTTTGCCATTAAAAATATATATGCATATGTAATAGGAAAGAAGGAGAGAGAGATCTGAAACAATATGCACTACTCAATATTAGGCTCCCAACTATTATATTTATTTATGTATTCATGTTTGTTTAATGGAAGGGAAGTAGAGACATGTTTGGTTCAAAAGAGGGAGGGGAAGGGAGGAACTTTAATGGTTTTGTGTTTGGTTCAAGGAGAGGGACGGAATTTTTCATAGTTTGTAAGTTATATTGACCCTCTCATCTCCAAATCCCCCCAAAATGGAGGGAGAACAAAAACAAATTTAGGAGGAGTTTTGCTCCCATTTAAAATCTGAACCAAATTCGCTTTAAAAAAAATATCCCCTCCCCTCCAAATCTCTCCAACCAAACACACCATAAAACAGACCACACTCACCTCTATTTATAGTAGCATGTAGAATAAATACAATAAATATTATTTGATATGATCTGCTAATTCAAATCGTAATATATGATTTCAGTACTGATAATAAATAGAGGCGAGTGTTGTCTGATGACACAGAATCACATTTTTTTTTTATAGTTCAAAGTTGTTGAAACAGCTGTGCACCGGCACACAAATTGTGTACCTACCATAAATGTGGTTGCCGACCCTATCTAAACTCTACATGGTTTGGAGTTGGGATTACTGAGCAAACTCATCTGCCATCCTTTAAATCTTCTGAACCTATTTCCCTTGAGTTGGGTCTAGGCAATAAAATTTATATTGCACAACTGAATTTCTAACCCTCACTGTACAAAAGTTGGTGCAGGCTTACATAGCTTACGACTATTTCTTTTAACGTCTCTTGTCTCTGCCGAATAATTGGCCATCATTTCAGTCACCTTTACCACTTTTTGGAAAGCTCTAGATTCTAGAATCATATCTTCCTCCTCTACCACTTCCTCTTTTATTCTAAATCTTCGATTATTCTTTATCTACTGTGATAATAGTGTATCAGAGTACCTATATGCACTCTGGTCTTTTTGTTCCTTTACATACACTGTTAGTTAATATCATTCTGCTAAGATAGTTATTGTACCACTAAGAGCTTGTTAGTCTCTTATTACTATTGTGACTGTATTGCTGATGCGTCACCTATTTTAAGTGTCTCTTGTAGCTTCCTCATATTAGAGTCAGTGTGCTTAAACAAGAAAAATAAAATTTCATTCAGTTTCTCTTCAGATTTACATTTTCGCTCAAATTTTCCTCTAACTTAAAAACCTAATAATTATTATTCTAAATATAGTATTTGATTTTATGGTGTGTCTATATGTTGCAACATAGATTAATGAATTGGAAAGATATATAACAGACCATTATGGCGTCGTTTTCATGTTGCCAATCCTTCATAGTAGGTTAAAGCTTGGTTGTTGGTTTTGTCTATTTGTTGCAATTCATTCTTTAAATAATCTTTCAAATCATTTGATCCGTTTCTTGTTCTTATTGACTTTTAATCCATAATTACAGAATGTGATATACGCTCATGTTTGAACACTCTCCAATTTCTCTCCAAGAAGAAAGAAACCCTCAATGTGGTAAGACTTTAATGTGAACCAGCATTTCACAGCAACTTTCGATGACTTATGAACTCATAAAGGTTGATTGTGTTATATTGCCATTTCTTATCCAAGTATGGTCACTCATAATTTCCCATTGTGAAAGCATTTGAAATTGGTAAAGAAAAGTGTTGCTTCTTTATTTTATTTAATTTTAATGATTATCCAGTTTCTTGTTATTATTCGCAAAGGTTCTAGAACAGTATGAAGTTGGTTATGTAGTAAATCTCAATTTTCCACAATTGTCTCATATTTTCTTTCCCATAATCACTTTATTGTAAGAAAACATGTTTAATTGGATTTGGAACTTTTTTACTGCCGTAATTGACCATTATATTCCAAACAAAGATGTCTCAGGGTTGTGGGTTTGATCTTATTCTCTGTGAGTGAAAGAGATGAAGACATATTTTCAAATGGGTTGCTCTAACTCTTAAGCTCCGAACCTAGTGCGTGTGTGTGCATTAGGAAACTGGGTTTGGGCATGTAGAAAAGAGTGATAGAATGTTGTTCTACTTTATTCTCCAATCTTAGCTGATTTAAATAGAGAGAATACAAGAAACTCTCTTCCTTAAATTAAGGAGAGGTTTTAGGGAAATAAAAACATAACATATCAAATATTAACACAGAAGATCTGCACTATTAAAATAGAAAATAATAATTGAATCTCTTACACCCTCTCAAGTTGGTGCATAGATATGTATCACGCCCAACTTGCTTATCAAATGTTTGAAGATAGTTATATAATTCCTGCATCCAATTTCTTCTTTATGAAGTGACGATCAATCTCAATATGTTGGGTTCTAGCATGTTGAACTGGGTTGTTGGCTATGTTAATGGCAGCTTTACTGCCAGAATATAACTTCGATGGAAGTTCAATTTTCATCTTAATTTTCTCCAGGACTCTATAAATCCACAACCTTTCACAAATTCCCTGAGCCATTGCCCTAAACTCGGCTTATTTACTATTCTCGCAACAACTCCATGTTTTTTGTTTCTCCATGTCACAAGATTTCCCCAAACATAGCAATATCCAGATGTTGATCTTCTGTCTGTGATTGAACTTGCCCAGTTTGCATCAGTAAATATAGACACATTTCTTTCACTAGTCTTGAAAAATAGACATTTTCTTGATTGCTCTCTAGATATCTCAATATTTTATAGACTGTCTCAAGATATTCTTCATAGGGAGAGTGCATAAATTGACTCACAACGATAACTGAGAAGGCGATGTCAGGTCTAGTGTGAGATAAGTTAATTAGCTTACCAACCAATCTCTAGTATCTTTTAGTGTCCACAGGAACATTCTCTTCCCCCCACAATTTTGCATTAAGGTTTATGGGGGTGTCAACTGGCCTACAACCACTCATTCTTGTTTCTTTTAATAGATCTAGAATTTATTTTTGTTGTGAAACCACAATTCCCTTCTTTGATCGAGCAACTTTCATACCAAGAAAGTATCTGAAGGATCCCAAGACTTTGATTTCAAAGTCTATAGCTAGTTCCCTTTTTACTCTTGCCATTTCAATTATATAATTTCCTGTGAGGACAATACCATCAACTAGACAATTAGGACAACAATTTTCCCATTAGATGAGAATTTCGTGAATAATGTGTGATCAACTTGTCCTTGAGTAAATCCTTGTTTCTTCGTAGATTCAGAGAATCTTTCAAACCACGCTCTCGGAGATTGCTTTAAACCATAGAATGACTTCTTCAACTTGCACACTTGTGAATCGAATTGGTCTTCAAAGTTTGGAGGACTATCCATGTATACTTCTTTATCTAAATCACCATTGAGGAAGACATTTTTAACATCCAATTCGTGTAGTAGCCAATCAAGATTAGGTGCAAGAGATAAAAGTATTCTGACGGTGTTCAATTTTGCAACAGGAGCAAATGTCTCTAAGTAGTCTATGCTGTAGGACTGAGTGAAATCCATAGCCACCAAACGAGCCTTACATCTTTCAAATGAGCCATCAGAATTATACTTCACAGTAAACACCCACTTACATCCTACGATCTTTTTGCCTTTCGATAGTGTCACGACATTCCAAGTTTTGTTCTTCTTAAGAGCTCTCATCTCTTCGAGGACATCTGTCCTCCACCTTGGAACTTCTAGAGCTTCCTGTACATTTATTGGAATCTCTACACTAGACAATTTAGAGGTAAAGGTAGCAAAAATGAAGACAAGTTTGAGTACGATTTAAATTTAGACATAGGGTGCTTAGAACAAGATCTAATAGGTTTCCTGATAGCTATTGGAATATCAAGGTCAATGTATTTAGTAGTGTCAGAGAGAATTTTACCTTTTTCAGTTTTAGTAGGATGATTCTCCCTTGGTTCATCAGTCTCATGGCAATTTTGAGTTGTGGACTCATCATGGTTCTTCCTCACAAAAACCTTTCCTTTCCAAATCCTGTTACGTTCTTCGAACCTATTTACTTTACATGACTTATCATGTGTTGGCATTTCAATTGATTTACCATTTTCAAGGGTTTCATCATTCTTTTCATGAGAAAATGGGGGCAAGTTCTTCACTCGTAGCAAGAGTAGGCTCAGTTAATGAATCTTGGCCATTTTCTGTTGGTGCAGAAGCACAAGTCTTAGAACTTTGTGATAAAAGCATGTTATCAGACAAAATTATGTCTTCAGTTTTAAAAAACGTTTCAGACGAATCTTCCTTTGGGTTCCCCCCTTGAAGATGAGGGTCATCAAAGAAAGGCGTTTTTTCAAAAAAGTAACATCCATGGTGACAAACAATTTTTTTGTATTTGGATCAAAATTTATACCCACAAAAACACATTTTATAGCATGTGGTTCAAGCTTGCCTAGGTTCTTGTGTTCATGAACAAAGGCTATGCACCCAAAATTTTTAAATTCAAATCATTTGAAACACGAGCAATAGGGAAACATTCTTTGAAAATTTGAAGTGGAGTTTGAAAGTTAAGGATTTTTTACAGCATTCTATTAATCAAATAAGCAGCAGCTAAAACAACTTCTCCCCACAAATAATTTAGTACTTTACTGGAGAAAAGCAAGGCTCGGGCCACCTCTAAGAAGTGTCTCTTCTTTTTTTCAACAACCCCATTTTGTTGGGGTGTGTTAGGACACAAACTACGATGTATGATCCTATTTTCAAGAAAATACTCACTCAATAGTGCTAAATATTCTTTGCCATTATCACTTCTAAAGACTTGAACGTTTGTTTGAAATTGATTTTGCCCCATTTTAAAAAAGTCCTTTACAGCCTGACATGCATCAGATATCCCCTTTTTTCCGGCAGTGCTGATGGTGAGTCAGTAAGGCTTAACTCGTGGTGGAAACAAAGATCTAGTGATGTGAATAGTAACACGAACTGTACGGAAAAACTGCTAAAGCTGTGTAAAGCTATGCAGTAAAAGCCTAAACGAGACTCGTGATACCGTGTAGAAAAAAGTGATAGAATGTTCTACTTTATTCTTCGATCTTAGCTGGTTTAAATACAGAGAATACAATAATATTTCTTCCTTGATTTAAGGAAAGATTTTAGGGAAATAAAAACATAACATATCAAATATCAAAACAGAAAATCTGCACTATTAAAATAGAAAATAATAACGGAATCTCCAACAGGGCCTAAGGCCCAATGTTATAACAGTATGGGTGTTTAGTTCCCATCTACTTACAAGCCAGTCCTTATAACAATCCTTGGACCTGAAAAAGAAGAAAAAAAGGAAGAAAGAGAGATGAAGGGCTTTCTTGATTTTATTCTTGTTTTGTTTTTAAAAAAGCTTAATTACGCCTTTGGTCTGTCACGCAAATTGATTGTCCAATTTTTTGTCCCTAGGTTTTTATTGTGCGAACCCTAGGTATCTGAATTGTCACTATTAGGTTTCTTTGTACCTAAACCATCTATTTTTAAAGTCAGGAGCCAATGTGGCCAAAATCACTTCCTATAGAGCTTCTTCAACAAGTCATCGGGATACTTTTATGGCCACATCATCTTGTCAAACTGGCTTAAGTCAGCAGTATCTCAGATCCATGTTGGCCATGTAGGTTCTCGTCATTCAAAATTAGAAAATTAATGGGACGGATATACCTGATTGTAACTATTAGAATACTTGAGGGATTCCAATTCACATAGTCGAAACACGTAACAAAATTGCACAATCATGATACTAGGGGAACTAATAGTGTAATTAAGCCTTCAAAAGTTATTTCATGGGAAAAATATCCAAAATCTTGCTTGATGAACTTTGTTTTAAAAAGAACTTCTGAAGGTTGAGGGCACTCAGACGAAAGTGGTAGTGACGAAAGATGTGATGATAATAGATGTCTGAATTGAGAGTAATGAATCCGTGACTACATGTTAAAGAAAACAAAACTACTTAACCATGCTATCAATTTTCTCCTCTAAAATCAGATTATGGAGAACAAGTTTTAAAAACAGTCAGATAAAAATGACACCTAAGAATTTTGTGTTTTAGTATTTTAAAACAAAAAATTGTTTATGGAAAAGTAATCAAACAGGCTTGAAATTTTATTGAGTATCACTCTTATCATGTGAAGAACATTTATTTTGTTTATTAGATTCTGGTTTAATATTCACATGCTTTACTGGTGCTCAGTTTGATATTGGTTCGCAAGTTGTTGGCCAGAAGGACATGTCAAAAAATGTTCTAGACATCTGGAAAGAGGTAATGTGTACTATTCTTTTGAATTTGTTTATTCCTGACTATAATTTTCTAAGAGTACTACTTTATATTAAACATCTTATGTATTGAACGCTATTCTTTGTAGTTGTTCCAAAGAAAAAGGACAAAAAAGATCGATAGAAAATCTCATAATAGCAAGTTCTCTGAATTTGACACCTTGTACTCCCTTATATCATACCGGTAGGCCATGTATTATTGTTTTGCTCATTTCTCTCATGTTCAAACTTATGCATGTCCAAGGTAAAAATGGGTAATTAATATGCAGAGGTGATAGTGACCTGATTCTGGATGGAATTCATGAAAATATTCTGCAGCTCAATTATCATGATCCAGTTATGCAGAAAACTGTAAGCTTTCATCTCACACAACAGACTCTCGAACACTGAGATTCATTTATTGATTCTTTTGATAACTAAGAAATTTTGAAATCTGTTTGAAGGTCAAGTGCCTCAACAGTCTTGAAGTTTATGATCTGTTGCATCAATATATAATGCGTACACAACAAATGCCTCTCCTTGGTAGGAAGATAACTTACCTACTTTAATATTGTTTTTATTACAAAAGACAAGTTCAATCTCACCCTTGGTTTTCTGTCTTTCCTTTCTTCAGTTCATTTGCCTCCTATAGCAATTACTGTACATCACATAGTAGCTCAAGTTCAGAAGCCAAACATTGAGTGGCCAAAGTCATATCACAGGTATATCTTGTTGTTGAAGAATCAAGAGAAATCATATTTGATTCTCTTTTATTTTATATTATTATATTTATTTTTATTTTATGATTTTGTCATTATTACTCAGTATTACTATTGTAATTTCTTTTCCTATATAAACAGCTTAAGGCTGTAGTAATAAAACATGAAAGTATTATATTATTTTGTCTTTTACTTTCTTCATGGTATCAGAGCACAAGATTGATATTAGACGGTAAGGGAAAATATGGTTTCCTAACCGGAGAGGTGCAAATGCCTGCCACTACTGATCCGAATTACAGGTTTTGGAAATCTGAGAACTCTGTTATTATCGCTTGGCTGCTTAGTAATATGGAATCAATGATAAGAAAACCTTTTATGTTTTTGCCTACTGCAAAGGAAGTTTGGGAGGCAGTCAAAGAAACATATTCTGACATTCAGAATTCTTCTCAAATTTTTGATCTCAAATCACGATTGTGGCATGCCAAACAAGGAGATAGAGATGTCACTACCTATTACAATGAGTTGATGACACTATGGCAAGAATTGGATCTCTGCTATGATGATCATTGGAAGTGCTGTGAGGACAGTGTTTTGTTTCTTAAGAGACAGGAGAACGACCGAGTATTCATGTTCTTGGTTGGGCTTAATAAGCAGCTCGATGAAGTCCGTGGCAGAATATTGGGAAAGATTCCATTGCCATCACTTCGGGAAGCGTTCTCAGAAGTTAGAAGAGAAGAGGCGAGACAAGGTGTTATGATGGGTAAGACACCTTCTGTTGGTGAGGTTGAAAGCGCTGCCCTAATCTCTAAGAATGAAGACGGGAAGAGAGATGGCAAGAAACCATGGTGCGAACATTGCAAACGTCTAGGGCACACACGTGATACGTGTTGGAAGCTCCATGGAAAACCTCTAAATTGGAAGAAAAAAGAAGGAAACGAAGGTCATGCCCTCCAAGCTGGTACCTCTAATCAAGAGAAGCAGTCCCCTTCAAGCCCATCTCCTTTCACCAAGGAACAATTAGATAAATTGTACAAACTCCTTGAGTCTCAAACTCCTTCTTGCTCTATAGCTCAAAGAGGTAATTTTCCAAATACTGCTCTACTTAGTGTCACTCCCAGCCATACTTGGATTATCGATTTTGGTGCTACTGATCATATGACTGGGGAGTCGAGTCTATTTTCTTCTTATAGTCCTTGTGCAGGTAACCACAAAATTAAAATTGCAGATGGCTCTCTTTCAGCCATTGCAGGGAAAGGTTCTGTTATTCTGTCACCTGTGTTAACCTTAAAAGATGTCTTACATGTTCCTAATTTATCATGTAATCTGTTATCCATTACTAAATTAACAAAGGATATAAATTGTCAAGCTAACTTCTTTCATTCTCATTGCACTTTTAAGGATTTGAGCACGGGGAAGATGATTGGCAATGCTAAGGAGAGTGGAGGACTCTATTATCTTGACAATGGACTCGACTTCAAAGACCAACAAAAAACAAGTACCTGCTTTGAATCTATTTTTGTCTCTTCTAATAATGATGATATTATGTTATGGCATTTACGGTTAGGACATCCTAGTTTTCCGTATTTGAAACATTTGTTTCCCAAATTATTTTCTAAGAAGGATCCGTCTTTATTTCATTGTGAAACTTGTGAACTTGCTAAACATCACCGTTCTTCTTTTTCTACACAACCATATAAACCATCAAAACCGTTTGCAGTTATTCATAGTGATGTTTGGGGCCCTAATAGAATAAACACCTTTTCTAATAAAAAATGGTTTATAACTTTTATTGATGATCATACTAGAATTTGTTGGGTATATCTATTAAAAGAAAAATCTGAAGTTGGACAGGTTGTCAAAAACTTTTTTACAATGGTGCATACTCAATACCAAACAAATATTCAAGTCTTCAGAAGTGACAATGGTAAAGAATATTTTAATACACTTTTGTCCGATTTTTTTCTTGCAAATGGGGTTGTTCATCAAAGTTCTTGTGTTAATACACCCCAACAAAATGGAATTGCAGAGAGAAAGAATAGGCATCTTCTTGAGGTTGCTAGAGCTTTACTATTTGCAAATAACGTTCCAAAATATTTGTGGGGTGAAGCTGTTTTAACTGCATCATATTTAATTAATCGAATGCCATCTAAAGTTTTAGATTTTCATACCCCTCTTGATGTTTTTCGAAATTATTTTCCTTTGACTAGTGTCTCTGCTAATTTGCCATTAAAAGTTTTTGGTTGCACTGCTTTTGTTCATGAACATAAACACCTTGACAAACTCGAGCCACGAGCAATAAAATGTGTGTTTACCGGTTACTCTCCAACTCAAAAGGGGTATCGATGTTTTGAACCGAAATTAAAAAGAATTTTTGTAACCATGGATGTTACTTTTGTTGAAAATCAACCATTTTTTACTGACATTCATCTTCAGGGGGGAAATTTTAAGGAAGATTCATCTTTTACGTTTGAAAACATCATTACTTTAAGTGATATAGTGTCGTCACAAAATTTTGAGACTTATATAGATGCACCAAAAGAAAATACCCAAGAATCCATATTGAAACTCAATCCACTTATGAATGAGGTTTCGACAGATTCGGGGGCGACAATTTCAAATCAAAATCACAATGATCAAAATCACAATAATGAAGGACCACCTGAAATGCCACAACATAATGACTCAGATAAAGAGACACAAAGCAGGTTTACTACAATTGACCCTACTTGGAAGGGAAATGTCTTTGAAAGAAGAAACCATAAACAGAGAAATGAAGGACCCATTCTCCGACCCTTCCAAGATTCCGAACCAATAGATAATCCAACACATCATCTTGATACAGGTAAGTCTTCTTCTGTTGTTGAGAGTCATGTCGAGTATCCTGATATAGACCTTCCTATTGCAATTAGAAAACCTGTTAGATCATGCACTAAATATCCTTTGTCTAATTATGTGTCATACTCAAAATTGTCTTCTTCATTTGCTGCATTTACCTCTAAGTTGTCTGCTGTAGAAATTCCAAAAAATATACAGGAGGCTCTAAAAATTCCAAAGTGGAAGGAAGCTGTTCTTGAGGAGATGAGAGCTCTTGAGAAGAATCAAACTTGGAGAGTCATGACGTTACCTACAGGAAAGAATACTGTTGGTTGTAAATGGGTATTTACTGTAAAATATAATTCTGACAACACAGTTGAAAGATACAAGGCACGCTTGGTTGCTAAAGGGTTTACTCAGACATATGGCATTGATTACTCAGAGACTTTTGCTCTCGTTGCCAAATTAAACACTATTAGAGTCCTCTTGTCCTTGGCAGTGAATTTAGATTGGTCTCTTAACCAACTTGATGTAAAAAATGCTTTTCTGAATGGTGATTTGGAGGAGGAAGTATACATGGATAGTCCACCTGGCTTTGAAGATAAATTTGATTCAAATGTGTGCAAACTACAAAAATCCCTTTATGGTCTCAAGCAATCCCCAAGGGCTTGGTTTGAAAAATTCACTCGGTCGGTCAAAAAGCAAGGATATATGCAGGGACAATCAGACCATACTCTGTTCATGAGATTCTCTAATGTTGGTAAAATTGCAATTCTAATTGTATATGTAGATGATATTATTCTCACAGGAGATGACATTGTCGAGATGGAAAGGTTGAAGAAAAATTTGACACAAGAATTTGAGATCAAAGATTTAGGCGCGCTTAAATATTTTCTTGGTATGGAAGTTGCTCGCTCAAAGAAGCGAATTGTTGTTTCTCAAAGAAAATACATCCTAGATCTCTTGGAAGAAACTGGGATGAGTGGGTGTAAACCAGCAGATACTCCTATGGAATTAAATGCTAAACTTTGGGAGAAAGGCAGTGTTCCTATTGAGATTGGAAGATACCAGAGGTTAGTCGGCAAACTTATTTATCTAGCCCACACTAGACCTGACATCGCTTTCTCTGTGAGTGTTGTAAGCCAATTCATGCATTCTCCCTATGAAGAACACTTGGAGGCAGTTTATCGGATCTTAAGGTACTTGAAATCCAATCCTGGAAAGGGTTTGTACTTCAAGAAAACTAATGACAGAGAAGTATCTATATTTACAGATGCTGATTGGGCAGGATCAATTACTGATAGAAAATCCACCACTGGATATTGTGCCTATGTTTGGGGAAATTTAGTTACTTGGAGAAGTAAGAAACAAGGGGTTGTTGCTCGAAGTAGTGCAGAAGCTGAATTCAGAGCAATGGCTCAAGGAATCTGTGAACTTTTATGGATTCATAAACTCTTGGACGAATTGAAAATGAAAGTTGACTCACCCTTAAAATTGTTCTGTGATAGCAAAGCAGCAATAAGTATAGCTCACAACCCTGTACAACATGATAGAACCAAGCACATTGAGATTGACCGCCATTTCATAAAAGAAAAAATTGATGCTGGAATTATATGCCTACCATTTGTGACTTCCAATCAGCAAACTGCTGATATCTTGACAAAAAGTTTGGCAAGACCCAATTTTGAGCGACTTATAGCCAAGTTGGGCATGACAGATATCTATGCACCAACTTGAGGGGGGGTGTTGAAGAATCAAGAGAAATCATATTTGATTCTCTTTTATTTTATATTATTATATTTATTTTTATTTTATGATTTTGTCATTATTACTCAGTATTACTATTGTAATTTCTTTTCCTATATAAACAGCTTAAGGCTGTAGTAATAAAATATGAAAGTATTATATTATTTTGTCTTTTACTTTCTTCATGGTATCAGAGCTCTGGTTAGGGTTCTGTAAACAACCCATCAGGGTTTGTGGCTCTAATCAACTGAGCTATGGCACAAAATACCCCATGGAAGGCAGCCCTTATGAGTAGCGGTGGCAGCAACGACGATGGTTTGGGTAAAAAATCAGAAGTAGTCGACAACGCCGACAGTATGAGTTTAGGCAGCGGCCCAGGCGGCAGTGGCGGCGGCCCAGGCGACAATAATGGTTTATCTAACAATGGTTTTTCCAACTTTTTTGGCCATGAGGGAACTTCTAATGTCCTCAAGGTTGAAATTCAAAAACTCAATGGAAAAAATTATGTTGAATGGTCCCAAACCACAAGATTGATATTAGACGGTAAGGGAAAATATGGTTTCCTAACCGGAGAGGTGCAAATGCCTGCCACTACTGATCCGAATTACAGGTTTTGGAAATCTGAGAACTCTGTTATTATCGCTTGGCTGCTTAGTAATATGGAATCAATGATAAGAAAACCTTTTATGTTTTTGCCTACTGCAAAGGAAGTTTGGGAGGCAGTCAAAGAAACATATTCTGACATTCAGAATTCTTCTCAAATTTTTGATCTCAAATCACGATTGTGGCATGCCAAACAAGGAGATAGAGATGTCACTACCTATTACAATGAATTGATGACACTATGGCAAGAATTGGATCTCTGCTATGATGATCATTGGAAGTGCTGTGAGGACAGTGTTTTGTTTTTCTTAAGAGACAGGAGAACGACCGAGTATTCATGTTCTTGGTTGGGCTTAATAAGCAGCTCGATGAAGTCCGTGGCAGAATATTGGGAAAGATTCCATTGCCATCACTTCGGGAAGCGTTCTCAGAAGTTAGAAGAGAAGAGGCGAGACAAGGTGTTATGATGGGTAAGACACCTTCTGTTGGTGAGGTTGAAAGCTCTGCCCTAGTCTCTAAGAATGAAGACGGGAAGAGAGATGGCAAGAAACCATGGTGCGAACATTGCAAACGTCTAGGGCACACACGTGATACGTGTTGGAAGCTCCATGGAAAACCTCTAAATTGGAAGAAAAAAGAAGGAAACGAAGGTCATGCCCTCCAAGCTGGTACCTCTAATCAAGAGAAGCAGTCCCCTTCAAGCCCATCTCCTTTCACCAAGGAACAATTAGATAAATTGTACAAACTCCTTGAGTCTCAAACTCCTTCTTGCTCTATAGCTCAAAGAGGTAATTTTCCAAATACTGCTCTACTTAGTGTCACTCCCAGCCATACTTGGATTATCGATTCTGGTGCTACTGATCATATGACTGGGGAGTCGAGTCTATTTTCTTCTTATAGTCCTTGTGCAGGTAACCACAAAATTAAAATTGCAGATGGCTCTCTTTCAGCCATTGCAGGGAAAGGTTCTGTTATTCTGTCACCTGTGTTAACCTTAAAAGATGTCTTACATGTTCCTAATTTATCATGTAATCTGTTATCCATTACTAAATTAACAAAGGATATAAATTGTCAAGCTAACTTCTTCTGTTCTTAAAAGTCATGTCGAGTATCCTGATATAGATCTTCCTATTGCAATTAGAAAACCTGTTAGATCATGCACTAAATATCCTTTGTCTAATTATGTGTCATACTCAAAATTGTTTTCTTCATTTGCTGCATTTACCTCTAAGTTGTCTGCTGTAGAAATTCCAAAAAATATACAGGAGGCTCTAAAAATTCCAAAGTGGAAGGAAGCTGTTCTTGAGGAGATGAGAGCTCTTGAGAAGAATCAAACTTGGAGAGTCATGACGTTACCTACAGGAAAGAATACTGTTGGTTGTAAATGGGTATTTACTGTAAAATATAATTCTGACAACACAGTTGAAAGATACAAGGCACGCTTGGTTGCTAAAGGGTTTACTCAGACATATGGCATTGATTACTCAGAGACTTTTGCTCCCGTTGCCAAATTAAACACTATTAGAGTCCTCTTGTCCTTGGCAGTGAATTTAGATTGGTCTCTTAACCAACTTGATGTAAAAAATGCTTTTCTGAATGGTGATTTGGAGGAGGAAGTATACATGGATAGTCCACCTGGCTTTGAAGATAAATTTGATTCAAATGTGTGCAAACTACAAAAATCTCTTTATGGTCTCAAGCAATCCCCAAGGGCTTGGTTTGAAAAATTCACTCGGTCGGTCAAAAAGCAAGGATATATGCAGGGACAATCAGACCATACTCTGTTCATGAAATTCTCTAATGTTGGTAAAATTGCAATTCTAATTGTATATGTAGATGATATTATTCTCACAGGAGATGACATTGTCGAGATGGAAAGGTTGAAGAAAAATTTGACACAAGAATTTGAGATCAAAGATTTAGGCGCGCTTAAATATTTTCTTGGTATGGAAGTTGCTCGCTCAAAGAAGGGAATTGTTGTTTCTCAAAGAAAATACATCCTAGATCTCTTGGAAGAAACTGGGATGAGTGGGTGTAAACCAGCAGATACTCCTATGGAATTAAATGCTAAACTTTGGGAGAAAGGCAGTGTTCCTATTGAGATTGGAAGATACCAGAGGTTAGTCGGCAAACTTATTTATCTAGCCCACACTAGACCTGACATCGCTTTCTCTGTGAGTGTTGTAAGCCAATTCATGCATTCTCCCTATGAAGAACACTTGGAGGCAGTTTATCGGATCTTAAGGTACTTGAAATCCAATCTTGGAAAGGGTTTGTACTTCAAGAAAACTAATGACAGAGAAGTCTCTATATTTACAGATGCTGATTGGGCAGGATCAATTACTGATAGAAAATCCACCACTGGATATTGTGCCTATGTTTGGGGAAATTTAGTTACTTGGAGAAGTAAGAAACAAGGGGTTGTTGCTCGAAGTAGTGCAGAAGCTGAATTCAGAGCAATGGCTCAAGGAATCTGTGAACTTTTATGGATTCGTAAACTCTTGGACGAATTGAAAATGAAAGTTGACTCACCCTTAAAATTGTTCTGTGATAGCAAAGCAGCAATAAGTATAGCTCACAACCCTGTACAACATGATAGAACCAAGCACATTGAGATTGACCGCCATTTCATAAAAGAAAAAATTGATGCTGGAATTATATGCCTACCATTTGTGACTTCCAATCAGCAAACTGCTGATATCTTGACAAAAAGTTTGGCAAGACCCAATTTTGAGCAACTTATAGCCAAGTTGGGCATGACAGATATCTATGCACCAACTTGAGGGGGGGTGTTGAAGAATCAAGAGAAATCATATTTGATTCTCTTTTATTTTATATTATTATATTTATTTTTATTTTATGATTTTGTCATTATTACTCAGTATTACTATTGTAATTTCTTTTCCTATATAAACAGCTTAAGGCTGTAGTAATAAAACATGAAAGTATTATATTATTTTGTCTTTTACTTTCTTCACTTGTGCTAGATGAACTTGCGTAAACTTAAAAATGCATTTTTCCTACAAAACAAATGTCCTAATGCCATATCATATAAAAATCTCCAGGTATCGAACAATGAATATGGAAAATATGGAGATTTTGAATACTTGGCATTACAAAATCCCACCACATATTGCAAGGCACTTGTCAGCTACTTCCTTTGTTGAAGACTTAATTTCTCCATTGTTACACATCCTGTCCCCACGAACCATAAGACCGGTGATGTACTAATTCCATTTGTCAAGAGATTAGTTTATTAACCTAATTGATTTTGTCTCCTTGTTTACTTGGTCTACCTTTTTAATACTTTAGAATCTTAGATGTGAAGACACAATTCTCTTTTGATAAATAATTAAATATATGTTGAGTTGTGCGGAAAAGCGATTGTTTATTCACTTGATACTAAAAACTGATTACATGAGGAGATATAAATAGGATAGGAAATTAATTGTGTACAATCAAATAGAGCTGAAAATCAGGAAACTGATTTTCCCTATAAATGCTATCATTAAATAGGAAATAAAATTAAAACAGAAATCCTAATTAATACATACAAATAACTGTACATCAGAATATGATTCTGATTTCATAATCAACAAGTTGTTTTGAAATAGAAAATATTATGATAAAGAATGCCTCTTGTATTATGTTCCTTAGTGGCTTGTTAGTGAATTTAGTTTGTGGTCCTCAATTCTTTTACTAATATTCATATTTAAGACTAAGTCATGTATGCAGCTTTTCAAATAGTTATTTTCGGAGAACTTCCAGTGTCCAACACAGAGTGATGGTTCTCTTGCGGTCTTGCCCAAGAATCCTAATGTTGAAGCGTAGACCACCCCTGTCAAAATTCGGTTATATATTCCTTAGAGTTTCTAATCTCTCAAAACCCATGCTTAGTCTCAATTAGCTTTTAGCTTACGGGAGCTGCTCAATTATAATAAATTAATGGTTCTTGACCAATGAAAATGTCCTTATAAGCTTATAGATGTTTATGAAGTTAAAAGAGAGCCTCCAAAAACATTGAGATGCAGAAGGTAATTTCAACTTATATGAGAACTGAAGTGCTATTATTTTGAAAAATATTATAGTCATTGTGAGATAATTCTCTTAATATTTCTCTTCCCATAACTGCTTCTTGAGAAGTTTATCCAAATGATTTATATTGTTCATGGAAGACATCATTAGTAACTGATTTGAACAAAACACTAGACCAGATATGATTCAATTTCTGTAGAACCTATAAATCTCTGATCCTGAAGTTTAGATACCGGCAACTGCACTCTAAATCAGTTTTTACGTTGTTTATTAAGATTGCCCATAGAGTTTCTTTCCTTCTATTTTAATTATGACGCCGGAGGATAATTGACCTCTGTAGCTATGCTCATGTGTTTTTGCTTACATTTTTTTTGCTGATGGACTTCTTGCTGTATTATTACATTTAGCATGGATTTGAGCTATTTTTCAACCGGATGTTGTCAATAACTTATAGTCTGATGACTATTTCAGTATTTTGACATTTGAAAGCTGAGCTTTCATTGCTCACATTAGCTTTGGCTCAGCTCATGTCATATTGTTTGTCCTCTATTTTCTGATTTGTTTTTCCTTTTCTTTAGGTGGCCTTGCAATTACTATCAGATAAGGAGAAGAATGATATTGCTCACTTAGTCAGCACAATGGTCTCATATGCTATAACATATAAGAAAATGAAATCAGATACGCTGCCTAATACCCTGAAGTATGAAGTGGCAGATGAGTTGGCTTTGTCTCTCTTTCCTGCTATCAGTAACTTTGTAAACTTTAAGGTATGGACTTGGGATTATTGCTCGTGCTTCAATCATGGAAATCTCAGCCAGTTATTAATGTTTATTCTATTGTCTACATTACTGCAGGATTATACTTCAAACCATTATGTGCTTTCTTTAGCTATGAAGCAGGTTCTGGTGCATGAAGTGAGACTTCATAAACTTAAATGCCTTATTTTAGTTATATACTATATTTTTTCTTTTTCTTCTTTATTTAAGGAGTACCCAAACATTTCTCCTTTGTTTTCCCTAGTCATTTAAAACAAAATTTATAGTATGTGAAAAATGTTTGTTGACCAAGGATTGTGCTTATTATTATATCATTCTTACTGCTGTGTTAGTGAAATTGCTTAATGAGTGAAGGTTAAATGGTGTCCAAGTTTGAAAGAATAAAAATGAAATGTGAATGCCAAATACAACTATTTGACTTCATGAGGCTTTGTACAATTTATAATTCCATCCTGAAATTGTTTGAGATTGGTAAAACCCTAGATTTTGTTATGTATTACCCAGATCAATTTGTGTTATCACAAAAAGCATACTTCTGGGATAGCTTTTTCCTTCACGGAGTTTTTAAAAATTTGCTAGTTATGTCCGGACTTCCATACCCAGTTTCTCACTGTTTCCGTTCCACTGTTTCCTAACAGGTTGAAAAGCATAAGATTTTACAAGCTAATGTCAAAGCTGTGGCTTTAGCAAATGGAGGGCATGAAGTTATTGACTCTGGAACTAACAACATTCCATTTGCCAATACCAATAATCATACAGCTGTAGTTGATATGAAAACCATTGGAAGTCAAGCTAATGTCTTAGCTAGGAAATCAAATGACAATCGCAAGACAGTTTTACCAAACTTGAATCTAACTAAAATTTCAACTGCAACAGACAATACAAAACTGCTTGACATGGGAAATAAGAAAAAACCATTAAGGAGTTCCTCAAGTTTCTTCGACAGGTGATTCTTCCTCAATGATTTGTATTTCTTATGTAGTTAATTATCATGACTCTGTAAAACATTATTTTAGCATCAATTATTAACATAAGCCAAACAATTTAGTCATGGAATTTTTTCCCCCATCTTATTTAGTGGTCAATACACAGCACAAGCAAAATTATGATGAAACATACTACAATAACCTAGCAATACTATATACTATCTGTTGAAAAATCAAATATTAGTATGTAAATAAATAGAAAGTCTGTAAATATTCCTATCGTCTGTAAGTATTCCTATCATTATGTATTTATCATATAAAGTCTATATAAAGAATTTCCGCTATGTAGTTGAAACACACGGGTTATTCAACATGTCTCTCAATATTTCTTTTCATTCGATATGGTATCTAGAGCCTGTTGAGAGACAACCCTGATCTTCAACTACTCGGTGGACCCACTGTCTTCGGTGAATTTATTTATTTATTTATTTTTTTTTCCGGCAAACCGTGTTCTCAACTCCGGTTTCCCCCCTCCCTGTCTTTGCTACGTTGTTCCCTCAATTTTTTTCCAACCGCCCACGCTCTACCGCCACTGCCACTGCTCTCTCCGACGACCTTTTTCGACGAATCGGTTTGCAATCAGACAAAGACACTCTACACTAATGACACTCAACGTCTCTATGGAGTTTGTCACTGCTTGTTGAATATCATTACTCCGAAGACGATAGATGACTCTATTTCTTCATATCTTGGCACCGTTCATAGTGCACTTCATGATTTTAGTGAACTTCTCCCTCCTGCTGCAAGTAATTCAGTTGAACAAAAGGAGCTGGATCAACGCAACACCTTCTTTATTCTTGCACTCTATGGCCTACCCCAGGAGTACTCTGCAACTCGTGATCAAATTTTGGGGTTTGTTACTGTTCTGGATATGTCTACTATCCACAGGGATCCTCCTTCGAGTACTAGCAAAACATCCAACTGAGCCCTCTATTACTTCAGCTCCGGGTGACGCTATTGCCCTTGCATCTCTGGGACATAATCAGAGTCACTCTCGTGGAGGACCATCCAACTCTAAGCCTCGTCCCAAATATGAGCATTGTAATCGGCTTGGACATACTATTGATCCCTGTTGGAAGTTGCATGGTAAGCCTTCGCCTTTGATAAATGCAACTCAGCTCGATCCTTTTGCCACTATTCAGGCTACACCATCTCCACAGGGCTCCCCGACAAATTATGAAAATTTCCTCCGATAGGTTCAGAGTCATCCGAAGTCTAGTTCTACTACTTCGGTTGCACACACTAGTAATTCATCTGTTTACCTCTCTCACTCATCTTCTCTCGGCCCTTGGGTTCTTTATTCTGGTGCGTCTGATCATGTCACTGGTAATAAAGGTCTCTTTTATTCTCTCTCAACATCTGCTTTTTTACCTACTATAACTTCTGCCAATGGATCTCAAACCCGGCCTCAAGGGGTTGGCACTGTCTAGACTCTCCTTCGAAACCACCACCGGATCCGGCTCTGCCACCTGAGCATGACCTTCCTATTACTCTTCGTAAGGATATTCGCACAACACGCAATCATCTCCTCATTATATTGATTTGTGTTATCATCGTCTTTCTCCCTTGCATTTCTATTCCTAAATCTCCAGGTGAAGCGTTATCCCACCTTGAGTGGAGGCAACCAATGCTTGATGAGATATGTGCTCTACAAGCAAGTCTTTAGTTGGTTGTCGTTGGCTCTATACGATGAAGGTTGGTCCTGATGGTAAGATTGATCGATTTAAGGGTCGCTTGGTAGCCAAGGGATATACTCACATTTTTGGGTTGGATTACAGCGATACCTTCTCACGTGTTGCCAAAATGGCATCTGTTAGACTGTTTTTCTCCATGACAGCAATTCAACATTAGTCTCTCCATCAACTTGACATTGAAAATGCTTTTTTGCACAGTGATCTTGAAGAGGAAGTTTATATGGAGCAACCACCAGGGTTTGTTGCTCAGGGGGAGTCTCCACTATGGTTTGTCGACTACACAGGTCCCTTTATGGTCTTAACCAGTCTCCTAAAGCTTGGTTTGGCAGATTGAGCTCGGTAGTACAAGAGTTTGGTATGATTCGTAGTGAAAAAGATCACTCTATATTTTATCGTCACTCAGCTCAATGGTGCATCTATCTTATTGTTTATGTGGATGATACATAACTGGTAGTGATCAGCACGGAATACTCCAGTTGAAACAACATCTTTCAAATCAGTTTTAGATTAAAGACCTCGGTAAACTCCGTTATTTTTTGGGTATTGAGGTATTCCAATCCAAGGATGGCCTTGTAATTTCACAAAGAAAATATGCTATGGATATTCTTGAAGAAACATGTCTATTAAATGCCAAGCCAGTTGATACTCCTATGGATCCAAATGTCAAGCTCCTACCTAATCAGACGGAGCCCCTCTATTTGATTCAGGAAGATATAGGAGATTGGTTGAAAAATTAAGCTATCTCACAATCATCCGTCTTGGCATTTCCTTCGCTGTTAGTGTGGTAAGTCAGTTCTTAAATTCTCCTTGCCAAGAACATATGGAAAATGTCTCATTTATGAAGATAGAGAACATACTCAGATAGTTGGTTACTCAAATGTTGATTGGGCAGACTCACCCATTGATAGACGATCCACGTTTGGGTATTGTGTACTTGTCGGAAGAAATTTAATATCCTGAAAGAGTAAAACAAAATGTTGTTGCAAGATCCAACGCTGAGGCAGAATACAGGGCCATGACACTAGTAACATGTGAACTCATCTGGTGGAAACAGTTATTAAAAGAACTTCAATTTGAAGAGGCCAGCCCAATGACACTAATATGTGATAATCAAGTTGCATTGCACATTGCCTCAAATCCTGTTTTTCATGAGAGGATCAAGCATATTGAGATAGACTGCCATTTTGTTAGAGAAAAGATCGACTCGGGTGACATCATCACTAGTTTTGTCAATTCTAATAATCAGTTGACAGATATTTTTACAAAGTCATTGCAAGGTCCTAGAATTAGTTATATATGTAACAAGCTGGGTGCATTTGATTTATATGCTTCAGCCTGAGGAGGAGTGTTGAAAATAAAATATTAGTATGTAAATAAAAAGAAAGTCTGTAAGTATTCCTATCGTCTATAAGTATTCCTGTCATTATGTGTATTGTCACATAAAGTCTATATAAAGAACTTCCGCTGTGTAGTTGAAACACACGGGTTATTCAACATAATATTTTCTAGCATCAGTTATTAACATAAGTCAAACAATTTAGTCTCTAAAGTAATCCTGAATGATTTCATGCTACCAAGAATTTAGGGCCCGTTTAGTTTGTGAAAACATATTCTGTTTCATTTCGTAAATCTTATGTTTAATTTTAACTGTTAATAAGAATGTAAAAGACTTTTAAAGTGAACAATTGATTACATTTCTAATTGTTAATAAATCTTGTGTTTCATTATTTTCGATAATGCATCTTCATTCATTAGCATTTCATCTACACTCAATTACAATGGTTCATTTAAAGAGTGTCTCATCAAGGCAAAATTAACATACATTTTAGAAAATAAATATACAGTGTTTTCACAAAATAATGGGCCCTTATGTTTGCTAACCTTCACTTATTGAGGTGTTATCCTACACCATCTGAAACTAACTCTAACGGGCGGCAGTTACAACTATCAGTGCTGACGTGACACTTCTCAATCTAATTCTTTAATGCTTCTTTGGCATTTTACAAGCTGTTTAGAACCGCTAACCCAAGCTAAGCTATTATACTCAAATCTATTTATGTTCACCGAGTTTCCATATTGTTCTGGCTCTTCTATTTCTCTTTTCCGCGAGCCTCCTAAACACTTTGTCTTTTGCTTCTTACTCTTTCCGTCGCTGGTGGTCACTAATTCTGTTGTTGTCCACCATCTGCTGCAACCAGAACTTTTTTTGGCTAAAACCCATCACGAGGAGCAGAATCTCTCGATCATGTGTCTCTACAAGTTCCAGTGATTTCAGCTGGGCCACTACTCTCCTTCGTGCATGCAATCATGTTTGGTAAGATTTTCAATATAGTTTTCACTCGTGCGGGTTGCCTCCACAGCAGGATGGTTCCAGATTCTTCCTTGTTTTCGTATTTCAGAGTGCAGTGACACAGTTTGCAATGCCAATAGCCATTTCCAACGCATTTTGTCTCTCCTCTACAAGGATTTTTCCTTGTTTCGTTCTGTTGTAACCTCATATTAGCTCTTCTTAGCCGATCGATGTCTCTGTCTTTCTTCCTTCTGCTGTGTGCATTCACTGTGCTTTGTCCATTCAGTTGTGATTCAACTAGCCACGCCTTCTCTTGTGAAGCTCATTCCTAAGAATCACTGAAGCTACCTTTTGAATATTATGGCGAGTCCAACCGTCTTTGCTATAGTCACCTTTCGCACGCTACAACTTTCGGACTGCAGCTACAACCCTATTGGTTTAATTTATTTTCTCTAAAGTACATCTTCCCATTGTAACAACTTAAAGCTTAGTAATCTTTAGCTTGAGAGGGAGTGTTAGAATCAAATAATTAAACCTATATATTTATTATTGGGATTGGAATCATAGATTATCATTTGAATTAGCAAATTATATTAATTTAGAATATAGGGTTGTTCGGTAATAAAATTATAGAATTTTATGATGAATATCACTTCTAAATTTCTATCTTATGCCATTTTAAAAATTAAATGTATACCAAAATATTTTATACTTTCTAATCCTTCATTTTACCTTACTTAGTAAGACAAGGGTTATTTGTTGTTTAACGTTCAATAGGTGAATGATTATCATTTAATCACCTTGCTTGGGTGCTTGGTGAATGATTATCATTTCACATTCGTTGTTTATTGCTGCTGATCTATTTTTTTGCTTCAAGAGCAGGTTTAAAAAGACAAGTGTTAAGGGTCTCCAAAATGATGACAGATCTCTACAGAAAGAAACTACATCAGAAAAAAGTCAATGTCCTTTACTTTTTAAATTTAATGAGGTAAATTTTTTTTGCGTTTTAATGTTAATAAATGCATATGCTAATTATTTTACAGTAGTATTTATCTTTCTTGCATTTGAAAGGAAAACCAAAAATAAATGCATTTAGTGTGAATTAGTTACTTGTTAGTATTAATAGTCACATGCTTACTCATATTGTCAACTTATTAAGAATGATAGTTAAGTGCATCTAATTCTTAATTATTATGGTATCTTCCACAACATTAAGGAATAAGGATATTTTTGGAAAAATGTCATTAAATGTAGATAGACTAGTTGTCTTTTTATTATATTTGAGGCCAACAAATACATACAATTTTTTTGCATATAATTGAGTTCGGCGTGAGTATATACTTATATGTACAAAATCAATGATTAGTAGATTAAGCAATCACATAAATTTAGCATTCACTATATATCTTGTAATTCTATTATAAAACAAGTGATGCTGCTATGTTTTATCATTCATGATGGCAACCATTCTAGGCAATGGAAATGTTAACAGAAACATTTTTGCAAAATTACATTTAGTTTTGCTTTTTGAAGCACAATGGAGCAATAATTTTCAAGAAAACTGCATGCATCCATGTGTAGATTATCTACTATATTGAAATTCACATGAAATTGTACTTTCACTAGATATATCGCTATTTGCCCAAGTAGAAATACTTGACACCAATCTTATTTGATAGGCAAAATTGCACTTTTAGTCTTTTATCATGAACATAACTTTCATTCTTTTTCCACCAATGATTTTCAAACTATTTTAGGAGTTTTGCTACCCTATATAACAAGAACATTCTGAATTTTCACGTGATTTTATGAATTTTATGAATTGAATAAAGAGAATTTCGTATTTAATTTCAAGAACCCTTATAATGTCTTATATGAATTCTATCTAGTTGAACCATTTTTATAAATTGAGTGAGTGTTTCTCTTCTTATAATCTCGGTGTTGAAAACCCAAAAAATACACGATTTCATTGAGATAATTTGGAGAATTTTGTACTTCAATTTGCTGTTTATTTTTTGAAAGTGAGGTTAGGTCTAATGGTGTAAACATTTACAAATATAGGCATAATTTGACCAAAATAATAAAGGAAAAAGTAAAAATTAAATTAAGATAAATGCCTCAAAGTGCAATTTTGCTGAGTCACATGTGGTCTACTCTTTTTTATGTAAGCCAATTTAGTCTTCAACTCTTTCAAATGGGAAACCTGTAGAATCCACTCCCCTCATTCTTGATGTTTGACCAAATTTAGTCTCAAATTTAATCTAGCCGAAAAAACAGCTGATTGTTGGAGAATTATCTTATTCTCCTGTTTTTTGGTGGCTGTGCTTTTATGTTAGAGTGAGACAAATTTTAGTAGTGTCATTTAATACTTGACGACATGTTCACACATGGTAGTCCCAGGAGGAGGCCTAAAAAATGAGGTTACTTACCTGGGTGTAATGGGTTTTATTTTTTATTTTTCCTATTCATGCATTTTCAACTAAAAAAGGAAATGCTCAATTTTGGCTTCATCTTCTATTGATACTTGAAAACAGAATGCTTATTTTGAATTCTTCTCTTCTTTGCAGGGTTTTACGAATGCAGTCAAAAGACCTGTTCGTATTCGTGAATTTCTGGCCTAGTATTTCTTTCAAGTAATGTTCTTTATTTATCATGTTTGCATTAGTATTATCCATTTGACACCAAGACTCTTCTAGTATAGTTATTAATTTTGTAGCATGTTTTAGAGTAAAAGTTCTCAATTATCATTTTCTCTGACAGAGTCCAAGTATCTACTTTAGTCCCGGTATTTTCCTTGTATTTCATTTATGCTATCGAAAAGGAAGGCTGTGTAGGGGCAGATATGTCAATCTAGAGTCTATGATTACCTGTCACACGTCTAAGAACTAATCTGTTATTTAAACAACCAAGAATTAAGGATTTATTCGCACATAACACCTAGACTTATTCTAGTATTGAATGAACACTTAACCAAGCCACATCCTATTACATCCTATTCCTCCGATTTTGTTTTTCTCTGCTATCAAAACCCAAAATAGTCTTTATAAACTAAAAGGATATTCATTTTGATTTATAAATTAAGCATACACATTAGAACATACTACTTTATCATCAAAGTCTTTGATGCTGCAGAGATGATTAGATTTTAGAATAATTCAAACTCTTGTAATACACAAAACCCAGTACAACTGATTACTCACAAGTTACACTTTCCTACGTTTCATTGAGAAGCTTGTGATTACTTACTATCTAAATCATTGAGACTAAGCCAGTGTCTAACTTGACGAGGGACTGTCCACAGAGGCAAAGCTTAGACCCTCCAACCTTGCAAAGAGAGGATCAGAGTGGTTTTGTTTCCCTTCCATGAGTTTGTTGCAAATCCGAATCCTGAGTGGCCTCGTAGTAGATGACTCAATTTGTGGGCAACCCCTCAGTTGAAGTTCTTTCAAGCTTGGCATAAGGTCTTGCATTTTTTTAGGCAGCGAATTCAACTTCTGACAGTAGTTTATGGTTAACAAGGTGAGCTTTGGGGCTGCAAATCCCCCCTTGGGAAATGATGTGAAATTTTGGCAATGCCGTATGCAAAGGGAATGGAGGGATATGAAATTTGGAGTTGCATCTGGTGCTGAAACAGTAAGTGCTTCCAGATTTTTGCATCCCCAAATATCTAGAGACTTGAGGTTGGGGAAGAGATCTAAAGGCAAGAACATGAGTGAGTCACAACTATCAATCAAGTACAAAGATGTCAGTGATTGGTGGCACCAAGGTGCATGCACTGGGAATTCTAGCTTCTGACAGTTTTGAATGTTGAGCACGCGCAGAGCTGGAGCTTTGGGAAGTGGACCAAGCAAACGTTTGCAATCTCTGATAACAAGTAATGTCAAAGATGGAAGGCTACTTGGTAAGTTTCCCATCAGTTTGGGGCAGCTTTCAATATAAAACTCTCTAAGATGGGCAAAGGCTTTGTGGCCTACATTGTCCGCATCAGAACACCATTTCTCCAATGCTGACATAGACTCAATCCTTAGAATTTCCAGTGCAGGAAAGCTATCAGTACTTATACAAGTTCTATTTCCATAAAACTCAGATCCCACACTCATTAATCCTTCAAATTTAATAATCTGAAGCTCTTTTAACATTGGAAGTTGTCCAAGTGGAGGTAATTTGTAGCAATATTTACAGCCCTTAAGTTTTAAGGACACCGTGTTGCAAAAGGAGTAGTCGCCCAACCAATTTGGAAATTCTGTGCCTGGATAGTCATAGATATCAAGCTCCTTCAAATTTGTGTGTGGTTGGAGGCTGCATAGTATGGTCTTTTCATGTTGTGAGTTATCAGTATCACCACTTCCACCCCAATCCAACGACAACTTTTCAAGGCCATGCTTTTCCTTCAATGTTGCATTCTCAGAATCCTTATAATTGACAACATGTTTTATGTCATGAATGAACAATGATCCATGTAAATCGCATAGATCTCCCAGTTCACTAATGGAAGATCCATGATCTTCACCAACAAAAAAGTCACTCAACTTTTGGAGGTTTTTCAATTCACTGATTTGCAATGGCATCCACTTCAAACAAGAGCCTCTAATATCCATGCAGCGCAAGTTTACAAGTTTATGAAGTGTTTGTAAATTGTACAAACTGCAGATGTATTCAGGTAACCTTGTAATCTCAGTGTCAGAAACTTCTAGATAGCGCAGATGTTTTAGTTTGCCTATTGAATCAGGTAAATCGTAGAAATAAGCACCGACAAGGGTTAACACTCTTAGGTACCTTAAATTTGCAAACAAATCAATTGGCATGATGTTGAACAAGTCTATGGATGTACCTATTGTTCTTATTTGCATAAAGGTACGCAGGCGATTTGCTTTGCTAATATCTTTCAGGTTTACATATGAGGAATAATGAAGAAAGTAAAAGACAAAATAATATAATACTTTCATGTTTTATTACTACAGCCTTAAGCTGTTTATATAGGAAAAGAAATTACAATAGTAATACTGAGTAATAATGACAAAATCATAAAATAAAAATAAATATATTAATATAAAATAAAAGAGAATCAAATATGATTTCTCTTGATTCTTCAACACCCCCCTCAAGTTGGTGCATAGATATCTGTCATGCCCAACTTGGCTATAAGTCGCTCAAAATTGGGTCTTGCCAAACTTTTTGTCAAGATATCAGCAGTTTACAGATTGGAAGTCACAAATGGTAGGCATATAATTCCAGCATCAATTTTTTCTTTTATGAAATGGCGGTCAATCTCAATGTGCTTGGTTCTATCATGTTGTACAGGGTTGTGAGCTATACTTATTGCTGCTTTGCTATCACAGAACAATTTTAAGGGTGAGTCAACTTTCATTTTCAATTCGTCCAAGAGTTTACGAATCCATAAAAGTTCACAGATTCCTTGAGCCATTGCTCTGAATTCAGCTTCTGCACTACTTCGAGCAACAACCCCTTGTTTCTTACTTCTCCAAGTAACTAAATTTCCCCAAACATAGGCACAATATCCAGTGGTGGATTTTCTATCAGTAATTGATCCTGCCCAATCAGCATCTGTAAATATAGAGACTTCTCTGTCATTAGTTTTCTTGAAGTACAAACCCTTTCCAGGATTGGATTTCAAGTACCTTAAGATTCGATAAACTGCCTCCAAGTGTTCTTCATAGGGAGAATGTATGAATTGGCTTACAACACTCACAGAGAAAGCGATGTCAGGTCTAGTGTGGGCTAGATAAATAAGTTTGCCGACTAACCTCTGGTATCTTCCAATCTCAATAGGAACACTGCCTTTCTCCCAAAGTTTAGCATTTAATTCCATAGGAGTATCTGCTGGTTTACACCCACTCATCCCAGTTTCTTCCAAGAGATCTAGGATGTATTTTCTTTCAGAAACAACAATTCCCTTCTTTGAGCGAGCAACTTCCATACCAAGAAAATATTTAAGCGCGCCTAAATCTTTGATCTCAAATTCTTGTGTCAAATTTTTCTTCAATCTTTCCATCTCGACAGTGTCATCTCCTGTGAGAATAATATCATCTACATATACAATTAGAATTGCAATTTTACCAACATTAGAGAATTTCATGAACAGAGTATGGTCTGATTGTCCCTGCATATATCCTTGCTTTTTGACCGACCGAGTGAATTTTTCAAACCAAGCCCTTGGGGATTGCTTGAGACCATAAAGGGATTTTTGTAGTTTGCACACATTTGAACCAAATTTATCTTCAAAGCCAGGTGGACTATCCATGTATACTTCCTCCTCCAAATCACCATTCAGAAAAGCATTCTTTACATCAAGTTGGTTAAGAGACCAATCTAAATTCACTGCCAAGGACAAGAGAACTCTAATAGTGTTTAATTTGGCAACGGGAGCAAAAGTCTCTGAGTAATCAATGCCATATGTTTGAGTAAACCCTTTAGCAACCAAGCGTGCCTTGTATCTTTCAACTGTGTTGTCAGAATTATATTTTACAGTAAATACCCATTTACAACCAACAGTATTCTTTCCTGTAGGTAACGTCATGACTCTCCAAGTTTGATTCTTCTCAAGAGCTCTCATCTCCTCAAGAACAGCTTCCTTCCACTTTGGAATTTTTAGAGCCTCCTGTATATTTTTTGGAATTTCTACAGCAGACAACTTAGAGATAAATGCAGCAAATGAAGAAGACAATTTTGAGTATGACACATAATTAGACAAAGGATATTTAGTGCATGATCTAACAGGTTTTCTAATTGCAATAGGAAGATCTATATCAGGATACTCGACATGACTTTTAAGAACAGAAGAAGACTTACCTGTATCAAGATGATGTGTTGGATTATCTATTTGTTCAGAATCTTGGAAGGGTCGGAGAATGGGTCCTTCATTTCTCTGTTTATGGTTTCTTCTTTCAAAGACATTTCCCTTCCAAGTAGGGTCAATTGTAGTAAACCTGCTTTGTGTCTCTTTATCTGAGTCATTATGTTGTGGCATTTCAGGTGGTCCTTCATTATTGTGATTTTGATCATTGTGATTTTGATTTGAAATTGTCGCCCCCGAATCTGTCGAAACCTCACTCATAAGTGGATTGAGTTTCAATATGGATTCTTGGGCATTTTCTTTTGGTGCATCTATATAAGTCTCAGAATTTTGTGACGACACTATATCACTTAAAGTAATGATGTTTTCAAACGTAAAAGATGAATCTTCCTTAAAATTTTCCCCCTGAAGATGAATGTCAGTAAAAAATGGTTGATTTTCAACAAAAGTAACATCCATGGTTACAAAAATTCTTTTTGATTTTGGTTCAAAACACCGATACCCCTTTTGAGTTGGAGAGTAACCGGTAAACACACATTTTATTGCTCGTGGCTCGAGTTTGTCAAGGTGTTTATGTTCATGAACAAAAGCAGTGCAACCAAAAACTTTTAATGGCAAATCAGCAGAGACACTAGTTAAAGGAAAATAATTTCGAAAAACATCAAGAGGGGTATGAAAATCTAAAACTTTAGATGGCATTCGATTAATTAAATATGATGCAGTTAAAACAGCTTCACCCCACAAATATTTTGGAACGTGATTTGCAAATAGTAAAGCTCTAGCAACCTCAAGAAGATGCCTATTCTTTCTCTCTGCAATTCCATTTTGTTGGGGTGTATTAATACAAGAACTTTGATGAACAACCCCATTTGCAAGAAAAAAATCGGACAAAAGTGTATTAAAATATTCTTTACCATTGTCACTTTTGAAGACTTGAATATTTGTTTGGTATTGAGTATGCACCATTGTAAAAAAGTTTTTGACAACCTGTCCAACTTCAGATTTTTCTTTTAATAGATATACCCAACAAATTCTAGTATGATCATCAATAAAAGTTATAAACCATTTTTTATTAGAAAATGTGTTTATTCTATTAGGACCCCAAACATCACTATGAATAATTGCAAACGATTTTGATGGTTTATATGGTTGTGTAGAAAAAGAAGAACGGTGATATTTAGCAAGTTCACAAGTTTCACAATAAAATAAAGACGGATCCTTCTTAGAAAATAATTTGGGAAACAAATGTTTCAAATACGGAAAACTAGGATGTCCTAACCGTAAATGCCATAACATAATATCATCATTATTAGAAGAGACAAAAATAGATTCAAAGCAGGTACTTGTTTTTTGTTGGTCTTTGAAGTCGAGTCCATTGTCAAGATAATAGAGTCCTCCACTCTCCTTAGCATTGCCAATCATCTTCCCCGTGCTCAAATCCTTAAAAGTGCAATGAGAATGAAAGAAGTTAGCTTGACAATTTATATCCTTTGTTAATTTAGTAATGGATAACAGATTACATGATAAATTAGGAACATGTAAGACATCTTTTAAGGTTAACACAGGTGACAGAATAACAAAACCTTTCCCTGCAATGGCTGAAAGAGAGCCATCTGCAATTTTAATTTTGTGGTTACCTGCACAAGGACTATAAAAAGAAAATAGACTCGACTCCCCAGTCATATGATCAGTAGCACCAGAATCGATAATCCAAGTATGGCTGGGAGTGACACTAAGTAGAGCAGTATTTGGAAAATTACCTCTTTGAGCTATAGAGCAAGAAGGAGTTTGAGACTCAAGGAGTTTGTACAATTTATCTAATTGTTCCTTGGTGAAAGGAGATGGGCTTGAAGGGGACTGCTTCTCTTGATTAGAGGTACCAGCTTGGAGGGCATGACCTTCGTTTCCTTCTTTTTTCTTCCACTTTAGAGGTTTTCCATGGAGCTTCCAACACGTATCACGTGTGTGCCCTAGACGTTTGCAATGTTCGCACCATGGTTTCTTGCCATCTCTCTTCCCGTCTTCATTCTTAGAGACTAGGGCAGAGCTTTCAACCTCACCAACAGAAGGTGTCTTACCCATCATAACACCTTGTCTCGCCTCTTCTCTTCTAACTTCTGAGAACGCTTCCCGAAGTGATGGCAATGGAATTTTTCCCAATATTCTGCCACGGACTTCATCGAGCTGCTTATTAAGCCCAACCAAGAACATGAATACTCGGTCGTTCTCCTGTCTCTTAAGAAACAAAACACTGTCCTCACAGCACTTCCAATGATCATCATAGCAGAGATCCAATTCTTGCCATAGTGTCATCAACTCATTGTAATAGGTAGTGACATCTCTATCTCCTTGTTTGGCATGCCACAATCGTGATTTGAGATCAAAAATTTGAGAAGAATTCTGAATGTCAGAATATGTTTCTTTGACTGCCTCCCAAACTTCCTTTGCAGTAGGCAAAAACATAAAAGGCTTTTTTATCATTGATTCCATATTACTAAGCAGCCAAGCGATAATAACAGAGTTCTCAGATTTCCAAAACCTGTAATTCGGATCAGTAGTGGCAGGCATTTGCACCTCTCCGGTTAGGAAACCATATTTTCCCTTACCATCTAATATCAATCTTGTGGTTTGGGACCATTCAACATAATTTTTTCCATTGAGTTTTTGAATTTCAACCTTAAGGACATTAGAAGTTCCCTCATGGCCAAAAAAGTTGGAAAAACCATTGTTAGATAAACCATTATTGTCGCCTGGGCCGCCGCCACTGCCGCCTGGGCCGCCGCCACTGCCGCCTGGGCCGCTGCCTAAACCCATACTGTCGGCGTTGTCGACTACTTCTGATTTTTTACCCAAACCATCGTCGCTGCTACCGCCGCTACTCATAAGGGCTGCCTTCCATGGGGTATTTTGTGCCATAGCTCAGTTGACTAGAGCCACAAACCCTGATGGGTTGTTTACAGAACCCTAACCAGAGCTCTTGATACCATGAAGAAAGTAAAAGACAAAATAATATAATACTTTCATGTTTTATTACTACAGCCTTAAGCTGTTTATATAGGAAAAGAAATTACAATAGTAATACTGAGTAATAATGACAAAATCATAAAATAAAAATAAATATAATAATATAAAATAAAAGAGAATCAAATATGATTTCTCTTGATTCTTCAACAAATAATGTGAAATAATGTGGGATAAATAGTGAGTTCTTTGGACAACTTCATCGGAGTTGTTATCTTCTATTCTCACAGAAAATGTCCCTGATACAAATTGAGCCAAGTCATTTATAAGATGATGCATTAGGAAACATGACTTGCCACTTCTTGGTTGGTAAAAAAATGATCTTGATACTAATTCATAAAAATACTCATTTCCAACTTCTTCAATTCTTTTATGTCTTTTTGATTGGTGCAGCAACCCTTCTGCCATCCACAACAAAATTAGCTTCTCCTTTTCAAATTCATAATCTTTTGGGAAAATTGCACAATAAGCAAAACATCTCTTTAAATGAGAAGGGAGATAATGGTAACTTAATCTTAAAGCTGGAATAATATTACTCTCATGATCTTCCAGATCCCATATCTCACTGTTCAGTACTTTATGCCATTCTTCGGTATCACTTTTTGACCTCAAAAGTCCTGCAAGTGTTTTCACAGCCAAAGGCAATCCTTTGCACTTTTTAACTATTTCTCTTCCAACTTTGTCTACACTTTGAAGGCCATTTGAATCCCTATGGCCATAAACAAAGGCATGGTTTGAAAATAATTCCCAACAATCTTCGCTGGACAGTTCACTGAGATTATAAGGTGGAAAAGTTTGCATGATAGATGCAACTTTCCCACTTCGAGTGGTTACAATAATCTTACTTCCATTTGCCCCTGCATATTTAAATGGACTCCTAAATCTGTCCCAGTTCTCATAGTTTTCATCCCAAACATCATCCAAAACAAATAAAAACTTTTTCTTCTGTATACACATTTTCAGATTCCTCTGTAGTGAATTTAAATCTTCAACATCACAACTACACAAAGTGACAACCTCCAAAAGGTTCTTTGTGATCTTGCAAATATCAAATTCTTCAGAGACATAAATCCAAGCTTTGAGATCAAAGTCCTTCTGTATTCTATGATCATTATATACTAGTTGAGCTAAGGTGGTTTTTCCAATTCCTCCCATACCAACAATGGGAATAACACCTAGTTGTTCATCATCAGAATCATGTGACAATAGTAAGTCAACTATGATATCCTTATCATTATCCCTTCCATACACGTCACATGCTTCAACCAAAGATGAGGTTGGTGTCTTGTGTGTCACTTTCACTTCCTTACCCACCTTTAGATCAAGTACTTCTTTCAATTTTATAACAAACTCTAATCTTTCATAAACATCTTCTATTTTCTGTTCAAGCTCTTTATCATAAAAGTTTGTAGAAAGGGAGTTGAATGTGTTTACCTCTTTTGCCTTCATTTTTTCACTAGTAAATATCTCATCAAGTAGATCCTCAGCATCAAATGCAACATCTTTAAGTTCCTCAAGCCACTCCTTCACAGCTTCGTTTTTCAATTGCTTTTCTTCTGCATCATTGAGCACAGCATGGATTGAAAACAAAATGATCTTCAACCTTTTCAGCAACTTCTCAATTTTTTGCTTCTTAAAGAAGTTTACAACCTCATGAGAAGCTATCCTATCAAGCAACACATTAAAAACAGCCCCCATTAAAGGTCCAGCAACAAGTTCAAGAGCCATGGTCTTTTTGCAGTGTGGGAAGGAGATTATACGGAAATAAATAAAAGAAATCGACAAATTATTTAAAAAAATGTGAGAATCTTGTCTCAATACCGAGAGAGTATTAAATATTTTGGTTTATAAAGTTAATGCATGCTAGCTGGCGCGGACAACTACTTCGAAGGGACAAGGTCTATATTATCTCCAATATCTACTTATTTAACGCATATTAAAAAATAATTATAAATCAAAGAAATTGAATAGTTATTTTATTAAATTATTATTTTTTAATTATTTGTGCTTTACATTATCGTAAAAAATAACTAAATAAAAAAATAGAATAGTCACAGAGTAAAATTAATATTTTGAAAATACTGAATATAATAATAATTAAATGATACAATTAAAAAATTAAAATTACATTAACAATTAATAATGACATTAACAATTAATAATGACATTTTGAGGTTAATTTTTTTTCTTTATAAATTGACACTTATCGTAATACGAAAGGAGTATATTTTTTTTTTACAAAAGCATGGATCCATTTGAAGACAAACTATTGTGTTTAGATCAACGAAAATAACGCTACTCGGCCTATTGCAAAAACTTATTGCCAACTCCATGAAGAAAAACTTAGTCTTTCACTTCTTTTTCATCCATCAAACGAGAAGTTTAAGACTATTTTTTGAGTTCAGAATTACTCATTTTATTTAAATAAGTAGTTTTCCTCAAAGATTTAGTTTATTTTTCTGTTTTATCTATGATTTTGTCGTTAAAGTACAATATTAATTTGTTTGTCTTCGGTGTGCTGCATTATTTGTTTTCTTGTCTTGGTGCAATGTTCTCACAAGAAAAAGGTTCATTTTGGCGGTACATATTTTGAGTAAATGGTTTATGGAGATTATAACCAAATTCAACATCCTCTCAACCTTATACATGTTTTATCAATACATGATTGATTTGTTCATGTCAAAGATCATCTATAGTCAATATGAGAAAGTAACAATAATTTTTTTTTCGTAGATCGATGAAATTGTAGAGTGTGAAACTTGCATTATTCTTGACCATTGACCATATGTAGAAGAAATTAGTTTGATTGTTATTATTAAAGTTTTGGTTTGGTTTGGTTTGATTACTTCTTATTGGCTTTTGAAATATTTATGTGTATTGTCAACGTGTTTTTTGAATTTCTTAATCATTAGGTTTGATCTAAATCATGGATCGGGAATGTCTAAACTCATGGTCAATTTAAATGTACCATCCTTCTTTTAGCATATGAATGAAATTTATTTTGCTGTAAAAAAGACCACTAGAGCTACTCCATTTAGAAAAAAAAATTATAATTCACTAATAATAATTTATTTAAAATACCATATATATGATAGATATTTATCACTAATCAATTAGTTGAAAGAAGTTTTTTAAGAATCAATTAGTCAAAAGATAAATATGTATATCATCAGTAGTTTGTCTCTGTTTTTTATTTATTTACAGATTAATAGTTTGTTTCTTAAATGTCTTTAATATAAAAACTTGCAAAAATAATAATACACTGATTATAATTTTTGGTATAAATGATATACATAATAAATGTTTGTAACCAATCAATTAATTAACAAATAATCTTTCACAAATGAAATATTTAAAATAAAAATACATATTTGGTCCGTAATGA
>JBBPBP010000001.1:48670069-48754741 GCA_037974735.1 Cicer chorassanicum | reverse complement strand
TAATTACTACTTATATTAATCTTACATGTATATATTTATAATCTTCATGACAATGTTTTTCTAAAATATTATTTTTCAACAATTTAATTGTTTCATAATCATTTTTTATAGATCAAAAATATTCTATAGTATGAGTAATATTTTAGGTTCTAAAATTTAAAGTATTGGACTTATATATTTCTTTATATTCAATATCAATTAATGACCAATTTTTGTAATCAATTTTCAATTTATGCTATTTGTAATTCTTGATTTTGATAATTATTTTGATCAAATCTTAATGGAGAAGATGTGGCTGAGGAAGAAGAAGTAAATGTCAGTACTAATGTTCTAGTTACTCTTCAGGATCCTAACTCGCTAAATGTTCTAAGTTAATTAAGCCATATTACCTAATTAGGACCACCGCTATGCAACGAAAACACCTTAACAGACTTCTCTTGCCTTTATTTGGATTGTCAACGTCATCTTCCCATAGCTGACCAACACTGAGAATAGAACAACATTGATAATTAATAATATATATGGTTACAAATAATTCCCAAATGTCCCAAATCCAACGTGTCACTCTCACAACTAACGAAACCCATTTGTCATTCTCTCCATAAAATACTATCCAATGTGTCCCTTCTCCTCACATTAACCAAATTCAATCACCCCAAATTTAGTTATCGTAATAAAATATTAAAAACAAATTATTACATTATTTGATTAAGAAAATTATGACAACAAGAATTAACGATACCATATTTATAATCTATAATAATATATAAATATCTATAATAATATAATCAATAATCAATCAATAATATATATATATATATATATATATATATTAATAATTTTCTAATGACCTCTTTCCTATGTGTCATTTTCTCATGTTTCTTAATCATACGTGTTGATTTATGTTTCAAATGAAAATAGAAATGTAATAACTCACTAATCACTAATTTATCATTCTAATTCCTGCTTGTGTCATTCCTTTTGTTTATATTTTTGTATGCAAGCGGAAATATGGTAACTAAGAAATCACACTTCATTACCAATTACGAGTTACTAAAACACAGTAAAAAATGAATGCTCTCATAATTAATTTATTTTTCTACATTATATTATAATCTAATGACATCAAGGTAGTGTATAATAGAGAGAATTCTACATCAGTTTTCTCTTCACACAAAACCAAAAAAATAGTGTGGCTCTCATGTTTATGTTTTGGCACTTTTTTTGTTGTTGTAAAGATGTGGTTTTTACTATTCAATATTGATATTTTCTCAAATATTGTTTAAGAAATTAATGATTTATAGGCAAATACTTGATCTAAGTCACGAGGTAACCAAGTCATTCTTTAACATACAAGAGAAAATTAGCAACTATAAAAGAGAAGTAAATATAGTTGTGATCAGCTTCTATTTTGGTTTTTTATTGGAAAATTGTGAACTTCTAATCTATTGATGATTATATATATACTTATTATGCACTTCATTTTATTCTTTTACTATTTTTGATTATTTTTTATTGCAATTATTCCTAATTTGAACTTGTTTTCAAATCATTCTCAAAACAATTCTTTATGAGACTATTTCGGTTAGCAATTAACATTCATATTTCTCTTCATACGTGCATAACTAGGGAGTTGAGTCTCCTGCGTATCGAAAAAGTTTCTTGGACAACATATTTAACACTTTGATGAATGTGAAAGACAAAACAAAAAATAATGACAAAGCTAGGAAATAAATAAGTGTATATTGCAGACGACCATATTTGTTGTAGGTGGATCACAACGGGAAGACTTTAAAGTGAATTACATTTTATCTGCTGAAGAAGCCAAATCCGTTTGTCAAATAGTTGAAGATGCCTGACAGTTATTGTTATAATTTAGCAAGATGTCTTGGAACCAAGATGGTTTTTCATTTATAGTTTTGATGTTAACAAAAGTATGTATGAGAACAATAAATTTTGATTAATGGCTTCATTAAATATGTGAAAATTGGAAGAAGAAAATCATATCAAGGTACCACAGGAAGCGACCAAACGAAAGTCACCAGAATAAGTGACTAGAGGATGAGATCAAAGGAAAATAAAGTATACACGTCTGCCTATGGACATATGCCTTTGAAAGTAACGTGCCTCTGAAGGTTATGAAGGTTGCATCAAGAGGATCCACCAAACAACTCAGGTAAAAAGCATCAAGAATCCAAGTCTGGATGGAAATTCAAGTCATCTCCTCCAGAATCTTTGATCATAGGCAACACAAATGATTCTTTGAAAACCAGATCTGCTCTTAAGGAGACATCTTTGTTTGGACTACTCTCTGAAATTGAACCTACATCCATAGACGAAGCATTATCAGCAAGAAGAGCTGAAGCAATTCAAAAGAAATTATGTATGGGATCTAGTCCCCAGACCCATAAAAAGAAGCCAATCGGAACCAAGTTGGTTTTCAGAAACAAACTCAATGAGAAAGGTGAAGTAGTTAGAAACAAAGCTAGACTTGTAGTTCAAGGTTACAATAGGAAGGTATTGATTACACTGAAATTTCTCCCCTGTGGCAAGAATGAATTTGAGGTGAATATGGGGAGAAATGAAATTCTTTATGGGAATTGAAATTCATCATAACCCATAGGATGTACTGATTCACCATACCGAATACACCCGAGAACTGCTTAAAAAGTTCAAAATGGATGACTATAAACCAACATCCACACCTACGCATCCAACTCGTTCTCTTGACAATGATGAATCAGGTAAAAAGGTAGATAAAAAAGTATACAAATGTATGATAGGTTCCCACCTTTATTTAACTACTTCTAGACTTGATATTTTGTTTAGTGTGTGTGTGTTCTAGATTTTAGTCTAACCCTAAAGAATCCCACTCAACAGCTGCTAAGAGGATCTTTAGATATCTTAAAGGCACTATTAACCTTGATCTGTGTTATAAGCAATCCTATGAGTACAGGTTAGTAGATTTATGTGATGTTGACTATGTTGGAGATAGGCTAGAAAGAAAAAGCATTTGTGGAAATTGCACATTTCTAACTGACAATTTGATCTCCTAGTTAAGCAAAAGACATAACATTATTGCTCTGTCTACAACAGAAGTAGAGTATACCTCAACAACTAATTGCATCACTCAATTATTATGGAAGAAGCATCAACTCGAAAACTTCAAAATTTATGAGAGTAACATTCATATCTTCTGTGATAACACCTCAGCCATTTGTTTAACCAAAAACTCTATTTTACATTCTAAGGAAAAGCAAATAGAGATAAAACATCACTTTATTATGGATTATATCCAAAAGGGTATTTTAGATATTAAATTTGTCGACACTGATAATCAGTGGACTGATATTTTCACAAAACCCTTTCTTGAGAACTGATTAACCTTATAAAGAAACATCTCAAAATTATGTTTATTAAAGAATGATGTTTAAATCCTCTGTATGCCTTGCCTCTTGTAAAATAGAGTGACTAGCTAAAACTTTTAATGCTCTACCTCTGATGAAATTGAATTTACGTGTGACTCTGATTCTTTTAAATTCAATGACTCATGAAAATGTAGCATTTTATCAGATGTGATATTCTGACAAGTGTCTCACCCGTGCACCCTCGTGTTTTTAAAATAAAACTCAACCTTTTGGCTCTTAAACATTTTATTCTCATGTTCACTCATTATCACTCGCTCCCTCCCTGTTGCACCTCCCCACACTTCATCGCCTCCTTCTCCGCTCGACACCGTGCCTGTTGCACCAACCATTGTTGACCTTAGTTAAAACTTTTAATGCTCGGCCGTTGATGAAATTGAATTTACTTGTGAATCTAATTTATTTAAATTCAATTACACGTGAATATGTAGCATTTTAACCAATGCAATATTTTGAAAAATGTCTCACCCCTACACCTTTGATTTTTTTTTTTTTTAAAAAAAAACTCAACTGTTTTGCCTCTTAAACCTTTTATTCTCATGTTCACTCACTATCACTAACTCCCACCCTATTGCACTTCCACACACTTCGTTTCCTTCTTCTACCCTCGACATCGTGCCTATTACACCAACCACTTTCGACCTAGTCTATGACTCATCATCAAATGAATCCTCTGAATTTTCGATTTAACTATGCTACCTCCTTTATCCCTTGAGCAATCATCCCTTTCCCCCAGCCACCTACACTTAGCTTCCCTAACCTTTGGACATTCCTTACTTCCCTTTCTGTCAAATTTTCTCATACCCGAACTCAAAATACTCAAAGTCTGGATCTAAATGATGTTTCAAACGAGTGGAACAAGGTCTTATGTTTAGTTACAAACTGGATTGAAGCCAACAGGAATCATGGTCTGCACCTGGCTTCACAGAATTGCGCGGCTTTCAGGCAAACAACTAAAATCATCTACTTGTGTGGCTTTGCTGTAACATGTTATTATTATCTCTATGATTTCTTTATCTCAAAAAAAAGTTCACAAAAATAGACCTTTGTTGTAACACCCTAAAATTTTCATATATATGTGTATGTGTGTTTCTTTTAGTCATTGTCATGATTTATTATTTAATTAATAATTATTCTATGTGTAAATAAATTAAATTTTATCACACTCAATTTTACCTAAATAATTACAACCTTTATTTTAATTTAATCGTTATGGTGTGACAATTACATGGGGACGATTTATGATGTGATTAATTCCTAAATAGACTATTGTTTATTTTGTTTATTTGATTAGTTTCGATAATCATGAAATTGATGTGTTAGATATGTTTGTTTTATTTTGTTATGTGTGACCTACAGTAATATTCTTGTCTTGCTTGATTTATTTTAGTTGATAAAATATTAGTTGAATCATTTAATTAAAATTAGAATTTATAGAAGTTATATTGTTTGTTAGTTTTATTTTCGACCAAATAAGTATTGAGATAGTAGAACTAGTGAAACCCAACCCTGATATACAAGTGTTTTGAAAATATTTTTGGTCCATTTATCTTTAGTATAAAAAAAGTGTGACTTAACTCATTCCTTTTACTCTCTTTCATGACAAAAATTTACGACAATTCATGGGGTTGTTTTGACATAAGATAGACTTTATGTCCTTGTCTCTACCAATTAAGAGAGGATTTAATATACATTTCCTCATTATTAACACCTTTAATTCATTTTTGAAAGAAAGGTTAAAAATTGAATTATGGGTTTTTTTTTTGCAATAAAGAGAGGACAAAATAAAGACTCTCCTCCTTTTTTATATCACATGCCTCACTCTCTCTAAAACCAAGATTATAATTTATTTTAATTCTCTACTAAAAGAATTCTATACAATTTTTGGTGTCATAACTATTAGCAAAAAAAAAAAATTAAAAGGTGGTCTACACACATTTCTATTCTATTCCCATACATATTGTTGTTTTCTCTTAAATTCCCAAATCTTCCATTACAAACAAAAGAAAGAAAGAAAGAAAGAGAGAAACATAGTTTCCTTCTTCTTTAAATACCATCTAAAGTAAAGTTTGGACTTTTGTCTTGTTCTTTAGAACATGTTGCTAGGAAGTAAAACACCTCAGGTAAGGGCTTTTCTCCACACTAATTATAGTCTGTTGGTTGGATGGCATGAAATAAATAATCGTGATTACTTATATTTTAAAAGGAATAAATGTAGACTAATGGATTAAAATAATAAAAACCCAATTTTTATTGAGATTAAATTGTAATATATGAATTCTATGGAGTAAAGTATGAAATTTTATACTATGTGTGATAAAATTGTAATTTTATGATGAATATGAAATAAAGTTTGAATTTGTACATGATAAAGTTTTAACTTTTATTATGAATATGATTTGAAGTTTGAATTTTCTTGTTATATATGTTAAAGTGTTAATTTTTATGGCCTATATAATATAAAGTTTCTATTTTTATGAGTATGTGGTGAAAGTCATAATTTTTATGATTATTTGTCTATGAATATGTGATACTCATGATAAGGATCTGTGGTATGTGTTTTTAGTGATATGTGAATAAGGTGATGATTTTAAAAAGTGATTTTGAATGCATATGACATAATTTTTAGTGGTCTGTGTGGGAATATATCTCTTTGGTGCTATATCATTATGTCATGGCATATGCATCTTCTTGGGAGTTTCCTTAGTGGCAAGTTTGTTTTCCCCATTGATATGGGTGATCTTTCTGTGTGGAAGTTGTCTTAGTGGCAGGTTTATATCTGAATCATATAGTTTTAGGAGCATGCATTCTGTATATGGTTTGATATTCAATATACTAGTTTGCGCATTTTTTTTCTTTTAAATTGGAAGTTTTTGCTTTTATATATTTGTGTTATTCTTCTATATATTTAGCTTTAGTTTGATGTGGACGATGGGGAAAAAAATTGACCCTTACAACAATATTTAGGTACTAATGATATCGAAGACTTGCATGAATGATGTTTGCTTGGTGCATGCGTGTGGGAAAAAAGTGATTTTGAATTAAAAATAATGTTTGTATTGATAAAACCGAAGTGGTACATTTCTAAAGTTTATTTACTTTTCATCATTAATTTTAAATAGAAATGCAGAGGTTAGGTTCCTTCCTCTAGGAAAAATTTGAACCAGTCAACCTTGTTTTTATTTCACTTAAAGAGAATTCACTCTATTTTTGGACGTAAGTTAATATTTGTCTAACAATTAGCAAATTATCCTTGCAAGAAAAAATATAATAATGATATCTAGTAAATCGCATTGTGTTCCTTTTCAATAATGATATCAAGTTATTTTCAAGTAAAATCTTTATTGATTATATGGTGAACTACTTCTAAGAAAAAAAATTGTTGTCGTTTTTAAAAGAAAACAAATATCTTTAAGTAATGTCTTGGATCAAAATCTGGGGCGTTACATTTGTCATCGTGAAAAAGAGGGAGATTTTTGGAACCATGTTGATTTGAAGAAATAAGCCCCTCACTTGTTTTGATGAAAGAGGGAGATTTTTGGAACCATGTTATAACTGAAGAAAATCTAAAATAAGATTTGATTGAAATTTATAATTGAAGAAAATCTAAAATAAGATTTGATTCATATTTATAATTGAAGCAAATCTTTGACTAAGTTGAAAAAAAGATAAGGTCAAGATTTGAAGAACATTTGACGAAGATTTGATCAACATTTGAATAAGATTTGGTCAAGTTGATCAAGATTTATCTACAAAAAAATATGAATAGAATCAATGAAGAATTTACAAACGCAATCTGAAAAAAATACGAACAGAATCAATCTGAAGAATTTACAAACTCAATTTAATAAAAATAGAAATAGAATCAATATGAAGATTTTACAAACTCAATCTGAACAAGATACAATTCATAATTAAACAAGGACTAAATTGACGCCCAAATTTTCACTATAAATAGACACTCAAGGCTTAAGGAGAAAAGCATCGAAAAGCAGAAAATAGTAGTCTTAGAGTTCAAAGAGAGAAACACTTGTTCGAGTTAGAAATATTTTATAAGTGTTATTTTCTTAGAGTGTGGGAGTTATTATTATCATCAGGTTTTTAGAAGCAACTACTCAAGTTCCAATCTTTTGTATCCAACCTGATAGTGGTTTAGTTCCTTCTTCAATTTGGGGTTGTTAGGTTGTTAGAGGAAGACTTAGCTTGTAGGGTCAAGGTGGTTAGTTCCTCAAAACACTAGGGTTGTCAGGTTATTTGGGAAGACTGGCTTGGAGGGTCAGATGCTATGTAATTCAAGGTATTTGAATTAGTGGATTAAAGCCTTCTGAATGAGGGGATTGAATGTAGCCAAGTTAGTGGTAAACAAGAATAAATCTACGTGTCAAATTATTTATGCTTTCATTGCTTACTACCTCTAAATCTGATTTCTTCTACTCCAAGTAAGTCACCAAAACCAAACTAGTTTATTTATTTATTTATAAATCATCAAGAAGTTGTCAACTTTGGAAAACACAATTCAACTCCCCTTATCTACCTCTCTTCACCAAGTTTGATACACCAATCAACATGTGTTGAAGTGCCTTTGATAGCGCAAAGCATTGTCGCAACTCTTTTGCCTCTAATGAACTCAAACGTGAATTCTTTTATCTACCTCTCCCTTTGAAACACATGACAAAAATACTTCTGCCTCTGCCTTAGACAATCACATCGCGCGTTTGATCGTTTGACTCTAAACATCCATCCTATGAAAAAGTCAACGCTCTAAAGACAACGCATATTGCGTATCCTCTGATACACATCTTGAATCAGCTACTTTTCTAAATATCTTAAGAAACTCTCTGATCATCGTTCCCTTTGGTTTCCAACTGTTTGAAACACACATGCCAAATCAGTACAAGATCAATCTTTTCTGGAAAGTCTCACTGTCAAATCATTACACAAAGATACAATGCGAAACTCATGGATTATCTTGATTTTCTGCAATCATTACAAAGGCTAGAAATCCTAATTGTACTCTACAAAGGACGTGCCTCCCTCAATGAAGAAATAGATAATAACGAACAATACACCGCGTATAAGCAACAAGCGACAATCACATATGTATTATTGTTATCATCTTATTAGTGCTAAGAGAATTTTTCTACACCAAAAATTGTAAACACTCTCTACAAGAGCTTATTCATATAAACCCCAAAACTTTTTTGTTATAACATAGTCCAATAGTGGCTTCCTTCCTCAACAGCTTGACTATACTAAGCTAGAAGGTTGAGAATATTGAACACAATTATAAGGTGTTCAAGTGTAAGTCTGATTTAGTGATAATTTAGTGGATTAAATCCTTCAAGTTGAAGGGATTGGACGTAGCTACCAGATTGATGGTGAACCAATATAAATTGATGTGTCTCTCTACTCTGTTTTCAAACTTGTGCATTATCTTCTTTACTATGAGTATAGTCGCGCAAAAGTTTTTTAAGAACACAATTCAAATAAAGTTTGGGCTTAGTTTAAGATTTAGACAAATTCTCTTAAAACAACCAAATTATTATTATTTAAATCAACACAGCCTCTACACAATTGTCTCATAAAAATCACAACTTTAATCTTCTAAAAGAAATAATTATAACAAAAACTTTCAAAACAAAAATTATTATAATTAACATCAATAAGGTATCTAAAAATTTCTTCAACACTAAAACTATCACAACATAAAATTTTAACCAAATAAAAATTGAGTTTGTAGCCAATAACTACTTCTATTGATTAAAACACAATTTAACTTTTATAACGACTTCTACCGGATGAAAATTGATTTTCGACATAGATAAAAAATTTCTCTAATCAAGATAGGTTTCTATATCAATATCATAAAAATATCAAGAACACTTCTAAGAAAATAAATTGCATATCACAATTTTACTTTTAAAACTAAAAAGAATTTCTTACACAATAATCATAATAATATCAAACACCATTTTCAAAATTATCCATCATAAAAAACCCAATTACTAAAAATCAGTTTTTGATCAGTAACAATAGTAACAACTTTACCATAAAAATCAATATTTTAATTTACAAACATAAATTTTGTATAAAAAATCATCGTTTCAAAATCAAAGATTTTATCAAATTGAATTAGAGAAAGAAAGTAAAAATACTCAAAGATTATATTAATAAGTCAAGTTTAAAGGTAGAGATGACATACTAAAATTTGATCAAATTTGGAGCAAGCTCCTTGAACACCCATAGACCACCGGAACCGATTTTCCTTCTTTCTTTCATCATGGCTGCACTATGTTTCTTTCCCCTCTCTTGTGCACTATTTAGGATTCAATATTCTTTTCTTTTTTTTTTCTAACCTAAAGTAGCTATTAAAGACTTATACATCTTTTTTTCTTCTTGTTAACCTAACCTAATAACCAACTAGAGATTTATATGGTTTTTCTCACTAACTAACATATGAACAGACTAATCTAAAATATCATCATTATTTTTGTTTTCTAAAATAGTTAAATCGTGTCATTATTATAATATTTTTTTTCAAATGCTTACCAAAATATTTAATCAAATCAAATGAATTAAGTCATACACATATATACTTTTCAAAAATAATAATTGAATAAAAACTATAATAATAACAACCACATTATAAATTATGAAAAAGTAAATAGAAATATATTTCACACACTACTAATAATAGAGAAAAATGTGGGTCTTACATAAACAATTTGGTTGTACTTGTTATATGTTAAACACTAAAGACAACCTTGGTAAGTTTGATTCCAGATCACAAAAGTACACCTTCATTGGATACTTTGAAAGATCTAAAGCTTATAGAGTGTTTAATAGGGAAACTCAAATTGTGGAAGAGTCATTACATGTTATATTTGATGAAAAACAACTTGAACTTAAAAAGTCAAAACAAGTTGATGATAGTGTAGGTTTCTGGAACAAGAGGAAGCAAATGTAGACAAACTAGAAGAACCCGAAAAATCAGAGGATACAAGTAAATCAGAAGAAGATGACAAATCATCAGTGGATGAATTTGATCAAGTCAGAAGGAAGATATGGATGGAAGTACAAGACATCCCTTCTTGAAACTCTAATAATTGGAAATGCAAATGATGATTTGAAAACCAGATCATCACTAAAAGACACAACTTTGTTTGGTCTACTATCATCAGTTGAACTTACATCGGTTGATCAAGCACTGGAAGATGATGGATGCATTCTTGCAATGCAAGAAGAGTTAAATGAATTTAAAAGGAGTGATGTTTGAGATCTAGGGCATGGTATGATAGACTAAGTAACTTCTTGCTTAAAAACAATTTTGAAAGAAGACAAGTAGACAACACCCTATTTAGAAAATCAATAGTAGATGATATTCTTATCATTCAAATCTATGTTGATCACTTTATTTTTGGATCTACTAATGGCACTATTTGTCAAGAATTTGCTAAGCTGATGTAGCCTGAAATTCAAATGAGTATGATGAGAGAACTTACGTTCTTCTTAGGGATACAAATTCAGCATAGTCAAAAGGCATATACATTCTTCAAACCAAATATACAAAAGAACTTCTTAAGAAGTTTAAAATGAATGATTGTAAACCTATGGCTACACCAATACACCTTACCTGTTCACTTGAAAAAGATGAATTAGGACAGAAGGTTGACCAGAAAACATATAGAGGAATGATTGGATCACTAATATTATGTTTAGTGTGTGTGTGTGTGTGTGTGCATGCAAGATTTATGGCTGATCCAAGGGAATCTCATTTAACTGTTGTTAAGAGATCCTAAGATACTTAAAAGGTACTTCCAAACTTAGCTTGTTCTACAAGAAATCTCTTAAGTACAAATTAAACGGTTATTATCATGGTGATTATGCTGGAGACAAACCTGAGAGAAAAAGAACAAGTGGAAACTGCGCATTTCTTGGTGAAAACTTAATCTCATGGTCAGGTAAGAGACAAAGCACAATTGCAATGTCAACAATAGAGGTTGAGTACATTTCAGCAGCTAGATGCAGTTCTCAATTGCTACGAATGAAACATCAACTAGGAGATTACAAGATTATTGATAGTAACATTCTCATATAATGTGATAACACTTCTGCCATTTAGCTAACGAAGAACCTTATCATATATTCTAGAGCCAAACACATAGAAATCAAACATCACTTAATTAGGGACTTTATTCAAAAATGAGTACTAAATATCCAGTTTGTAGACACTGAACACCAATGGGCTGACATATTCACCAAACCACTAGTTGAAGATAGATTTGACTTCATTACGAAAAATCTAAACCTTACCTTTATACCTGAATGATGTTTTGCCTAGCTTAGAGTAGTTTAGATTCATACTAGGATTAGTTTTATGTGTTGTTCATACTTTGGATGAAACATTAACTAGAAGACTACAAAATCCTAGAAACCAACATTCCCATTTATTGTGACAACATTTCTACCATTTGCCTTACCAAAAACCCTATATTTCATTCTAGAGTTAAACGTATTGAAATCAAACACCATTTCATTAGAAAATTTGTTCAAAAAGGTGTGCTTAATATCCAATTTGTAGACACCAAACATCAATAGGCTGACATATTCACCAAACCACTAGCTGAAGATAGGTTTGACTTCATCAAGAGTAACCTAAACCTTATTCTTTTACCTAACTGATGTTGTGCCAACCTTAGAGTAGTTTGGTTTCATACTTCAGATATATTTTATGTTTTATGTTTATGTTATTTTCATTCTATTAAAAAAAACCAAAGGCAAGTTTCACTTTCAAGTCTTGTTGTCTGATGACAAAAGAAGGAGAAAGAAGTTTGATAATGTGGAGAGAAAAATACTTAGAGTTAGGGAAATCCTAAGTAAGGGGGAGTAAAAGTATTTAAAAGAAAAGTTGTTATCAAAAATACATTTTTGTCATCATCAAAAAGGGGGAGATTGTTGGAACCAAGTTGGTTTTATACTTAAGAAGGAGAAAGAAGTTTGATAATGTGGAGAGAAAATACTTAGAGTTAGGGAGATCCTAAGTAAGGGGGAGTAAAAGTATTTAAAAGAAAAGTTGTTATCAAAAATACATTTTTGTCATCATCAAAAAGGGGGAGATTGTTGGAACCAAGTTGGTTTTATACTTAGAGTTTTGATGTTAAAAAAAGTATTTTATGAGAACAATATATTTGACTTCACAGAGTATGAAAGAAGATTCATGTTTTTGAAGACAATCTAAAATGAGATTGGATTCATATTTAGATTTAGAATTGATTAAAATCTTTGACGAGGTTGAGAAGAAGATATGATCAACATCTTATCAACAATAAGAAATGAATTATTTACAAGAAGATTTGATCAAGATTTATCTATACAAAGATATGAATTATTCAAGAAGATTTGATCAAGATTTATCTACAAGAACATATGAATTATTTACAAGAAGATTTGATCAAGATTTATCACAAGAAGATATGAATTATATACAAGAAGATTAAATCAATATTTACCACACGAATGAATTATTTATAAGAAGATTTGGTCAAGATTTATCTACAAGAAGATATGATCAAGAATTGTTTACAATAAGATACATTTATTATTTCCAAAGATATGATTCAGATTTTGACAAAGAACAAAATACAGTCAAATTCCTACTTGTGAAAGTTCAAGAATCAGTCCAACACTATATTATCGCCTAGATCAAAGCAAGCAATAGGAAGGAAGTTTCATCTGAAGAATTTGCGAAAGCAATCTTAAAAAAATACGAATAGTATCAACCTGAAGAATTTACAAACTCAATCTAAACAAAACACGAACAGTATCGATCTGAAGAATTTACAAACTCAGTCTAAACAAAATACGAACATAATCAATCTGAAGAATTTATAAACTCAATCTGAACAAAATAGAAACATAATCAATCTAGAAGAACTGCTCAGATTGGATTCAGAAATAAAGAATTAGCTAAAGAACATATAATTAAAAAGCATCTTGTTAAGAATTATTTTTGAATAAGATCATTGATGTCCAAGTAAGAAATGAAGATATAATTCAAAATTAAACAAGGACTATATTGAAGCCCTAATTTTATCTATAAATAGATACTCAAGGCTGAAGAAGAAGATCATCGAAAAATCATAAAAGAGTAGAAGAACTCAAGTTCAAAATTTCAAATTCATCTTAGAGTTCAAAGAGAGAAACACTTGTTCGAATGAGAAATATTTTCTAAGTGTTCTCCTTAGAGTGTGATAGTCATTATTATAATCAGCTTGTAAGAAGAAACTACTCAAGTTCCAAACCTTTGTATTCAAACCCGATAGTGGTGTTAGTGTGCCTTCAATAATCTAGGGTTGTTAGATTGTGTGGAGAAGACTTGGATGGTAAAGTCAAGGTGTGTGTGTTCCTCAAAAGTTTGTGGTTGTCAGGCTATTTGAGAAGACTGACTTGGAGGGTCAGGTGCTTTGTAAATCAAGTTGTTGAATTAGTGGATTAAATCCTTTTGAGTGAAGGGACTGGATGTAGCCAAGTTAGTGGTGAACCAGGATAAATTACTTGTGTCACTTTATTCCTGCACTCCTTAGTTTTATTATTGCTTCTACTCCAAGTAAATCTCTAAGTCTGAACCAGTTTAATCAAATAATGAAAATGTTATCAACTTAGTCAAACACAATTCGACCCCCCTTCTCGTGTTTGCACCTTCACTACTACCACTCTCATACTAGCATATAACACAAATTCATAAAGAGATACACTTCAAACAACCCTACTATTCGACACTAGTAGGTTTAAGACATCCAACTCATAGTTCGAATCAGAACGAACTGCTCTAATGCCACAATGTAATATCCCACTATTTGGGACTTTATCTCGAAATACTACGTTTAAAATACAATCCATTTTTTTCCATGAAAATATTTCAATTCTCGTTCAAGCAAAATACATAAACACACAAACAAACAACCCATAATTAATTAAAAATCTCCAAATATCTCAATCAGATAATTGAATATTCAAGTTATAGGATTCAAAAATATCGTACCAACGTAGAAAAATAATAAATGGTATAAAATAGAGTCTAATAGAAAATAAATTCCCTAAAGCTTACCACAACTACCCATCCTAGAAATTAAAAGAAATGCTCTATCTATTCCTTTAAGAACTCCTCCTGATGCGAAAGCGAATTGGGGATGTCATATGCCCAAAAGTAAGGGTTAACTCCAAATAACAAACACAGAGTGAATAGGCATGTATACATATATTTTCCTTTTTTGCAAAGATTTAAATAAATCATATACTTTATTAACCATTATAATCACAAGTACCAAAAATACAAATCAACAAAAATGAACAAGTCCTAATTGTTAGGTTATATGCCAATGTATGATGCCAAAATATCACCACCCTGTAGAGCAAAGAGTGCCCCCATTGGACAATGTCCTACCGTTGGACGAGTACTCTTCAGAGTTACATATTTTGTACCCCACTTTCGAGTATTTTTCTGACTCACATTGCCCTTTCAAGGAATTGTCGTCACATACCCGCGACTAAGTCCAGGGCACCAATGCATGCATGAATGTCATCACCTTAGTTAATAACAAAATAGATCACTCAACCAGAGCATCCAAAATCATTCAACCTTGTCCTAAACCAACCTAGTCTAGACACAAAGTCATCACCTTGAGTAACCACTCGTTACCAATTAAAATACGCAAATTGCTTAATTTCAGAATATCACTCGTAAACATGTAATTCATATAACACACATATTTTGAAGGTAACACAAACATAATCAATCCATAACATCACAGTGCATTTATCTCACATATAATTCAAATACGAAATCGAATGGAGTAATGCTCTTACCGTTACCAAGGTCGTTCTTAGAATTAAATGCATGCTCCACTCGGTTGACACTTTCAAATTAATAACTAACTTAATATTTAATCTTCTTTCAACTATTAACTCTTTATCCAATAAAATTTAAATTTTAAATCTGAAATTAACAAAATTCTTATAAGTAGATAGTACCACAAAAATATTATTATTATTATTATTATTATTATTATTATTATTATTATTATTATTATTATTATTATTATTATTTTTATTAGAGTAGTTTTGTCCTTTGAGGTGGACACTAACAACTTTAAGAGAATCATCCTTGGCACCAGCCATAACAAATAATGACAGGAAAATACGACAAATACAATCACTAAGACAAAATAAATTAGGGATAACCTGTCAATAGCAGAGTCAATCAAGAACCAAACAAAATTGTGCCGGAACAAGAAGAGCAGAATCACGCCGAAAATAGAAAAGAAGAGTCGCGCCAGAAACAGAGAGGTAGAATTGGGTCAGAAATGGAGGAAAAAAATCGGTACTGGCGGCAAAACGGGTGGCACAAAAATCAAACCAAAGCTCTTTGATACCATGTTAACAATGATAAACATAGAAGGGAGGAAGATGAAGAGAGGAGGAAGACAAAGAACCCACTAGGGTTTCATAAACCAAATGAACAAAAAGCTTAGTGTGATAGGAATACAATAAGTATATATACAATAGAATAAAAAAAGTCTAAAATATCCTTACTACTAACATATAATAATATTATCTAATAATGAAACATGGACCATGGGTTGGAAATGATCAAAGGAACCGTGATTCAATTAATTCAATTTTAATACACCACCTGATCAATAAAACTTTATTAAACTACAAATTGAAAGCAATTTGAGAATTGAAAACCTTTTTGTATTATTGAATATCTCAAGTAAATAATTTAAAATTGGAAACTAAACAAATTACAAATACAGTCTATTAAAACCGTAATTTTTTCTTCGATGATGAGAATATGTTAAGATATAAAATTTCATACCATCAAATTCAATTATATATAATTTTCCATCAAATTAATATGTTAACTAAAGGTATATCAATTGACTCATAGAGAAAGTAAAATTATTAATGAAGTACGTAAATAAATCAAGCATAAGGATAGAAACCACATACTGATATTTGAGTGAAGTCAAATACGTTTGTTGCATAACTTTGTACTATCGAAACCAATTTTTTTTCATCCTTGAACCTGTTTTTCACTTTCTCGCTCACAAGCACAGACTCGGCACTCCTTGTCTTTTTTTTGTTTTTGTTTTACAGCACTAGTATTGCTTGTTCATCCCTTTTATAAAGCTACTACATAGTTAGGAATTTAAAATTATTTTTAATATTATACCTATGGGTCAAGCCCATCTGTCTTACTACCTTATAATTATTTTAATGTTTCTTTTCTAAACAAAAATTAACTCATACCATATTCATGCATTTACATGAATAACTAAAAACAAAACAAAATAATAACACCACATAACAAATTTAATGAAAGAACAATATAATTATACACAAAAGTCTAAACTTGATACTGCCAATTTTCTTGATTAATTTATATATATATTTCAAAAATATTAGTTAAAATTCAATAGACATTTAAAATCACATATTAAAATTTTATTAGGTGGAAAATACATTACACATGTAGCTTAATAAAAACTAGCAAAATTAGGGTCTTACATAAGACACTTATCTATGGGTCAGAGTAGAAACTTCAAAGAATGAAGCACCTACTATGTAAATGGATACAAATTTCATACTAAATCTTGGATTGACCGAAAAGAAACAATAAATAGTGGAGTGTGGATCAAGAATGTGTTCAATAGTTTTGTAACAGAAGACTTCTACGACATAATTGAACACATTTATAAAATTGACGAATCATTCCTAGATTATGAGAAAACAATGGTGTTGTTTTATTGTAAGTGGTTTGATCCATCTAGCAGAAGTAACAAGATCAATTTGACGACCAACACTGTAGACAATCATTTGAGAAAAAGATATCCATTGTTTGATCCATTCGCCATGGCCCATAATGTAAGACAAGTGTATTATGTTCCAAATCCATCGACAATCAGAAACAAACAAGGTTGGTGTGCTGCAATCAAAACAAGACCAACATGTCGAATCAAAGAAGTTGTAAAACAGATGGATAAAATGTTAAATGTGGATCATGTGATTGGAGATGAGACTATTAGTTGACTTTGTCATGAGTCAAACACTAGAGAATAAGTCAATGAACAAAAAATAGAAGAACTAGAGGATGATGAAGACGGTGACTTAATTCACTCATCAAATGACGAAGACGATGATGTCAAAAATTAATTGATTGTCTAAAATGGATATGTGTATATCTAGTTATTTTGTAATGTGAAATGTAAATTGAAATATATATATATATATATATATATATACACACACACACACACACACATACATGGCATCAGTATCGAGAGCATGAAGAGGATCAATTGGAATATGAGGAATATCCAAAACACCATGGGGTAAGAAAAAAGTTGTTAAACCACATGTTGTTAATGACCCATCCCTCATGCCTATGTCGATAATTGAAACTAACGGTGGAGCTATTCCCCTACATCCCGAGGTCCCTGTAGAGCCTTATACTATTGATGAAATAAATGAATCTAGGTGTGTTGGTTGTTATGACGGAACTGTCATTTTTTCATGAGGAGATGGGTATATATATACTAATTAATTAATTAGTATTAATTATTTCATTTTAAAATATATCATTAATTAATTTTTATATTTAATTTGTATGATGTGAAGATCGCTTCCTTTTAAATTATATGCGAAGACATACAAGAGAGATATAAAAAACCATGGTTGTCATGGGGTTAAATAAAGGGGGATAGAATACATTAACTTAGTGAAGTGGATCAATATTTTGCATAGTAATTGATTAATTTAGTGAAGCGGATCAAGTCCTCTTATCTACTAAAATACATAAAAATAGAAGTGAGATACTAATCTCAGCGATTTCTATATAAAGGGGAAGGGCAGTTCAAATAGATTTCCTTATATGCAATTTCAAGCATGACATGTTTATGCAATTTTATTTAAGAAAAACAATCCTTAATTTTCCTTCATTTTCCTTAAAGTATGGAAAAAGACCTCCTCAATTATCTCAATGTGGGTCAACAAGATAATAGAGATACTCTTCGTAAGGTTGGTCTTGGCCATGACCTTAACCGACATCCTAGTTGTTTTTCCCATACCTATGTTTCATTTTTGAAACAATCCTCACATCCTATTGTAACATTTTAAAACAATGCATACTATGACATTATGTATATTTAACATACACCAGTATCACATCAATCACAATTAATTGATTAGCTTTAGCAGAAGTAATTCAAAAATGTACATAAAAGTTAGTCCCAAGTCAATTATCAAAGGGAAGTTATAGTCAGAGGGAGATTACATTTTAAAGGACACCCCGATCAGAGGAAGTCAAGTCAGAGGAAGGATTGATCAAAGGAAGTTCAAGTCAGACCAGAGACTTGATCGGAGGAAGTTCAAGTCAGAATCATAATAGATTATCCAAAGGAAGTTTCAGAGGGAGTCTATGTAAAATGTCCAGAATGAGTTTATGTAGAATATCTAGAGGGAAGGTTTAGAGGATATTGTTGATATAGGTACGCCTTAGTTAGTTCAATAACATTCCACCCTCTTCCTTTCAATCCTTTAACACATTATTGTCATGAGTACACACACATTTAGAATGAATGAGTTTTGAAGAATTGAATACAAGTTTCAACAATTCCTACATGCCAAACCTCACAATTTTCTCGCTCTCAATTTCAAAGTTTTCATCATTTCAAACCTAGTAAATAAACTCTCAACAAAAAATGAGTTTGAAGTTAGCCCAAGAATCCCACATGGAAACATGAAAATTAGTTACTAGGAAAAGAACTCACTCTCTTGACAAGGAGAAATTTTATTTAGAGTTGAGTTGGGTTGTTGAATTTGTTTGACTTCCTAGGTCTTAACACTTTTGTATCTGCTGCAATGGATTGAATATTCTATCCCTTGATCTGGTCTTTATCTCTCCATAATGCTGTCTTGGACTGTAGACAATACCAAAGATGAAGGAGAAGACATGCACGAGATTAGATTTGAGTAAAATAACTTCAGTTGCTTGCTACCATTGAAGCATCTTGGGGAGAAAAAGAGGGGGATGTTGATGATGAACAGTAACAAAGTGAAATTAATGTGTTAGGATGGAAGAGAAAGCGGTGTTGGTGGTGAAATAAAGAAAAGTGTTGAACGAGATGGTGTACCTGTGAGTGAGAAAAAGAAAGAGAAGAGTGATGTATTTTCCTCTTTTGACACTTGTACTTGTTAATACTACCACTTATTCACCCCAACTTTGAATATAACTTAAATGTTACTAGAAAACATTGTATGATATTTAAGAAAAAAAATTAATAAAATCTATTACTATCTTAATCTTGTAAATAATTCTAAGGTAGTGACATGGGTTGTTAGTAATTATTATTAATATATATCTATTAATTTATATTCAATTAAATTTCACCAATTAAAGTTGACAATTAATATTTTAGGAAAAACAACTTGGGCGAGAGGTCACTTAGGCTGAGATACATCACTATCTTTATGTCAATCTTAAAACAAATGAGTATACTGATGAATTCTCACATATGATTCTCGTGTATATATATAATTAATTAGTTCTTACATTTAATATATATTTCATTAACTACATACTAGTAATTAATTAGTTATCTAAATTATTATACATTAATTAATTAGTTTTAATTTTATGAATTTAATTATTTTTTATATAGAGAAAACTTCAAAAAGTCATGAAAGAATGGGATGATCAACAAGCTACTCTTCCTCCTACTCAGTGAGTTGGCCTATTGGAGCTAAAACAGTATGAGACTACAAACTTTATGAACATTTGTAAAAGTCCCATCGAGATATATTCAGATTGAATCTTCTTCTTATCTTAGTACAAATTGATTTCATCGTCCGTCGATAGTTGTTGGCAATATTGAGCAATTGCGAGAACGATGGATGGTTGAGCAAGAAGAAAAAGTACAACAAATGATACAAGCAATGGTTAAAAAACTAAATGCAGAATGACAATAAAAGTTTTTCATAGCGCAACATCAGTAGTTTTCATCTCAACAATCTCCTCCTGTTTTTTACTAATAGTTCTCGCCTCAGCAGCAACAACAATATCGATCATCTCAAATTTACAGCAACAACCACCAATGTTCCAGCAGAAACAACAATACTCCCAATATTCCCAACAACAGAAAAGGCCTACAATTTTCCAACAACAACAGCCTCCGAACTCTGCCTTCCAACAGCAACAGTAACAACCAATGTTCTAGCAGGAACGATCTTTAAATAATCATCAATATGTGTCGCCTCTTTATTGCAGCTTCCTTAACCTTTAGCTGATCAAACTCCATACCAACCAACTATGCTAACAACAGGCTTGATCGTATCAGATTTAAATCAGCTGCAACCAATTATGACATCGTGGAGTAGTAGTGGTGTACTTGAAGATGACATGCAATTTTAAAACATGATGTCATTACAACTTAATAATTTTGAAGAACTTTTGTCGCCGGTATTATTCAACCAAATCATGATGGCGGGAGTGGAGGGACTGGAGTTAATGAGAGAAATTATTATGATGATAGATGTATTCGAATAATTTTTTCTATTTTTATTTTTGATTTGTATGGATAATTTAAATATTATTATCTAATTATGGAGTGTTTTACTTTTGGTTTGTATGATATAATTTATTAATTTTGAAGTGTTTTATTTTTTATAGTAATTTAATTAATTATTGACAATTTAAATAATTTGAAAATTATATGTTTAATTTTATATATATTATATTTTTAAAATTACATTTTCACTTTTAAAATTATATTAATATTAATTTTTTGAATATATTATATCTTTTTGAATATTAATTTCTAATTAATTAAAATTAATTTTTTTTATAAAGTTACCCATTTGTGCGGTCAAAACACCTACAAATTGGATTTTTTTTTTTGGTCTAACAACACAGTATGTGGAGGCCTAAAGGGTAACAAAATGTGTTTTTTTCAATGCAGGAGTGTCTCTTTGTGGCGGTCTTTGGCCGCCAGGATGTTCAAATGGCTTTTCTCATGACAACTTTGTGGTGGCTTCAGGCCTTACAAATGAGAAACAAAAATCTACCATTGTGATTGTTTTGACGGCCACAAATGATTTTGACTACATTTATAGATTTTGTTTTCTCTTTGTGGGTGTTTTTGACCTTCACATATTGATATATTTATACTCTCCTTTGCTCTTCTCTTTTATTTTTATCTCTTTTTTTTTTCTCTCATTGTTTCTTTATGTATTTCGATTTATCTCGTTTTTTTTTATTCGAGTTATATATGACAAGTGTCCTTTGTTTTTTAGAATATTTGATTTGATTTTGTGTGTGTGTGTTTTGATATGTTTAATTTGATATGCTTGCAAATAAAAAATAGAAGTGATTCCCCACCCAAAGAAACTTCGTTAGTCAATTAAACAAAAACTAAATTTATCAAACCATATTTTTTAATAGAATATGTATTGCTTCCACTAATTTATATTCAATATTGCTATAACTAAAATATTTTCGAGACTACACTAGCATGAATTAGTATTCGCTCATGAACTTTGTTAGAGTGTCTTATAATAAATGATGAGGAAGTAATAGAGCTCATGAACTTTGTTAGAGTGTCTTATAATAAATGATGAGGAAGTAATAGAGACCGAAGCTATGTGATAAAATCATAAAAATAAACAAATACCACCATATATGTATTTTATGGAGGAATGATAATTCATTGACATGATACATAGTGATTCACTAACTAACAAACATAATTATATTTATTCTCAATATATGATTATTTTGTTTTAACATAATCAATATGCTTTTAAATAATACCTTTTTAAAACATAAAGATTCAAAAAGCAAATATTAATTCGTGTAATGTATAGATCATTTACACTAATACTATATATAGAGGGGAAGGGAGTTAAACTACACTTACTATTACACCAATGGTAAACTGGTCAACAATATTTTATTCGATAAATATTTTTTTAATTTGACGTTTGATTAAAAGCTTCTATCATATAAATCATCTTTACAATCTTTTACACAAATCTAACTTCGTTTGATATATTATTGATATACATCAAAATTAAGTTTTTATTATATGACGTTAATTTTAATGCACTTCAATTATATATCGAATGATTTTAAATTTATGAAAAAATATATAGAGATGATCTATATAATACAATTATTCAAGTCAACGGTCAAATTTAAAAAAAATGTATTAAATAAACATTATTTAACGGTGTATTATTAATGGGTAATATTGCATGAGCGTAATTTGATATATAAACAAATAAAATAAGATAATTTTTTAGAAAAACATTTTTACAAATAAAATTTATTTTTTCATAAAAATAATTTTAGTGCTCATCAAATAAAACTTAATTTAATTCTGCTACCAACTCTAAAAAAAAAATCTTTTTGTGTCTTTTTGTGAAGAATGCCCTTTTCGGATAACTGTGTTGGCTCAATAATAATAGTTATATAAGAATGGACACACTTTTTGACTAGGACCCACTCCAGATAACCAAACCTCAAATAGACCTTTATCACACTTTTCTTTTCTATCGTTCTTTTTCGATCTGTTTTATCTGCAAACAAAACAAATGCATCAATCAAACTAAAAAGTTAAGATTAACTTTAAGAGAACCTACAAATATAATGGCTAGCAAACAATCCAAATATAAGGGCTATTTGATGGTTAAGATAAAATAGGATATGATATGATTAAGATTTGGATAAAGATAATCTATTTACAATAAAAAAAGTACTAATCTCTAGTTATGCTTTAACTATTTTCAATATTTTTTCAGCCGAAAAGTTTAAAAATTGAAGGTTAATAGTAAAAATGCAAATTTTTAATGCAAGGAGACAATGTACTTTTTCTCTCTCCACAAACCTAAAAGCTATAATCACTTTTTCTCTCCACTTCTTTCCATTTATTTTTTTTATTTTTCCTCTCTCAACAAACCTATCATCAAAGTAATAGAAAAACTTATCATCACTTTTTTCTCCAATTCTTCCCATTTCGCTTTTTATTAAAAAGAAGAAAAAGAAAGAAAAAAAAAAAAGAGAGAGGGAGTGAGTGACAGAGTAAAAAACAAGTAAGAAAAAGAAGAGGGAAGGGGAATAAATATGGAGGGACAAGAGGGAAAGGATAGAGGAGAAAGAAATAATGAAAAAAACGTTAGAAAGTTTATTATATTTAAAGAAAAAATAATAAAAGACTTGTCCTTCATCAAGTAAAATCATATTTTGTTTCTTTAAGTTAGAAAAAAAAAACACAAATCTAAATAGAGTTATTACACAATACTATATATAAAGTTTCTAAATTCGACAAGAAAATGAAAATTCTCATAAATATATACATACAAATTAAAGAAAAAGAGAAAAGAAGAAAGGAAATGGTAAAGAACACATAACACCGATAACATATTTTAAGAAAAGAGAGAGAAAGAAAAATTAAATTGATGAAAAAAAAAATGTAAATGTTAAAAAAAAACATTATTAATAAAATGAATCTATTATCCAAAAAATTGAATCTTAAGGAAAAGACAAATAATTGTAAAAAATTTCACTTGCATCAAGCCACAAAAGATTCAGGTGAAAAAACAAAAACTATCATCCTGTACAACATGCATTAAATCAATGAAGAATAAATATTGAATTTAGTATTTTAAAAAAATGTTAGTACAAAAGTGATCTTTCGAGTTCAAAGAGAGAAACACTTGTTCAAGTTAAAAATATTTTATGAGTGTTCTTTCTTAGAGTATGAGAGTTATTATTATTATCAGCTTTATTAAAAGCAAACACTTAAAGTTCCAATCTTTTGTATCCAACCCGATAGTGGTTTAGTTCCTTCTTCAATCTGGGGTTATCAAATTGTTAGGAGAAAATTTGGCTTGTAGGGTCAAGGTGATTAGTTTCTCAAAAGTATGGGGTTGTTAGGTTGTTTGGGAAGACTGGTTTGGAGGGTTAGGTTCTTTGTAATTCAAGGTATTTGAATTAATAGATTAAAGCCTTCTGAAGGAGGAGAATACACTACGCGAAAAATAGTATTTTACAGTGCTTTTTTTAAGCCATTTACAGCGTTTTTAAGCGTTGTAGTATCTAGCGCTGTTAAAAGATACAACAACGCTTTTTAAAATAAAATAGCGCTGTAATATATAGCGCTCAACAGTTATCTTAGAGTAATTTTACAACGCTTTTCATAAAAAAGCGCTATAAAATGTGGTTATATTGTGCGCTTGTTATAATCGTTTTACAACACTTTTTTGAAAAATGCTGTAAATGCCTTCTAAAAACACGATACTTGTTGTCCTAGGTTTACAGCGCTTTTTCATAAGCGTTGTAAATCTCTTCTAAATACGGGCTGCTTGTTGTACTAGGTTTAGAGCACTTTTTCATAAAAACGTTGTAATAGATTCAATCTTATGCACGTTTTACAGCGTTTTTTCAAAAAAGCGCTGTAATAGGTCCATTCTTATACTAGTTTTCTATTCTTTTTTGTACTATTTTTACAGCGCTTCTTCAGAAAAGCACTATAATAGGCGACTCGTTTTACAGCACTTTTTTCAAAAAAGCGTTGTAACAGGTACATTTTTGTACTAGTTTTATTAAAATGCGCTGTAAATGGAATTTTTAAAACAAGTCTTTTTTTTTTTGCATTTTTTTCAAGAAAGTGTTGTCTTTTATTTTTTTTCAAAATCATTTTCATCAAGCACATGATATTGACACAATTACTATATTTTTCATTTAAACAACAACAACAACAATCAGTACAACAATTACATATATTTCAGTACTATTTTTTACATATTCCCAACAACAATCAGTACAACAATTACATATATACATATATTTCAGTACTATTTTTTACATATTACATATTTTTTACATATTCACAACAATATTATTTTTTACAATTTCCCAACAATAATGCCAATTTCACAACCTGCCGCATGCCAATTTCTTAGTAAATTAAATAATTTTCAGTTCGATCACATACTGACACCAGTGTTCCTCTATTTCAGTTAGATCACTTTCAGAGTATGTTGGACTGAAATTGTCAAAGTACTGTGCGATATACTATTTGAACATAAATAAGTTAGAATCAAATATAAACATAGTTTATATTTGAAAATCAAAATATAATGAAAATATCGTACCGTTCTGGAATTATAGTTTGATTCATATCAACAATCTTCTTCATGAATCGCAATATATAGTATGTGCAGTCTATGTTGTTAGTTTGACGAGGGCACTATAAAATAAAACATGTAAGTTAATAAATATTTGTGCATTGATTGTAAATGAAATTTTAAATGCATAGTTAATTGTAAATGAAATTAAGTTCTATAACAAAAATTTCAAACATTTTATTGGAATCTATGTGATGTTGTTTGACTTTTTCTTCGACACTATAGCACCCCTTTGAGCTCGGAAAACTTGTAAAGCCCTATCAAATAAATGTGATTATTATAGCATTAACAAATACATTATTTATATATACATATATGTAAGAAATAAATGAATATTACTTACGTGTCGAAGATAGTCTTTATATCCGATTGATTATTGTAATGGTCGTGCAAATGATCTAAATAGTATATAATTTCAGAGGTCGCATTGATTGCAAACAGCACCCAATGTTGCCTACAACAACAAAAATTTAGTTGGCAATTTTGTTTACATAACTAATAAATTAAGTATCATAAATTAAAAAAGATATAAATAAAGAATATATAATTACCCTGAATTATATGGCGCAAGGAACAACTTATCCTTCTCTTTATTTCCCAATAGGATATCAACAACATATTTCTTTACATTAACTAGATCGAGTTTAAACATGGAAAACTTATGCAGAGACAATAATGAAAATCTATCTGACAATTTGTGCATTCACACCAACTTCTCATACAAAAACCTTCAATGAAAATGTCAAATTAGATTAATTACCAAGAAATTAAATTAATTACCAATAAATGCAATTAAAAGTAATTTTTATCTTAAATAAAGTATTTTACCTAATGTATATGCTGATGACAATAGCACTCAGCTCCTTATGATTGAGAAGTTCATAAATGTGCTCTTTACCAAGTAATTCTTCATACTCATCTCCGAAAATAGCTTTCTCCATGCTTATGATACGTGAATCATTGTTGTCCATATTCGTTTTTGCTTGTATGTCAAGACACGACCCAAATCGAGCAAGGCGTGGATGACTTATTTTTGTGAACTGATTTTCCACGATCTAGTTTTTGAATTTTGGAAGCTATATTACAATCCAGCTTTTGAAGTTTGTCAACTTTATTTTTACCACGAACATGCAACTGTGGTGCAGCTTTATTCTGGCAGGTTTGTTGTGCGGCTGGTTTTGATTGAATATGAAAAAAATGAGGTTAATCAATTTGTTAGTTAATTGAATATGAAAAAATGAGGTTAATCTGAAAAAAATGTCAAACCTTTTCTGGTGACGTGACTGACTCGTTGCGGGGAATCTTCTTGTCATTCCCTTTAGACTTTGTATGAATCTAAATAAATGTGAAATTAAAGTTAAAGAAAAAATCAGCAATTAAATATAATCAATCATAATCAAATATCATGCAATTAAATATACATATCAATTAAACATACATATCAATTAAACATACCTTATCAAGGCCAACAAGATTTTTGGGCCATGCCACGTAACTACCTATTGCTTCTCCCAAATACTTCATATCTCCATCGTTGTCTAGTATAGGCAACGGTGCATTTGGTTCAAAAGAAATCACGGGTGATACTTTGACATGGCTGGCATGGATCAGAGTGTTGGGCAATACTTCTCCCAAGGTATTATACAATGTTCCTTTTCCAACCTTGTGATGAGTAGGGGAGGATAGATACATCACGCAAGTAGAGACACCCTAAATCAATGGTTAATACGTAAGTATGTGAAACAATTAGGTTGAATGAATTTTTTATTTTATTAAGTAATTAATTACCTCTGAAAGACTTTTAAGACCAATATTGTAACTAGCGTTTTCACTCTCCATTTGTATTTCACGTTGGAGCTCCGGAAGTGGCTTTTCTTTATTCGTCTTCACCAAGAATACCACTTGCTCTGTTAGGATTTTCAGCTTCTCTAGTACTTTCTCATTTGATGGATTTGTGCGCTTCTCTTGTGAAAAATAGCTTTTTGGAGTTACGCCAAATCCTTTACCCCTCACACGGCCAAAATATTCAGGAACATTAAATATTTTACCAAGTATGTCCCTACAACTAACTTGTTTATTGTTCTCTTGATTTTCAGAACTTTGTTCTAGATTCTCCTAAAATACATGTAGGATTAAAAAGATAAGTTCAATATCATTTTTAAAATACAATATTAAAAAATATTAAAGTGGTAATATACTAACACAAAGTTGTATCACTTTTTGAACATTTTCATGATCAACAATTCCATCTTTACTCACACGAGCCTCCTTCCACAAAATATGACGACCCAATGGTTGATCGGATTGGGTCTCTTGTAGCTATTCATTAAGACATAAACAAAAGCTATTCGTTATGATCATAAACAAAATATCAATTAGAAACTATAGTTTATAATGTACCACATTATTTAAAAGTGATGTTTACTTACAATTTTTTGCTCTGAACGTGCATACCCCATACAAGATTTTTTTGTATAGATGCGTTGGATTTTTGACCCTCTCGCAATTTTCCGTACTTATACTCTATATACAAAAAATAACAATCGTGTAAAAATTTAAAATACACTATGAATATGAATAATAAAACACAAATGCTAATAAATTAATCACTTACCACAAATGCGGGGTCTGCACGGTTAGCTACAAAAGCGCTCAATTCTTCATTTGATATATAGTGTTTATATATTTTTGGAGCTTCAACATTCACATTTCCATCACGATCTCTTAAGTAGCAATTTGGATGAGATCTAAATCCCCTGTTTATTTTTCCGGCAACTCTAAGCACGTAATTTTTTCTCACCTCATCAACATCAAAAGCTGACTGCAAACCAAATAAAGATATAGTTTGAGTAAAATTATTTCAATGGAAAAAATTATAAGTAACAAAAAAGTGGAGTAAAAGAGTTACTTGTATATCATTCCACAATATATATTTTGCATCCTTCGAAGCTTTATCTCTCTAATCTTCAATTGTAATTGGGATATTCTGACAGACAACTGCACCAATATAACTTACCATCATGGAACTATTGGCCTTAATTGGCTGGCCACTTTCATTCTATCCCACCTAATAAACTCATAAAGTAAGTACATGCTTTCAAAAAAGATAAAAAATAAACAGCAAACACAGTATAGTATAACTCAAATTTAATGCCATTAGTTCTTGCTTTGATGACCTTTTGCATAATTGTTGCACCACGTTTAACTTCATTTTCATAAGTCTTAGTGTTGACAACTTCCTCATTTTGATGATCTAAATCATTGTTGGAATCCATTTATCTACAACAAGTTCAACATGCAGTTCAATATATCTTCAACAAGTTCAACATGCAGTAGTCTAAGTACGTAGCAGTATAAGTTCAACATGCAGTTTAGTGACAACAAAAATTTAATAAATACAATACCTGAAGAGTACGCAGAATATGTAATGAGGGTTCGTAGGGTTACGGCTTCGCTTAAGAAGGAACAGCGAGAAGAGTGCGCAGAAATACGAATGGTTCATAGGACATAGTAGGGTTCGCATAAATACGTAATGAGGGTTCGTATGGAGTACGTAATGTTCATAGGGATAGTAACGAAGATGGAGATGGTTTGCAATGGAGATGGTTCGTAATAGGGTTCGTAGGGATAGTAGGGTTCGCAATGAGAAAGACAATGAAGAGGAGGAGGTTTCGCAATGTCAAAAGTTCGTATGGAAGATTACGTAATGAAGAGGAAACTGAAGCGGTTTACTATTATCGGGTTATATATAAAATCCTATTACAGCGTTTTTTTGAAAGAGCGCTGTAAAAGACCTCCTTATTTTATTTTGTTAAAAGCCTATTATAACACTTTTTAGAAGCCTTTTAAAGCACTTGTCCAAAAGCGCTGTAAAAGACCTCCTTATTTTATTTTTGTAAAAGCCTTTTACAGCGCTTTTTCAAAGAGCGCTTTAAAAGACCTCATTATTTTATTATGTACAAGCACTATGTGACCCTTTTACAGCGCTTATGGAACAAGCGCTTTAAAAGACCTCCTTATTTTATTTTATTAAAAGCCTTTTACAACGCTTGTCCAAAAAGCGCTTTAAAAGACCTCTTTGTTTTATTATGTGCAAGCGCTATGTGACCTTTTTATAGCGCTTATTGACAAAAGCGCTGTAAAATTACAAGTTTATGTTCAGTTCAAGTTAAATATGTTAAATTACAATATAAGTTCAGTTTCTGTAAAATGCTAAATAATTAGTAAAATACCTATATTTGGATTTTTTTTCTTCCAAATAATTAGTTAAATACCTATATATATATATATATATATATATATATATATATATATATATATATATCAATGCTAAATTACATGATCAGCTCATATTGGGATCGGTTCAAGTTCAAGAAAAATTCCAAGTACTCAAACAAAGCTTTTTCAAGTTCAAGTTCAATATAAGCAGAAAATCAGTTTTGGCAGGTCAAACACTTAAATTACATGAACTTAGTATAAAACACTAAGATCAAGCTAAATATAAGCAGGAAATAAGTATAAGCAGAAAATCAAATAGAGTTCAAGCTAAATACTAAAATGCTAAATTCTGGCATATCAAACAATTAAATTACATGAACTCAATTCAGATTAAATGGCTTATATAAAACAATTAAACATATTAAGATGTCCTTCTTCTTTTCCTGGTGGGATTCAAATTTGTTTGTCCCTTAACGATACGAAATGATGGATTAATCCAAATTCCCTCATCATGATCATCTCTGAGATATAAACCATCATTAGTTGAATCAATTTCATGTGGTTGTGATGTTGCAAAGAAAGTATCATTACCAACATCTTCATCATTATTGTTATCATCACTTATTTTATTGGTCGATAGGACAACGGACCATTTATCATCAGCAGGATCAGTGACATAGCTGGTGTAAGAAAAGACATGTAAACTCGGACCATTTGCAAGCCACCTCAATCTTTGTGAAATTGATCAGAGGTCTATATCAAACTTTGAGTTAATGTGATTTTTTAACCATGTTATAAAACTTCGATTGTGCTCTCGAGTTATCCAATTTTGATTCTTATTCATGTTCAAACTAGATAACTGATCCATGTGTATTGTAACATACGGTTGAACCTCGTCATCATTGTGCAGAACATACAATTGTGCCTGCTCCCATTCTGTCCTTGATATAGTCATTACTCTTTCTCCAATTATCCCTTCTCCTGATATTCTTCCCGAATGACGAGACATCGGAAGCCTTATGGATTCAACATTGGACAGATATTCAGTACAAAATTCAGCAACTTCTTCGACAATGTATCGTTCAGCAATACAACCTTCTGGTCGACTTCTACTTTTTACGTACCCTTTTAATATTTTCATATATCGTTCTATCGGATACATCCATCTCATATAAGCTGGCCCACAAAGTTGTGTCTCCTTAACAAGATGAACAGTAAGGTGAACCATTATATCAAAAAATGAGGGTGGGAAATACATTTCAAGCTCACACAAAGTAACAACAATTTCCCTATGCAATGTCGGTAATTTCTGATGATCGATCACTTTACTACAAATTTCCCTGAAGAAGAAACATAATTTAGTTATGGCTTGTCGAACTTTTTCAGGTAAAAAGGAACGTATACCTATTGGTAGCAAATTCTCCATTAGAACATGACAATTATGGGTCTTCAAACCTTTTAACTTGAGGTCTTTCATACAAACTAAATTTTTAATGTATGAAGAGTATCCTTTTGGAACTTTAACTTCGTGTAGAAATTTACATAAAACAATTTTTTCCTTTCTAGATAGAGTATGAGCGGCTGGAGGTAGATATGTGCGATATCCTTTCTTCACGGGACTCAATTCATTTCTTATTCCCATATCGACCAAGTCCAATCTTGCATTGATGTCATCCTTAGACTTTCCTGGAACATTGAGTAACATACCAATAACACTATCAAATACATTTTTTTCAATATGCATCACATCAAGGAAATGTCTTATATACAATGACTTCCAATATGGCAATTCAAAGAAAATTGACTTTTTCTTCCACCCAGTTTTGACCAGCTCTCCCGCAAAAGGTTTGCCAAATTTATTGGTCAAACCTTGTACTATTTCAAGTATTTGATATCCAGTCGGTGCTAAAGGAGCTTTATCTTCCTCTAATTTTCCATACTAATGACTATAAGGTAATAATCTACGATGTCCAAGAAATACATTCTTCTTACAATGTTTCAATCGCATCCAATTTGTACTTTCTTCACATATAGGACATGCACACTGACCTTTAATTATATATCCTGATAAATTACCATATGCTGGAAAATCGTTAATTGTGCCGAACAACATAGCCCTCAAATTGAAACATTCTTTCTTAAACCCATCATAAACTTCCACACCTGTCTCCCATATATTTTTTAAATCTTCAATTAAAGGAGTCAAGTATACGTTGATATCATTCCCCGGTTGTTTGGGTCCAGAAATTAATCAGAGACAACATCATAAACTTACGCTTCATACATAACCATGGAGGTAGGTTATAAATCAACAAAATCACAGGTCACGTGCTGTGTGAGATGCTTTGAAGACCATGTGGATTCATTCCATCAATAGAAAGTGAAAGTCGTAGATTTCTTGGCTCTCTCCCGAATTCAGGATACTCGTGATCAATTTTTGCCCATTGTGGAGAATCTGCAGGGTGTCGAAACTTTCCATCTCTAATTGTTTCATCTGTATGCCATGTCAAGTGTTTTGAATCTTCTTCACTGCGATACATGCGCCTAAAACTTGGTATTATAGGAAAATACCACACAACTTTTGCTGGAGTAGATTCTTTCTTCTTATATCGAGAGACATTGCATTTCGGATACACCTTTAGTAATTCATTTTCGTTTTGAAATAAAATGCAATCGTTAGGACACGCATGAATCCTTTAGCAACTCATGCCAATAGAGCACAAAATTTGTTTCGCCTCGTAGGTTCGACTGGGAAGTTCATTATCATATGGCAACATATCTTTTAAAAGTGTTAGTAATTATGTGAAACTTTTATCAATCCATCCATTACTCGCTTTTAAGTTGTACAACTTTAATATCGCCGACAGTCTTGTGAATTTAGTACAACCATTATATAATGGTTTCTCTGCATCACTCAACGAACTGTCAAACATTTTAGGACAATCCTGAAGATCTTCTTCAACTGATTTTGCAATCTCTTCAACTCTGTCCCGCTCATATGTATCTGTGTCGAAATCAGTTGAAGCATATGTCGAACCATTCTCAAAATTAACGTTTCATTTTTTTTTTTTCTCACCAAGTCTTATCCAACATGTATAGCTTTGGATCAATTCCATCCCATACTAAATGTCCTTCCAATTCATCTGCTCTAATGCGTTTTCCAAAACAATATTTTAAACAAGGACAAACGATTCGATTTGGATCTTTTACATTCTTTACTGCAAACTCAACAAACTCCTTCACACCATTTTCATACTCTTTTGATAATTGATTGGCAGACGTCCATTTCCGGTCCATTTTATATGACCTATATAAATGCAGTTACACAAATAATAAGCTACTGATAACATTATACAAATCTATAGTACACATATCTAATATTGGAAAATGGAAACCAAGGTCCAAGTCTGATTTCAAAACATAACAAATCAACAAATTTCAAAAAAGAATAGATTTTATATGATTTATTATGTAACAATATATCATTTTTAGTGACAACAACAAATTAATAAATACAGCACTTGAGACAACGTATCCAATTTGTTTTAAAGGAGGAACAGTAGATGGGCGCTCAGTAGAGGAGATGAGGGTTCGTAGAGTAAAGGAGATGAGGGATCGTTGGGTTAGGCCAACGTATTAAATTTGTTTTAAATTTGTTTTTATTGATTTAAAGTGAATGAATTTACAGCGCTTGTATAAAAAGCGCTCTAATAAGTCCTTTAATTATGTGAAAGCGCTTGTATTTTATAGCACTTGTATAAAAAGCGCTCTAATAGGTCTTTTAATTATGTAAAAGCGCTTGTAATTTACAGCGCTTTTATAAAAAACGTTTTAAAAGCTATGTAACATAAGGTGGGAGTGCTATATTTTACAACGCTTGTATACAAAGCGCTCTAAAAGTACTCTAAACATTATGTGAGAGCGCTTCAATTTACAGCGCTTTTATCAAAAATGCTGTAAAAGCGTTGTAAACATTATGTGCAAGCACTATGTGACCCTATATGACCTTACAACAGCGCTTTTACCACAACACTTGTCAAAAAAGCGCTGTTGTATCCTCCGTTAATTTTAAAATATTATACAACAACGCTTGTATTTAATAAGCGTTATAAAAGGCGCGCTATAAAATGTTATTTTTGGTGTAGTGATAGATGTAGTCAAGTTAGCAGTGAACCAATATGTATCTATGTGTCAATTGTGCAAAAGATGATATTTTGGGATGCAAAAATACAATTTCTATATAGAAATAAAAAAAAAAACAATCAAAAAATTGTAGGGAATATATATTATTTTTTTTACCCAATTAATTGTCACAAGTGTATACCTCAATTACCTACTACCTACTTACTATTGTACATCGACAAATACTAACACGTGTCTTTATGGTACATGTCAAATATTCGAAAGTAAAAAATTTTACTTTAAAAATTGTCATTCAACTCTTAAAAAGTTTAAACATTATTTGTTTTCAAAAAAAAATATTTTATTTTTGAATTCTTTTTCATCCACATTAGTTGATGTTTGTAGCTAAATTTAGAATGTGACAAAAAAGTAGAATTTCTTTTATCTTCTTTGCTCTTATTAAGAAAAAAAATAGTAATACATCCTTAAAGAAAGAGGTGTCCCTGTACTCCAAACTGCTTCAAGCAAAATCATTTTTAAAATGGAAAAACTTGTGAAAAACTAAAAAAATAATGTTATGCATTCCACCTCCTCCAACTACTTCTCAAACCAAACAAGACTACTTCTCAAACCAAACAAGAGAAGTTTAACATGTCTCTCACCAACATCTCTCTCCAATACTAATTTTGTCTTAAAATAAATATTGTTTTAACGTATAAAAAAATATTTTAAAATTCATTCTATCTTTTTAATGTGACAAAAATGATTTTTTTTTTCTATTGTATATCCTCTAAGTAAATTTTGTCTATACTAAGTTATTTATTATATTTCATTATCTATTTATGAGGATAATTAATATAAATAGTCAAAAATAAATATTACAAAATTATAATATTCATTGATTTATTTTTATTTTGTATTTAAAAAATCTTAAATAACATTTATCTCGAAACAGTGAATGTGCTGACAAAATTATCTTCAATTCTAGCGCCGACAACTAACTATATTTTGACCAAAAAAAGAAAAAATATTGTTGACCAAAAATAAATGTCTTTTGTAAAACAAATTACTAATCCGTTCCGAACCTTTTTTTTTGGACAAGTGATCTGTTCTGAACCTAGTATTTTAATTATCCTAAGATCAACTTGAATTATGGATACTCTTTCTTTTTAAAGGAAATTACGAATATTCTAATTTTTTATGCATATTATGGATATTCTATTCAGTCATTCACAATAATAACTCAATAAAAAAATTTATGGATACTCTTCTACCTCGTCAAAAACAACTCAATAAGACTCTTTGTTAATGGAAAAATTATTTGTAATTATATATTTTTAAACTATATTTTCAATTTTCATCTTTAAAAATTTATGTGTAATTTAAATTACTAACAATGAGATAAAAAAACTTAGGAGTAATTATGAGAGAAAATGAAAAACTAATTTCAGAAATTGTACTTATGAAAACAATTTTATTTTGAGAACGAGGGATCTGTTTTAAAAATGTAAAACAAAATGACAATACATGAAATATTAAATTCATATTCTTTATATTTATCAGGATAAATAAAAATAAAGATATGAAAATCTTAAAAGCCATGAACCCAACTTATATCAAGCCAAGAGTCTTGCCTCCACTTCTTTTTCTTCTAAACCTTTTTTGCTCTTCATTATTGGTTTTGAGATATCATTTTTTGTCTAAAATCAATCTATAACTCATTTTTCTCTTGAAGATCATGTATCATTCCCCATATACCTTGTTGTTCTCATCAGACTGGTAGACATAACTACTTTTGCAATACTCTTTTTCATCACCAAGAATTAAAGATATTACAAAATCATTCACATGTTCAACTAATTCAACAGTAAAGAACATGTTTATAAGACTTGATCTGAATCCATTTTGACTCGTAAGTAATAGGATGAGTCAAAACGATCAAATTTGGGTTATTCCTTGAGTTACGCGTCTCAAATTATTTTAAGGATAAATAATTATTTTTTGTTACCATTTGATATTATTTTTTATTCTCTCTAAAAAAATTTAACATTCGAATCACTAACTTAGTAATTTATAATTTATAAAATAATATTATAAGTTATTACTCTTGAATGAATTGACAAGTATTAATCATTCGTAACTTATTATAGCGTATCTTCTTGAAACCTATTTGATCTCGTATTTATTTCGTTTTGTCTAAATGAACCCGCAACTTTGATCGGATTTAACCCGATCAAAGACTAGATAAAAGAGACATCAAATCCGACATAATCCGTTATTTGTACACCCCGCACAAACACGACCCTCTTGAAAATTGCGAGGTATGTTCATATTTAGTAAGATCCGAGGATAAGCAAACTAACCAAACATTTTTTTAAATTTAAATGATTGTGGTCTTCTTGAATGTCAACATCATACCAACCGTTATCATCAGATTGGGATCACAATCACCAATTTTAGGAATCAAATCTACGAATAAATTAATATATGTTTAGTTTGTGTCGGTAATTGAAGCGCTTAACTAACCTCCTTTTTTGTCGTAAGCCACTACACCCTTACACTATTCCAAGTTACATATGCATTTACTGTAGCACCCACAATATCTTCCCTGAAGTCACCTCTCGAAACAACAGCCTTTTATCAAAAGGTTTGTACTTATTATCCTTATTGGTGCTTCATCCCAAATAATTAATTTACACTACAACAATTGTAGTATCTAGCAACACTTTTTTAAGCAACGTGTATAAAGTGTTGCTTAAAAGTGGATAAGACAACATTTTATGGTTGTTGCCATTACTGTATTTGCAACACTATATAAACGTTCCCTAAAATATTTATGGGAACAATTTTGAAACGTTTCTGTGATAGCTTTTTGGCAATTGGCAATATATGATAATTGTCCTCTTAAGTATTTCTAAGAACATTTTTTAATTGTTATCTTTCTTCTAACAAAAAACTACATTTTTAAAATATTACTTAAAAAATTTAAAATTGATGAGATTTTTTACTAGATGAATTCTTCCAAATACATTTTTAAATATTAATTTTTTTAATTAAAATTTAAAAGAAAAAATTATTATAATGCAACGCCCAGGCTAAAATTATAAAATTTATTAAAATTGAGAAAAATTCATAATGATAAAACTAGGGTGAAGAAAAAAAAAAACCTTACATATTTGAATTATATAATCTATTTTAAGAAAAGTCATATATTAAATACACTAGCTTGACATTAACATTATGACACCAAAAAAATTAGCTAATATGTAGAGTATAAAATAGTACAAGTCTTTCAACATAATTTATCTATTTTATGATGTTTTAATCGTAAAAATAAAGTGAAGTACTATTGCATAAATTTTATTGGATTTCAAAGTAGATCCTCCTTTTTTTAAATAATAACAACATAATAATAATAATAATAATAATAATAATAATAATAATAATAATAATAATAATAATAAAATAAAACAAAAGAAGCGCAAAAACAATCCTACTCTCCCTCACGTAACTTAGCCGCCGTCACTCTCACATCCCCGCCGTCTCTCGAACTCTCTCGTCGTGCTGTCTTGTTCGCTGTTTCACTGAGTTGTTCTTGCAACAACAAGCCAAAGCACCGACGATAAGCTATGCGACTGTCTTTTTAACCCCATAGCCCATCGTTTCAGTCGACAATTGCTGCGCCGCGTGGAATCCTACACGTCCCTCCCGCTGTGTCCAAACCGCCAGTATATCTCTTCATCTTTTCATGCCTTCCACTTTCAATCCGTATCTTTCTTTTGGGAGTATCTCGATTTTAAGCTGTTAGAATTTATAGATTTCAATGTTTCTCGAATTATGGTTGCCAAGTATATCTATGAATGTCTAAGAATTGATGTTTGGAGTTTGTTTTGGAGTTTTGTTTGGAGTTTGGGTTTTAATTTCGTTCATCATCAGGATTTCAATTTAAATGTTAGTGCTGATTTTTGTTTGGAGTTTTTTTGTTGCATATAAGGTGTTTGGTATTTTGTTGCATATAAGGTGTTTGATATTTTGTTGCATATAAGGTGTTTGATATTTTGTTGAATATAAGGTGTTTGATATTTTGTTGCATATAAGGTGTTTAATTTTTTGTTTCATATAAGTTGTTTGATTTTTTGTCGCATATAAGGTGTTTGATTTTTTGTTTCATATAAGATGTTTGATATTTTGTTGCATATAATAAGGTATTTGATTTTTTGTTGCATATAATAAGGTGTTTGATATTTTGTTGCATACAAGGTGTTTGATATTTTATTGCATACAAGATGTTTGATTTTTTGTTACATATAAGGTGTTTGATTTTTTGTTGCAAATAAGGTGTTCGATACTTTGTTGCATATAAGGTGTTTGATTTTTTGTTTATGTTATGTTTCTGTTTGCGAGTTCTGTTTCATCATTTATTTTTGTTTTTATTTTATTATGCACCAAGATATCAATGAAGATGATGATGAATTATTTCAAGATGACGATGAAGGCGATGAATTTGAAGAGGATGACATAGATGACAAATTTAAAGAAGACGTTGTAGATGATAAATATGAAGAAGACACACTTGAAAGATTTAGATGATCATCTTAGATGAAATTTTTTTATCAGGCATAAACTTGATTGAAGCATCAAAAACTTCAACAAACTATATATTTTGCTAGACTCTTACTTTAAGTATTAAGCTTTATTAAAGTATGTTAGACAATTTGTTTACTACCATTTATTTGAATATAACTTTGTTAATAATTTGTGTTAAATTTGCATTATGTTTTCCTTGGTTCAATTTGTGTATGTAATTAAATAATGGCGAAATATCTAATTTATGATTTGAATTAAAATAATAGAAAAATGAAAATTTATTTTATATATATATGAATACAGTTTAAAATTGTTGCCTATAAGCTTTAGCAACATTTTATTGATGTTCTCATTAAGTTATTTTAAGGCAACATTTATCAATTGTTGTCAGATATGACAACAATTAAAAAATGTTGTCTTAGGCGCGTCGAAAAATTGTTCCCTATTCTCATAGTTTAGGCAACATTTATAAATAGTGTGTCCAAAAGTGCGAAAAAAACGTTGTCAAAAGTAATAGGCAACGCTCGTATATGAGACGCATGAAAAATGTTGCCTATGCTTTTTGGCAACATTTTTCCGTGTTTTGACAACATTTTTCAAATGTTGTTGAAAAGTAAAAATGTTGTTAACACTATTCTTTTACTAAATTTTTTTATAAACAAATTAGAGAGATTTCATTTTCTCCGACTAATTTTCGTTGCTAATTTTATTTTTTCCTAAGAGTAACCACCAAATTACTAAACACTTTTAATTTTTGAATTATAAAATAGATTTTTTCTAAAATTCAAAATAGATTTTTTTGACGGAAAAATTATAAATAGATTAAATATAAAGAAAACACAAAAATGTCTGAAAGGGCATAAACCTTGTTTAATAAAAAAAATGAAAAAGGAAAGAAAATAAAAAGACAAGAACAATAATAAACCTACTCTAATTATTGATAGTCTTACAATTGAAACAAGACTTAGAATTTTTCAAATTAGGCTTTTTGCAGGATGTCAGCTATGTACGATCAAAAACTTGACTCTTATAAGCCCATTCGGTTTTGGGGAGCAACAACGTGGAATCATATTGGAGTTTTTTTTTTTTTTGTTATGATGGAATTTCTTTATAAAGCTAGAAACAAATGAAAATCATGTGCAGCAAATAAAAAAATACAAATGAAAATCAAGTAAGCATATGAAAACAGACTATATAAGTCTTTATATATATAGCGAAGCGTCGGCATGCTATGATAGTTGGAAATACATGAAAATTGGTATTAGGATTTCAAACAACTTTCTTCAAAACTATATATAATTCAATAGATTTTGTTCTGAGATGCTTTACATCTTATAATTTATCTTGCAATTTGTTATAATTTGGGTTGAGTCTAAAATAATTTAATAAAATTAGTTTATAGAGTGAAGACTACTTACTACTTATAAAAATTTTGTCAAACTTTATTTCGTCCAAGGTAAAACTCTTAACACTTACGTTTAGAACTGAACATCTGAAGTGCGACTTGAGTGGCTCGATAGCGGTGACCTGATAACATGTTTACTGATGGATCTTAGATAAACTCTATTACCATCTAATTAGAATTTATGTTGAGTTTAACACAACATTACAAAACCACCTTATAGAGTGAGGACGTATTATCTACCACTTAAAAACATTTTATCAAAATTTATGTCATTCAATATGAGGCTCTTAACATTAACTTTATATTCAATGGAATACCAAATTATATATATATATATATATATATATATATATATATATAACCTTATATTTGTATATCTATTAGATATTTATCTACTATATTTAAGAAAATCAATGGCTACCTTTCTTTTTACCAATTAAATGAATATTGACATTTCGAATATATCTCAAAAAACTAATATATTACCAAAAATACTAAACTACTTTTTAATGACAAATTTTTAACATTGAATGTTGACAACTCATAGTTCGAACTACAAGATAAGTCATGCAAAAATACAAGAGGAATAAACAAGAACTCAAATGAAAATATCGACAGATTACAATAATACTATAAGATAGAGTAATTGAAGGGACACATGTCATTGTCTACAAAATAAAATTAAGAAACTTCATGCAGATAAAAGGATAAGATTTACATTAACAATGTTTGAAATATATGTCGGCACCTAGCGCATTATTGCTAAACCTTAGGTCAACGAAAATAACCGCCACAAACCTGATCTATCACCAAGTGGTATTTATTTAGTTTATTTTTCTCTAGATAGAAGTTTGTATGATAGAAATAAAGGTCGGGCATATATGTAGTTACTAAAACTAACTCTTAAAATTGATAATGAGTTGAAGCTTGTTGAAATACAAAATATGTGGACCAATGTCTTTAAATTTCTTTAAGATTTTAGTCATTTATATTTCTGGTGACTTCAAATTGATACCCTTTTGATTTCAATGGAATTTACATGTTCAGTCATTTACATACTTTCATTTACCATTTTCATGCTTTCAAGTCTTTAAATTTGTATGAGTAAAAAAAGTCTTTAAATTTGTTTAACTTCATGTCATTCAAATCTTTAAATCCATGCTTTCAAGTATTTAAATTTTTTTTAACTTCAAGTCTTCATGTCATTTACTTTGTGGGTCTTTTAATCTTTAGCATTTAGATTTCTTGTCATCTTTTCAATTACTGGCCATTTAAGTTTATTGCAATTTATTTTCCACATTTTAAAGTTCATGTCTTTATGATCATTGCAGTTAAATTACGTTTGATTTTACTTTCAAATGTCATTTTCATTCTATTCCAACTTATTTACATGCAATTTTACATTTTAATTACTTTTGTGTCTTGAAATCACATGCATTTTAACCAAACATAAAAATAACTTGATAAACATGTAAGGTTGTCCTGGTTACTAAATAACTTGTCAAAGATTCCACTGATTATATATTAATTTGTTATCGGATTTGGTAGATTTCTCAATCGACTAAAAACTTTCATAAACAATTGGCACCCTAGGTGGGATAGGTTTATAGTAACTTTTGTGTGTGTCATTTGCGTTTTCCGATAATAATATTCGTGTGTACATGTTTGTACGAAGTGGAAAGTTACGAAATATTAAAACATCTAATACAACTAGTGAAACTAAAAATAATATGTTTATTTCACAAATTATTGGCATGACGAGTGTTGCTAGTACAACGTCAGTTCCAACTTCTAGTAATATCGAATCTATAGTTACAAGCAGAGAAACAACTAAAAAAGTTATAGTCAATTTGCCAATTTCTTCTGAAGCAATAGATTTCTTTCAATGATGATGAAGATATGCAACCCCAAAAACGTACAAACACATGGAATGGTCAAAAAATTATGACCATCTAGCATAGTATGGTACATCAAGGGGCTCCAAGTATGCCATTTGTCACAAATGTCTTTGGACAACTCAGACAGCATCGAGGGACACCAAATATGTCCATGATAGTTGTCACCATTCGCTTTAAGGATTCCTTAAAGCCCTTGAAGTAGTTCATTAGTATATCCTTGCTTATTATATCCTCATACATGATTCTCCATACTTTAGAAAGAAGTTTATGTGCCTATTTGAGAGTCACGTTGACCTATTTATTTAATATTAAAAGGATTAATAACGAATTTTTTTAACGACTACTTAACATGGTTTTAACATATGAAAAGTATAGGCTTTACACCAGTACAAGAGTAGAAATTGTGAAAATGACTACTAGTGATTAACCAACATCTAGTTGATTTAACCCATTTAGGAGAAAATGTTTGACAAATAGAACAACTTATGCAAAAAAAGAACTAAAGAACTATTAAGCCTTTCGAGAAAGATAGAATTCACTATGTCGAACCACAAATATATGGTGATGAAATGTCAAATTCTAATATCAACGAGATAAATTAGACATAGTTGAAAAATGGCCCACGTTATGTATATTAAGCTTTGTACCTAGTACGAGGCAAAGAAAAAATATCTCATGCTAATATCTAAGTGTATACTTATGACATTATAAAGGCTAACAAGAAATTTGATATTTTAATAAAAGATAAACAAATCAAATTTCAGAAGTCCATAGATTACTAAGATCATATGAAATCAAAAACCGAAAAAAAATATAAATTATCCAATGTTGGCAATCATGCTATTAAAGATTATTTCCATTTCAAGGATATTATTCAAGAAGTTATAATGAAATGTCTCCTCAAATTTTTCTAAAAAAAACATGAAAGTGGACAATACTCTTTTCAAAAGGGAATAAAAAATGACGAGTATCTCATCCTTATGAATGTCAATATGATGACTATATGTCATTATGATGATTTAGGGGATCCATTTAAATTCTACCCACAAATGCATTAGATGTATGATGGAATCACCGAAAGAAAGAACAATAAAGTCAAACTACACACAAAGTACCTGAGAATTATAAAAGATAGCATAATGCATACAAGTCGTCTAAAAGGATGGCTTAAGTAAAGTTGAAGTGGCGAAGTTATCATTAAAAAAAAAACGGTCTCGTCAAATATGATACTCAAGACAATACCACTTAGTAAAAGTAAAGAGGCAATACCACTTGAAGCTAAAATGTTCCATAAAAAATATTTTCTATCACCTTCATATCCATAAAGGGAAAAGTAATATGGTTGTCCAAGATATGCCTGGTGCCATAATTTCTTTGTACACATTTGGTTGCTCCTCCATAGATGAATTCATTAATGATGAGTGAATGTTGGCCATCTCAACCCTGTCATAGTTAAGTTGATATACAATTAATTTATTTTGGAAGTTATGTACTTCTGACATAACTGTTTGGCATACTAGAATACTCTTCGAGAGGTTCGCCATTAGACTACAACTCGTTCTCTATTTCAATTAGACATAATTTTGTAGTTCATTATCTGCAATATGAAGACATGCAACATATATTTACTCATTAATGATATCGTTGATTGATTGCTTAATAAAAATAATACTAACCTTGTATATTTAAATCCCTTTATATGTCGTAGATAATAACATCAGATAGAAACCTCCATGTGGTGTTCCATACTTTGATTGGATCACTCATGGTATTAATCACTAACAATGTGACAAGCATTATGAATAATTGGTGTTAGAATGGTAATTCACTCGCCTTCGTAATGAAGATGCTAAAAAACACAAGAATTAAAATGTTTGAATTGTGTTGAACATTTATGAAAATCAAACACGATTGCAAATAAAAAAAAATGTCTTCTTTATCAAAATATTCAACTAATGATTGTAAATCATTTTTGTGTAAAATAAAGTTGAATCATAAAGATCTTAAATCAAATAACAGAGTTCAGAAAGAGAAGAAATACAAATATTTTTTATACTTGTTCACAACAACTGCTACTACATCTAGTCCTCCATTTACAGAGAGATTTTGCCTCAATATAATTGAGAACTTAATCCACTATTAAATCAATAGCATACAAGTTTTCTTCGTTGAGTCTCTTTAGGTTACAAGTATTCTTTTCTCTGTCTCTCTAGGATCCAAGTATTATTTCACCTCTCCAAGTACCTCTTTTTAGGTACATTCATTCAAGTATGTGTTTGAGTTGACACATAATCTTTGTTTGGATGTTTAACTCTCATTGAGAGAATAATATAATTCAATTCTTTTATCAATTCAAGTGCATAAAAACAACTTGACTGATATACATCAATTTCTAATCTTCAACAAAGAAGATTTTTTTTTTCATTCATTCATTCTTGTCTTTTGATATGTTCTTGACTTTTTCATAAATCTTCTTTGAACATTGCCTTTTTCTTTTGATACATTAAACATTTTGAAATGTTGTTTTTTTGTATTAAATTCTTCTCCTCATAATGTTCATGATTGGATGATTTCTTTTGAAATGAAGAAGATCATTGAGAGTATCATGATAATCACAATGATCAACATCGTTGATTACTGTTCTTCATAATATCTAACATTATTAATCGAACGTCATTAAATCGGATTTCATTAATCTTCTTCAGTTTTAAATATTTCAATTTTAATACTAAAGAATATATATGTTAGGAATAGTGGCGTTGGAGATCTTAACATATAGCAATAGTACACCGAGCCATTAAAGATTTGTACAATTCATAGTACTAGTCTAGGTTGTTGTTGTTGTACTGAAATAACTAGAGGATATAAATCATTTCCATGTTCTTATGTGATGTCATCAGAGGAAAAAAATCCTTTCACTTAAAATTTTTGTCTATAGACAAATATCAATAACCTTAGTTCATCTTCAATGTTGACTTATGGACTAGAGACATTCACTTTTTCATAAGATAGCTTTATTGGAGGTAACGATGCTTCATAGAATTTCCAAAGTCATTTTATTCGTTAGAGGATTTGACTTTTATAAGAGTATTAACTTTCTTAGAGACTTGATTATGATATTACTCTTGTTCTTCGAATCAAATGTTCAACAAAAGTCTTGACACATAGTTGAATTTTGTCAGAGACAAACGATCATATATTTGCGCTATTTTTTGTGTGAACAAAGGATCATTCATTGACTTATATATCCTTTACTTTTGACTTGAATATGAGCAATCAGACGTTCGTTACAATGTCTCTCATTAATATATAATGATTTGCTCTATTAATAAATATAATTACTCGTGCATTAGGAGATGATAGATGTAGGAGATGACTATCATATTAGTAATTAGTCATTGAAGGCGGCTACAATGGTTAAAAAGAGACTTGATAATTAGATGGTGGTTGGAGCGTGACCGACAAAGACGATAATGGTTGACAATGGTGGTACCGGTGATGAGAGATGGTGGTTGGAGGTGGGTTTTGGTGGTAGGTGTCAAAAATGGTGGTGGCGGTGGTCAATGGTGATGCGGTGGTCGAAAATGGTGGTGGTCAGCGGTGATGGTGGTGGTAGTTAGAGGTGGGTGGGTGGTGACGATGGAGGTGGTCAGAGATGTGGTAGTGGCGATGGTCGGAAAAGGATGGTCGGTGATGATACATGGTGGCGGCAGGTGGGTGGTCAGTGATGATGGTCATAGATGGTGGTGGCGGTGGTTACAGTTGGGTGGCTAGTTGGGTTGGTGGTGGTCAGAGGTGGTGGTGGTCGAAGGTGGGTGGTCAAAGACAGTGGTGGTGGTCGGAGGTGGTGGTTGATGATTATCCGAGTGGTGACTTTATCTATCGATGATGGCATGTTAATTTTAAAACAAAAACAAGAATTATAAAACCTATCTTTTGGATTTTGAGTTTTAAGGAAAAAATGTATTGAAATTAAGTAAAAAAAAAAAAACTCAACCCTATTTTACTAGAACAGGTTTTAGTTTTGAAATTGACATTCAAAACCAAAAACCAGAAACTCACAATCACGCTGAACGGGTTATTTCAATTTTTTTATGCACATAAGTGTGAATAAAAAATGGAGTTAATAAGGAAAACACAAAAATAGGCAAATAGTTAGTCATACAAAATTCTATCATGATTTTGATAATTATTTTCAATTGAATTCACAAATTCATAGATGTTAAACCTCTAAATTCTTATAAAATTTATGAATTAACAATTCACAACTCCTTAGAATATTAAGCCTTTAGATTATTGTTCCTCTTAGGATGTTAATCCTAATGGAAGAATTCATGTTTTTAGAGGATGTCAAGCCTTTCAAAAAAAAAAAAAAGTGAAATGCAAGTAACTATCATAACAATGACATATGTAGATAATATGCAAATGACATTCAAATGTAGATGATGTAACAAACAAATGCAGATAATGCAACAATCAGACGCAAATGCAAACGATGCAGATTATGCAACAACCTGATGTAGATGCACACACAAACAGATAATTAATTGTACTGATATATTTTTTTTCTCCTCCTTTGTCATTAGAAAAATAGGTGAAATTAAAAGTAATATATAAAGCAAACAAACAAACACATAAATTAAATAAAAATACCAAAGAAAATCAATACACACAAGCACGTAAAAATGCAAAGATAAAGTAAACACACAAGTAGACATCACACATAAATTAAACATTCACACAAATACATGGAAAGTAAATAACTCAAAATATAACTAAAGATATCAAACGACAAATTAATAACACAACACGAAATTATCAACCAAAAAAACACTACTAGAAATTTCGCTTGTAATGATCAATTTGGAGACCAAATTATTTCGGTCACTTTAGACACTGAATTCACTACGCGAAAAAACCTTTTTTACAGCGCTTTTTTTAAGCCTATTACAACGCTTTTGTTAAAAAAAAGCGTTGTAGTTACCAGCGCTGTAAAAGGATATAACAGCGCTTGTTTTTTAAAAAAAAGCGCTGTAAAAAAGGTGGATATATTGCGCGCTTGTTATACACCTTTTACAGCGCTTTTTGAAAAAGCGCTGTAAAAGGTGCACATATCCAGATGCATTGTTATGCACCTATTACAGCGCTTTTTCAAGAAAGCGCTGTAAAATGTGCACTTATCCAGATCCATTGTTATGCACCTATTACAACGCTTTTTCACAAAAGTGTTGTAGTAGGTGCACCCTATTACAGCACTTTTATGAGAAAGCGCTGTAAAAGGTGTTTTTTTTTTAGTTTTATTAAATAATATGCTGTAAATTTTAGAAGCGCTTTTTTAGAAAGCGCTTTTTTTGAAAGCGCTGTCTTTTAGTCCAGAATCACTTCACAAATTTTATTCCAAAATCATTTTCACCTAGAATCATTTCATAATCCAGAATCAGTAGTACACAACAACAAAACAGCACTAAAACACACAAGAATCAGTACACAACAACAGATTCACTATATTTTCAAATGCACAAATATTCACAACAATCAGTTCATAATTACAGCACATAACTACCATATTCACAACCTAGTATATACACAAACAGCACATATTTTCATTCAACTACTCATATTCACAACCTAGTATAATTACAGCACTATTTTCATACAACTACTCATATTCACAACCTAATATATACACAAACAGCACATAACTACCATATCCCTTACAGCTTGCCATTTCCCAGCAAATCAAATAATATTCATTTGAAGCACATATTGACACCAGTCTTCCTTTATCTCTGTTAGTTCTTCTTCAGAATACGATGGACCGGAATTGTCAAAGTACTGATATAAAAATTGAACATAAATAAGTTAGAATCAAATATAAACATAATTTATATATGAAAATCAAATAATTAAAATATCGTACCGTTTCTGGGATTGAAATTTGATTCTTATCAACAATCTCCTTCATGAATCGCAATACATAGTACCCACAGTCGATGTTGTTAGTTTGACGAGGGCACTATAAAATAAAACATATAAGTCAATAATTATTTAATTGTGTATTGATTGTAAGTGAAATTTAAAAGCATATATTTCAAACCTTTATTGGAATCCATGTGATGTTATTTGACTTTAGCTTCGACACTGTCGCACCTCTTTGAGCTCGAAAAACATGTAAAGCACTATCGAATAAATAAATGTGATTATAAATCAATGTGATCTTAAATCAAGGGATCTAGGTAGTATATAACTTCAGAGGTCGCATTGATTGCAATTAGCACCCAATGTGCCCTACAACAACAAAAAATTTAGTTTAACAACTAATAAATTAAGATCTCATAAATTAAAAAAGATATAAATATAGAATATATAATTACGTACGCTGAATTATATGGTGCGAGGAATAACTTATCCTTCTCTTTATTTCCTAATAGTATATCTAAAACGTATTTATTTACATTCGCTGGATCGTGTTTAAGCATCGAAATCTGATGCGGAGACAAGAATGAAAATCTATTCGACAATCTACGCGCGCACACGAACTTCTCATACAAAAACCTTCAATAAAAATTTCAAATTAGATTAATTACCAATAAATTAAATTAATTACAAATAAATGAGATGGAAAGTAATTTTTACCTCATGTAAATGCTCATAACAGTAGCACTCAGCTCCTTATGGTCGAGAATTTCGTATATGTGCTCTTTTTCAAAAAATTCTTCATATGCGTCTCCGAATAGATCTTTATCCATGTTTATTATTCGTGAATCGTCGCTGCCCATATTTTTTTTTGCGTGTATGTCAAGAGACGACCCATATGGAGCAAGTCATGGCTGACTTATTTTAGGAGCAGGAGCAGCAACTGATTTTACACGAATCAGTTTTTTAGCAGCAACAATTTTGGCCGCTTTATTACCCTCCAGCTTTTGTAGCTTGCCAGTTTTATTACCCTCCAATTTTTGAGGTTTGCCGGCTTTATTTTTGCCACGAACATCCAGTCGTGGTGCGGCAGCTGGCTTGCTGTGCGGGTGGTTTATTAGTTTCAATCTGAAAAAATGAGGTTAATAAATTGTTAGTTTATTGAATCAGAAAAAATGACAAACCTTACAGAATAAGTTACAAACCTTTTCGGGCGATGTGACTGTTTCATTTCTGGGAATCTTCTTATCATTCCCTTTATTAGACTTTGTTTGAATCTAAATAAATGTGAAATTAAAGTTAGCATTGTAAAAAATTCAGCAATTAAATATAATCAACAATTAAATAAAATTCAGCAATTAAACATACCTTGTCAAGGGAGACAAGATGTTTGGGCCATGCCACGTAGCTGCCAATTGCTTCGCCCAAATAATTCAAATCTGGATCGTTGTCCGGTACAGGCAACGGTGCATTTGGTTCCAAAGCAATGACTAGCGATACTTTGACATGGCCCGTAGGAATTGGTGTGTTGTGCAATACTTCGCCCGGAGCATTGCACAATGTTCCCTTTTCGACCTTCCGATGAGTAGGGGAGGATAAGTATAGAGAGCATGGAGTGACCCCCTAAAATCAATGGTTAATTAATACATAAGTATATGTGAAACAAGAAAATTTAATGAATTTCACGTTGGGGCTGGTCCGCAAATTTAATTACCTCAAGAATACTGTTGAGACCAACGTTGCAACTTGCTTTTTCACTCTCAATGTGAATTTCACGTTGGGGCTGGTCCGCAAGTTGCTTGTCTTTATTTGTCTTCACCAAGAGGGCCACTTGCTCCGTTAATACTCTAATCTTCTCTAATACTTCCTCGTTAGATGGATTTTGGCGCTTCTCTTGTGAAAAATAACTTCTAGGAGTTACGCAAAATCCTTTCCCCCTCACGCGGCCGGAATATTCAAGAACATTAAACACTTTACCCAATATGTCCCTGCAACTTCCCTTGTTGTCCTCTTGATTTTCCGATTCAAGATTCGCCTAAAATACACATAGGATTAAAAAGATAAGTTCAAAAACATTTTAAAAAATATACTTACACAAAGTTCTATTACTTTTTGTACATTTTCGTTATCAACCACTCCATCTTTATTTACACGAGCTTCTTTCCACAATATATGACGACCCAACGGTTGATCGGATTGGGTGTCTTGTAGCTATTATCGTTAAGATCATAAACAAAATATTAGTTAGATAGTATAGATTATAATATACCACACTAATTAAATATACCACATTAGTTAGATAGTATACTTACAAGTTTTTGCTCTAGACGAGCATATCCCATACGAGATTTCTTGTATGGGTGGGGAATAATTTTTGCCCTCTCGCGATTTGCCTTACTAATATTCTAAATAAAAAAAATAACAATCTAGTAAAAATTTAAAATACGTTATGAATATGAATAATAAAAAACAAATGCTAATAAATTAATCACTTACAACAAATGCGGGGTCGGAACGTTTTGATACGAATGCGCTCCATTCCTCATTTGATATATAATGTTTATATATTTTTGGAGCTTCCGCAATCGTATTTCCTTCACGGTCTTTTAAATAACAATTTGAGAGGTGAGATTTAAAGCCCCGGTGTATTTTCCCGGCAACTCTGAGCACATAGCTCTTTCTCACCTCATCAAGAACAAAAGCTGACTGCAAACCAAGTAAATATGTAGTTTGAGTAAAATACTTCAAAGCAGTATATTGTAAAATTTATAAATAATAGGGTGGAGTAAAAAAATTACCTGAATATCAGCCCACAACACATCTTTGGCATCCTTCAATGCCTTATCTCTCCAATCATCTATTGTGATTGGTATATTTTGACGAACAACAGCTCCAATATAGCTAACAAACATGGAACTATTGGGGTCAATTGGTTGACCACTCTCATTCCATCCAACCTAATAAATAGTAAGTAACTCAATGTATTAACAGCAAACAAGGTATAATATATTAACAGCAAACAGCAGATACAGAAAACAACAAATATACCTCAAATTTTTGCCCAGTACTTCTTGCTTTTATAACATTTTGCATTATTGTTGCACCACGTTTGACTTCATTTTCGTAAGTCTTAGTGTTGCCAACTTCTTTATTTTGACAATCTAACCCCTTGTTGGTATCCATTTATCTACAACATGCAGTTCAACATCCACATATATAACATGCAGTTCAACATCAACATATATACAGTTCAGTTCAGCACATCAACATGCAGTTCAGTTCAGTTTAAGTACGTAGCAACAAAAAGTTAACATGCATTTTAGTGAAACAAAAAAATAATAACTACAATACCTGAAATAGTCCTTGTAAAATGCTTAGGGTTACGGGTTCACAGACGAACGGCGCAAAAGACGATGAAAACGAGGACGAACGGTTACGAACGATGGTAGGGTTACGGGGTTCGCAGACGAAAACGAGGATGAAAACGGGTAACTTGAGGATTATGATGTTTACGTAACGATCGTAGGTCTAGGATGAGAGTAAGTAATGAGGAAGAAACAAGGAAAACTGAAACTCTCGTAGGGTTCGTAGGGTTCGCAAGGAGAAAGAGAACTCGCAGAGGAAACTGAAAAATTTACGTAATGAACATGAAACTGAAGAGGTTTACTATTATATATATGACCCTATTACAGTGCTTTTTTAAACAAGCGCTGTAATAGGTCTCATCATTTTATTTTTAAAAGCCTATTACAGCGCTTTTTCATAAGCCTTTTAAAGCGCTTGTCAAAAAGCGCTGTAATAGACCTTCCTATTTTATTTTTTAAAAGACCCTTTTACAGCGCTTATGTGGAAAGCGCTGTAAAAGACCTTCCTATTTTATTTTTAAAAAGACCCTTTTATAGCGCTTGTGTGGAAAGCGCTGTAAAAGACCTTCCTATTTTATTTTTTAACCCAATTACAGCGCTTGTTTAGAAAAGCGCTATAATAAGATTCTATATATTAAATGACTCTTTGTTTTACCATGTCCAAAGGCTGTTTTTTACAGTGCTTATGTGGAAAGCGCTGTAAAAGACATTCCTATTTTATTTTTTAGCCACATTACAGCGCTTTTTTAGAAAAGCGCTCTAATAGGGTTCTATATATTAAATGACTCTTTGTTTTACCATGTCCAAAGGCTGTTTTTTACAGCGCTTATGTGGAAAGCGCTGTAAAAGACATTCCTATTTTATTTTTTAGCCATATTTCAGCGCTTTTTTAGAAAAGCGCTCTAATAGGGTTCTATGTATGAAATAATTCTTTGTTTTATCATGTCCAATGACTCTTTGTTTTACAGCGCTTAATTCGTGAGCCCATTTACAGCCCTGTCCAATAAACCCTAAACCCTAAACCCTATAATAATATAGTTTCTTCCAAATTAGTTAAATTATTTTTACATAAGCCCTGTAATAATTTATTTCTTCCAAAATAGTTAAATTATTTTTTCTTCCAAATTGTGTTTAACTGATCAACTCAAGTTCAAGCTAAATTGTGTATAACTTGAACTTAAATTTTTTTTTGCTAAATTACATGTATAAGTTGAGTATACAATTACATACAGTATAAGCATAAATACCAAAATGCTCAATATGTTTGTAGATCCATTAATGATGCCAAAACATTTGTTTGTCCAATACATAAATACCAAAATACCAAAACACATTAAGATGCCCTTCTTCTTTTCTTGGTGGGATTCACATTTGTTTGTCCATTAATGATACGAAACGATGGATTAATCCAAATTCCCTCATCATGATCATCTCTAAGATTTAAACCATCATCAGTTGAACCAATTTCATGTGGTTGTGATGTTGCAAAGAAAAGATCATTACCAACATCTTCATCATTATTGTTATCATCACTTATTTTATTAGTCGATAGGACAACGGACCATTTATCATCCGCAGGATCAGTGACATAAAACACTTGTTGAGCTTGCGACGCTAAAATAAAAGGCTCATCTTTGTATCCCACCCTATTAAAATTGACAAGCAAGAACCCTGACTCATCAATCCAAACGCCATTATTATTATCGACCCACTTGCAACCAAATATGGGAACACGAAACATTGTGTAGTCTAGCTCCCATATGCGCTCGATAACCCCAAAATATGGTAGATTTGCATATATTGGGTTCTTGTTTTTTTGCACTTGAGATATGCATCGCTTCAGCTACGAGAGTGACTCCGCTATTTTGCATAGTTGTTTGATCATCTTGTTCTTTTGTATAAAATGTGTAGCCGTTTATTACATAACCGGTGTAAGAAAAGACATGTAAACTCGGACCATTTTCTTCCACCCAGTTTTGACCAGCTCTCCCGCAAAAGGTTTGCCAAATTTATTGGTCAAACCTTGTACCTTCTCAAGTATTTGATATCCGGTCGATGCTACAGGAGCTCTATCTTCCTCTGATTTTCCATTGAATGCATTTCTCCACCCACGATACAATGTTTCAACCGCATCCAATTTGTACTCTCTTCACATATAGGACACGCACACTGACCTTTAACGCTATATCCTGATAAATTACCATATGCTGGAAAATCATTAATTGTGCCGAACAACATAGCCCTCAAATTGAAACATTCTTTCTTATACCCGTCATAGACTTCTACACCTGTCTTCCACATAATTTTTAAATCTTCAATTAAAGGAGCCAAGTATACGTCGATATCATTCCCCGATTGTTTGGGTCCAGAAATTAACAGAGACAACATCATAAACTTATGCTTCATACATAACCATGGGGGTAGATTATAAATCAACAAAATCAGAGGCCACGTGCTGTGTGAGATGCTTTGAAGACCATGTGGATTCATTCCATCAGTAGAAAGTGCAAGACGTAGATTTCTCGACTCTATCCCGAATTCAGGATACTCGTGATCAATTTTTGCCCATTGCGGAGAATCCGCAGGGTGTCGAAACCTTCCATCTCTAATTCTTTCATCTGCATGCCATGTCAAGTGTTTTGAATCTTCTTCACTGCGATACATGCGCCTAAATCTTGGTATTATAGGAAAATACCACACGACTTTTGCTGGAGTAGATTCTTTCTTCTTATATCGAGATACATTGCATTTCGGACACGCCTTTAGTAATTCATATTCATTTCGAAATAAAATGCAATCATTAGGACACGCGTGCATCCTTTCATAACTCATACCAATAGAGCATAAAATTCGTTTAGCTTCATAGGTTCTACTAGGAAGTTCATTATCATCTGGCAACATATCTTTTAAGAGGGTTAGTAATTCTGTGAAGCTTTTATCAGACCATCCATTACTCGCTTTTAAGTTGTACAACTTTAGTATCGCCGAAAGTCTTGTGAATTTAGTACAACCATTATATAATGGTTTCTCTGCATCACTCAACAAGCTCTCAAACATTTTAGGACAATCACGAAGATCTTCTTCAACTGCTTTTGCAATCTCCTCAACTCGGTCTAGCTCATATGTATCTGTGTCGAAATCAGTTGAAACATATGTATCTGTGCGAGTATTATCATTGATTTTCTCACCATGTCTTATCCAACATGTATAACTTTGATCAATTCCATACCATACTAAATGTCCTTCCAATTCATCTGCTCTAATGCGTTTTCCAAAACAACATTTTAAACAAGGACAAACGACTCTATTTGGATCTTTTGCATTCATCACTGCAAACTCAATAAACTCCTTCACTCCATTTTCATACTCTTTTGTCAATCGATTGGCAGACATTCATTTCCGGTCCATTTATATGACCTATATATATAAATGCAGTTACACAATAAGCATGATTTCAAGTCTGATATATTATGACCTATATATATATATATATATATATATATTGATAATACACATATAAATAAAATTTATCAGAAACCCTATTATATCATGTAACAATTTATATCAGTAAGCATGATTTCAATTCTGATATATTATGACCTATATCAGTGTGATATATTATAAATAAAATTTATCAGTAACAATAAACATTATTTCAAGTTTTTGATATATAAATTAGTGGTACAACAGCGCTTGTTTTTACAAATTATATCATGTAACAATGTAACAATTTCAAATTATATCATGTAACAATTTATCAGTTTGAATTAGTGACAACAACAAATAAATAAAATAAATTTGAATTACATGAGACAACGTTGATGATCAATTTGTTTTAAAGGAGGAAGAAGTAAATCAATTTGTAGATGGGCGCACATGAGGGGTTCGCAGGGGAGGGGAGATGAGATTTCGTAGGGTTTTGACAACGTATTAAATTTGTTTTAAATTTGATTTTATTTACTTAAAGTGAACGCTTCTTATTTGAAATGAATGATTTTACAGCGCTTTCTAAAAAAGCGCTCTAATAGGGCCTATAAAAATTTAATGGGCAAGCCTATTACAGCGCTTGTCTAAAAAGCGCTGTAATAGGTCAACCAATGACACAAAGCACAAGGCTTTTACAGCGCTTTATTTTAAAGCGCTCAGAAAGCACTGTAAAAGCCTATGCAATAGCGCTTGATTTACAGCGCTTCTTCAGAAAGCGCTGTAAAAGGCTATGTGATAGCGCTTTTTGACCCTATATGACCCTACAACAGCGCTTTTTTTACAGCGCCTGTAAAAAAAGCGCTGTTGTAGCCTCCGTTATTTTTAAAAATTTATATTACAGCGCTTGTATTTAATAAGCGCTGTAAAAGACCCGCTATAAAATGTCATTTTTGGCGTAGTGATTAGAGACCAAAATATAGAACTGTATATAGAATCATTTTTTCGTCACTAAATCAGTTGCATGTGGTATTTAGAGACTGATTTAGCGACTTAAGTTTTAGTGACTGAAAAATCGGTCTCTATTATTTATATTTCCTTTTTAATTAAAATTGGTTGACAAAACTTTTGTCAATGTCTATTTTTATGATTGAAAAATTTTATAGTTCCCTCTCCACTTTTCACTAAAATAAAATTTCCTCTCTAATTAAGAAACAAGCAAAAGTTCGTTTCAAACAAAATAAAATCCCCTCTTCAATTTTCACTAAAATAAAATTCCCTCTCTAAACTCTCTAATCTGTGAAACAAACCCTAAACTCTCTAATCTGTGAATCAAGCAAATTCGTTTCATCCATTTCATCACCACTTCTCCGTTTCATCACTCACTTCCCTCACAAAATCCATCATTTCACGCTTTGCTTCGGCGAAACAGAAATACATAGCCACCACCCATAAATAGAAAAACACAAACAAATAATTGTAAATGGTAAGTTTCTTTAGTTTTCTCGTGAATGTGATAGTTTCATATCTCTTGTATGCCTTACATGAAGTAGCAATGTCGATTTACAAGAAAGGGGGGTTTGAATTGTAAATGTTCCTATTTAAAAATTCCTGAAAAAAACTTAAGAAAATAACTCAAGATTGATCTTGGTTGTGAAAATAGAAAACGGAGAACGTTCTTGGTTTTAACCAGAAAAACGGAGAACGTTCTTGGTTAGTTAAAATCAGTAATTCAGTTTATGTATTTAACTTGATAATCAATCAGACTGAAAGTAAATAGATAAGGGAAGAGATACCACACAAGGATATATCCTGGTTCACCCAACTCGGGCTACGTCCAGTCCTCACAACCGTGAGATTTTCCACTAAGTGTTCAAAACAAAGAACCTTCTTGGTTTTACAGCACCTAGCTCAGATCAACCTTGATCTGTTACAATATTAAAACCTTTCCACCCAGAAAGGAGTTCAATTAGGTCACCTATCAACCTTGATAGGATTTCTTACAATCTACCCAAACTATACTAAACTCTTATAGTTTGAGTTTTACAATAATGATGAGATTGTTTTGTTAGAATCTGAGATGTCTCAACTCTTGTTTGAGATCTGATTCTTTGACAGAGAAATACAAGAAAATGATTCTAAGAATCGAATGGGAAAAATCAGAATTGATTCAATGTATGTGACTGAGAGTATTCAAGTATGTAAGTGTATGTGATTGATGAATTTTCTTAGTACTTGAAGCTCTGATTTTTCCTTGAGCTTGGCCTTCCTTTTATAGGTGATTTGAGCAATTAATTCTGGTCAGAAAGAGCTGTTGGGAGTGCTCTGTTTTCCTCTAACACAAGCAACCTTTCTGTTGAAAAAATAATCCATTGATGTGACAGTTTTGGTTCTTGCTTGACTGAGCTGTTTTGCTCAATTTCAAACAGATTTTCTGCGCTTTTAATGACCCATTAAGCTTCGAAAATACTGGATGATAATTGGGCTTCGATCTGGGCATTTGATTTGATCCAAAATAGTTTGGAAAGTAATGAACAACTTCTGCGGAAATAAGAGAATCAATTATGCAGAAACGGAGATTGATATTTGAAGCTTCATATGTAATTATTGATGTTACAGCTTCGATCTGGAGTTTTGATTCTGTCCAAAATAGTATAATGAATGATTATAAACATCTGCAGAAGTAAGGAGATCAATGCTGAAATTCTGCAGAAACGGAGATTGATTCTGCCAAAACAGCTTGGAGAATGATGACAGTCTGCTGGAGAATGATGGCAGTTTGCTGGAGAATGATGACAGTCTGCTGGAGAATGATGACAGTCTGCTGGAGAATGATGACAGTCTGCTGGAGAATGATGTTGAAAATTCTGGAGACTAATCTGAACATTCTGGAGACTGATGATCATTCTGCAGATTGATGTTATCATTTTGGAGACTGATCTGAACATTCTGGAGACTGATGATCATTCTGCAGATTGATGTTATCATTCTGGAGAATGATGTTAGCATGCTGGAGATTAATGTTAACGTGCTGGAGAAAGATGTTAGCATGCTGTCAAGAATGTTGACAGTCAAGTTCAAATCTGTTTGGTCTTGCTAGTTTGTGATCTTCTCTCTTTGCGATCCGAATGCCTTCTTTGACTATAATGATTTCTACTTGTTCCTTGCCATGTACTGATGAACTAGTACAAAATTCAGAGGCAAAAGCTTCGTTGAAATAGTGGAGATTGATTGGTCAAGAGGCTGTGACGATCATTCTTGAAACTGGAGAACATTCTCCGTTTTCCAGATTTTGTTGTTTCTTTATATGTTCAGTTTTTAATTGTTTTCTTTGCTTTGCTTGATTCCTATCTTTGATTAATACACTCAAACACACATGTTAAAAACCAACACACTTAGAATCATAATTAACATTCTTAATTAACTTTTTGTTTGTTTTCATCAAAACATTAAATTGAGATTTTGTCTCAACATTACATACCATACACAACCTATAACCTAAAAATAATTTATTTGTTCATTTATTTATTTTAAGTCTTTGGTTTCTTACACAAATGGTTTATTTTATTTTTCTTCTTGGTAGATGTTTAATTTTAAAAATTGTTAATTATAATGTATAGGCTTTGCTTAATGATATTATAGAATATGGATATCCGGCAGAAAAGTGGAGTGTTGGTAAGAAAACCATTAATTGTGGACTTTGGGTCAAGGGTGACGACGAATGAGTTGAAGAAATCTACTATTATGGTATTGTTAAATAGATTTTGCAAGTTGAATACCTAGGAGAACCAGCCAAACAATTAGTTTTATTTAATTGTGAATGGTTTGATGTTTTTGCCAACACTGGCATGAAGGTTCAACACCAATATGGCATTGTGGAGGTTCATCGCCGTAGAAGATATTCAAAATATGATCTTTTCATATTTCCAACAAATGCTATTTAGGTGTATTATGTACCTTACTCAGAAAAACTAAAAGAAAAAGTTGATTGGTGGGTTGCCATTAAAACCAAACCTAGAGGCACAGTCGATGATCAATATACATTAGAAGTTGCATATCAAGATTCAACATCAACCACTACAAATGTAGCTTTTGCTGCAAATGATGAGTTACTTGATCATTTGAGAGATGAAGGGGAAAATTAAGAAGTTGAAATGAATATTGAGGTTGCAAAAGACCGGGATGAGGAAGAGGATGAGGATGACGACAAGGATTCAAACGAATTTGATTCAGAAAATGATTCTGAAAACCACTATAAGTTTCATAATAATGATAACGATAATGATGATGGTAGAGATAATGATTATTAAATTTTAATATTTTTCATTTTGTGGAGGTGATGAATTTATTACTATACTTTATTGTTGTTTTTATGCTATAAACATTTTAATTGTATCTTTTTATTAATTGTAGATGGCAGATAAAGATAGAGGAAAAGAAAAAGCTCTCAAGACTCGTCAATTAAAACAACATTCCAAACGTTCAAATACAAATCCTCCTTTTATACAACCTTCTGCATTATCTCATACTACTACTCCATCATCTAGGACATCTCATGTTGCACTTCCTCTAGTGACATCTCATGTTGCACATCCTCCTAGTACATCCCATGTTGCACATCCTCCTAGGATATCTCATGTTGCACCTCGTCATAGTTCATCTCATGTTGCACCTTATTCTAGTTCTCATGGTGCACCTTCTATGACGTCTAATGTTGCACTTCCTCATAGTTCTCTTCCCCCAAGGACTTCTAGGACATTTGCTACTACCTCATCACCTAGGACATCTCATGTTACACCTCTACCTAGGACATCCCATGTGACACCTCCACCTTTGATACGAGGGGTAGAATCACCATCTAATTCACAACCATCTCATTCTGAAGGAGCGCATAGCCTAAGATCCAATGAAATTGTCATTGCATTTGAGACACAAAGCAATGGTGGCAAGCGAACTTTATACCTTGATGGACAAGGGTAAATATATACATATATTTTTAGTTATTTAAGTATATTATATAAACATCATAACTACTAATATGCATTGTTTGTAGATTTTTGTCTTCGCATCCTGCGGCTAATGGGATTCGAGATATCATCAAAAGTAATTTTAGTAAGCCATGACCCTCATGTAAAAAAATACACATTAAGGTATATTGTTTCAAGGGCACCTTTAATAAGTTTAAAACTAGAACAACAATGTGTTCTTTATTCTCTCCTTTATATTTTAACTGATAATGTCTTATGTCTTTAAAAAATATTACCACATGCTAACCTATTGATTGTTTATATATACACATAATAGATTTAATATTTGTCCACCAGATGATCTGTGGGCTAGAAAGAACTTTGAAATACGAGGTGCAACAGTAATAAAAAATAATCTAAACAAGGTTTGTAGCTCAATGAACAGACCGAGGTGGATTGGTCAGGATGTTTGGAATTCCTTACGTGATCATTAGGGAACTCAAGGATTCAAAAAGAAGAGCATACAAGCAAAAACAAACCGAGCACCTGACTGTGGAGGTTTTGGAGGGTCCCTACACACCTGTGGCTCTATCACCACATCCCAACATAAAGTTAATTTGGTTAAGCTTCCTATCCTTTTCTATATTTTAACTTTTATATATGATTTAATATGTAATTGTAATGTGTGTGCTTTGCTGTGTATAACTTCTATTAATTTTTAGAGAAATGCATGCACTAATCAAATTGGAAACAGTGTGTGTGTAGTTCAATGTTTGTGTTGTTCTTTAACTTTTACACAATATAATTATGTGGTGTTAAATTTTGTTGTGTAAATTTCAATTTTATTTTGCAATTTAATTCTTGTAATTTTGTTTTGTAAATTTCATTTTTATTGTGCAAATTAATTTTACATGTTTACAAGTTTTTAATGTTGAGTTTTTATTTTGTTGTTAGACGGATTTTAATGACATCCCTCCTAGTCATTCTAATTTTTTTCTCCACACACATAAACATGGCAAGGATAAAACTTGAGTTGATAAAAGATTGGAATATGTTCATGTAAGAGCTTTCAACTTTAAAGTGTATTATTTATTTTTTATGTTGGTTTTATTCTATTTTAGTGTGTTTTCAAATATTAATTAGCTTTATATTTATGTTGATAGGACAAATTTAAACGTAGGTTGGAAGAATTGACCAAAGAAACAACTTTACAACGAACTCCCCCACCAAATGAATTAGATGTGTGGTGTGAGGTTGCAGGAATAAAAAGAGGACGAGTATATGGTCTTGGAATGAAATCTACTATATTATTAGGGAGACCATATTATCTTGGGAGATGTTCTTCATCAATGGAGTGGATACAAAGACATGAATTTGAAGAAATAAGAAATAAAAGAGATCAACTTCGAAAGGAATTGGTTAATACAAATAGAGCAGTTGAGCGCAACAACCACTTGATAAAACAATTGATGAATAACTTGAACTTTAAACCTATGCCATATACTAGAGATCAAATTCATGAAGATGAGATTGGTGATCATGATGCTGGTGATTTTGATGATGAGATTGGTGATAATGATGCTCGTGATCATGATGATGAAGAGTTAGATGGATAGTGATAAGTTAATCCTAAGAACCAATATGTTGCAATTTTTTATGACTAAATATATTATGTTTAAACTAAAATTTTATCTGTATTATTTTGAGTACTTAGAAATATTACTTAAATATATTATATTATTTAGTTATATATGTTGATATGATTAATGCTTTTAAATGATTTTGGTGTATGAATTTTTTAGATATTGAAATCAAATTAAAAAATTGTTTCTATTGTTCTTTTAGACAATAAAGTAATGGATTTACAAAAAATGATATCATTTAGAGACGGAATTGGTAACCAAATATTTAATAAAAGTAACAATTTAAGTCACAAATTTCGTCTCTAAATCAGTCGCTAATGACATAGCAGATTAATTCAAAGTGGTTGCTAAGTCTCAAACTTTAGTCACAAAATTCAGTCTCCAAAATTGGTCACAAAATTCAGTCACAAAATCGGTCACATAATTCGGTCACTAAATTTGGTCGCTGATTTGGTTGCAACAACTAGTGACTATTAGTTTATCAACGAAATTTAAAAGGTTGCTAATTCAGTCGCTACGAGCCACATCGACCGATTTTAAAACAATAGCGACCGATTTATTGGTCACTAAAGTCGAAATTTCTAGTAGTGAAAATAAAGTATGAAGTAGAAATAAGCAAAAAGATAAAATTGAATTAATTTTAAGAAAAGGATTACAATCACTAATGGAAAGATAAATGAAATCCTAAAATGAAATCTAGAATCTTCTAAGAACGTCTCTTAAGAGTTCTGTAGCTTTTTCCATTTGATTGGTGACAAAATCCAGCTTGTGATGAACTTCTTGCAAAGCTATCTGAGCTTCAAATTGTTCAAGAAGAATGTCGTTTACCATTGAAACAACTTTAGATGGTGGAATTTGTTGCTTCTTAGTGGACGAGGGTTACTTCCTTTTCCTAGCAGACGAAGAGTCGCCATCCATAGTAGAAGAGTTTGAAATAAGTAGAAAACAACAAAAAATATTTGTGAGATAAGTGAAGAATATTAAGTAATAAACAAAACATTCAAAAGATGAGAGGAAAACATGTACATATAACATGACGATCATTTATGACACACCAAACTTATTTAAAAGACTCGAGACAATGAGTGAAACAAGATGAAGAATTGTGGATGGAGAAATGAGAGAAATAAACATTTTAAATAAAATATTTAAATGAGTTAAAGTACGATAGAAAAAAGATAAATTTATTAAAAAAATACCTTTAAATAAAAATAGAGAGGCTGATAAACTAAGAAATAGAAAGATAAAAATAAACTAAATAGAAAAATATAGTAATCCAAATTTAAGAAAATAGAATGAAAACAAATTTTAGACAATTAGCAATTTTTAGATAAATATAACTTTTTCTACTTTTCAAGTTTCAGTAACTTTAAAAAATTGAACAAACGTAAAGAGAATAAAGCAAATAATAAAGGTAAAACAAATATAAATTATAAATGAAATCAGATGCAGAACGATAACTAACGGAAAAAAGAAAAATAGAGATAAGAAAACATTAGTATTCATATTACCATTCTAACATATTCAAATTACATTGCAACTATAATACTTATTACAAAGGGCTAAATATAAAAATGGGTTAAAAATAAAATCCTAATGGTTTTCTAGGGATTTGTAAACTTGATTCACTTATTAAATTACATATTAGGTTTCCATAATCAACTAAATCTCTACATTGACGCTCTTATTAGTGAGGATTTTTACTGTTTGAACTTTCATGTGATAGTGAGATGAAGAAGTTTTCCTATCCAAGAACCTACCTTATGACTTGTTAGACAAAACTAAAGAAAAAGAGATATTGAAACTTCTCTTTTTCTCTAATTGTTATTGACTTGTCTAATAGACCTTTCACTAAATATTGAAATGGAGATATAATCTTCCAAAAATACAAATCTCTAATAAAATTGTAGGTGCTCCAACTCTTCTTCATCATTGTCCTCAGACTACTCTCCATTACAAGAGATTCAAAACAAAATGAGACACAAGTCTCTCAATGATTTTTCTCGCTACAATCTTGTGTTCAAGATTTTTAGTAGGATAGAGAGACACTTGCATCAAAGATTTACACACATGTGAACCTTTAAACGCATTTTGTGAACCATCTTGCATAATTCATCTTTTTTACTGTAGTTCACATATGTAACGAATTTAAGATTTACGAACTCTTCAACATTGAAGATAAGTAGTTCATTTTTTATGAAGATCTTAAAGTCTTTCTAAGAGTACAGTATAAGAAGAAGATCATTTAGGAAGGAGAAAATCATTTAGGAAGATGAAGACTCAATAAAGGGTGCCATATTGAACTAGTTTTTCTTATGGGGCTTTACGTTGAAAACTTTAGGATGTAAAGAGATTGAGGTGATGAGATAAAAATGGTTTTGAAAAACACTTGAGAAAAGAGGAGTTTAAATAGGAAACGAACAAGTAGAAACCAAAACTTTGGTTTCAGCAAAGGGTAAATGTTTTACCATCCAACACCTAACGATGTAAATAAGTATTGGCTACTAATTCATCGCAAAGTACATTTTCAAAGATATATAATTGATTAGATCAGAGATTTCAATGAAAATAAAGAGGGGATTTCTTAAATTGCATTGGAAGATTTCAATTTGAGATAAAGTATACTAAAAACAAATACCAAAAATAAATAGGCGATAAGATCAAGGACATAAAATCTCTCTATACAAGATAGAGAATCTATATCACCACTACTAAAGCTACAAGCAAACTATAAACTATTGAAGCAAATACATGAAAAAAGAAAGATTTATATGTACCTAGATAAGGTTAAAACATAAGAAACATATAAAATTAATAAGACTATTTCCTAGGAAATCGAAGATATGATAGAAAAGCATAAACATATAAGACAAAATAAACAAGTACTTACGAATTTAAATATTAAAATAAATTTCAAAGTACCTAACTATATGACTGACAAGGATGATTTATAAATTTTGTCATTACTCTTGTCTTACAAGAGTTTTCCAATCACTCTTTTAGATGATCTTCTAACTAGATGTAGAATTAGCTTGGTTATGATCTTTCTTTCTTCTAACACATTAATCAACAGATGCAATCATTTGCTTTTTAGCTTTGACTTCATAGAAATAATTCTCAAATGATTCATGCGTATTATGTATCATAGGAAAATATCTTCTCTCGATCAGATAGATGAATAACTTCGGACTTTTCAATTAGATGATTGCCAAAGTATATCTAATTGAGGAAAATGTGTGTACCATCCAAACATTTTCTTTGATGAAAGACTTCAACCTTTTACCATTCAACCTTCAAAGTTTAACCTTAAAGTGTAGGGTTGAATTACTGATCACTTCTTATAGAAAACTACAAGCACATTTAAACACATAACATAGATCATTGAAATTTTATTAAACTTCTCCCTATTTGGTTAGTGTTGACATTGTTGAAATGCAGCATAATGTTTCCATTATTTTGCACTAACAATTTTGTTGCATCGACTAATACTTCTTCTCATAATCAGGTAAATTTTAGTATTTTCATTGAAGAGTTTCAAGGACATAAACAAAAATTTGATAAAGATTTATCACAAATACTTTAATACAATATTCAAAAACATTTATGCAGATCATTGATTCTCAATTGATTTTTCTAGCTGCATTGTAGACGTCTAATCACATTTTGAAATGTTTTTTTAGATAATCTAATCTAAAATGATATCTCACATTTAGATTTAGATTCAAATTTTTTTTACTCTATTCAATGAACACAGTTAAAATCCTTTTCCATTTTGGTTCTTCTTTGTTAACATTCAGTTATTTCAATACAGAGATAAACAATATCATTGAAGAGTGATTGCTTAGACATAAACAATATGATTGTAACATAAATAATCAAGTTTGCAAATTTTTAACTACAAGATTGATTGCCAAGAAAACTTTTTCAAAATGACTCTTGTTAAGAGATGAAATTGTCATTTGAGAAATAGATTATCTGCTAATGCATTTTATCTATTATCAGATAGCAATTTCAATCTACAACAACCATAGTTTTTGTCAATCCATGATTTTTAAAGAAATAAAAATTTGAATTTCAAAAATAGATTGAAAGTAGGATTGAAGAAAAAACATACGGTCAGTCAAACCATTTAATTGATATTCCTAGTAGTAAAGAATATTTCCTCTTACATAGTAAAGTGTTCAATCAAAAGATTGAGCTCTGATACCAACTGAATGTGCTGGAAAACACAAGAAAATGGGAGGGGGTTTGAATTGTGTTGACTATTTATGAAAATCAAATTCGATTTCTAAACAGAAAGATGTGCTCTTTATTAAAATATTGAACTTATGATTGTAAATCATTTTTTAGTAAAATAAAGTTGAATCATAATGAACTTACATCAAATAACATAGTTGAGAAAGAGAAGAAACACAAGAATTTTTATACAAGTTCACAAAAACTGTTGGTACATCTAATTGTCCCTTTAATGAGAGATTTTACCTCAGTACAGTCGAATACTTAACCTACTATTAAATCAATAACATGTAAGTATTATTTATTCTACCGCTTCAAGTTACAAATATTATTTTATCTGCCTCTCCAAGCTCCGAGTATTCTTTTCTCTATCTCTCCAGATTATAAATATTCTTTCACCTCTTCAGATACCTCTTTTTGAACATTTAATAATATTATTCGATAGTATAGTTCTCCTACGCGTTGAGAAATGTAAGTTAAGCTACCAATACTCTTATCCTTTTTTTCATGGATGCCTCTATTTTTTGGTCATACACATAGCTGCTTGAGAATTCAATATATGTTAGATCTCTACCTTCAAAGTATTTTTTTTAATCCAATTCAAATCATGCAAGAAACATTGTATTAAGTTCTTCTTACCTTTATAAAACATTCTTTGATTTTTATATATTATTATTTGGGAAGAATTTGTTTTTAGCTAGTTCAGTTGTGGGGTGCAACGTGAAGGGAAACCAAAATTCCTCTTATAGCTCATTTTTTTCTCTCTCTATTTTGGGGGATTTAGAGAGAAACGAAGGGGAAGGAACCAAAACAACTTAGAAACCATTTAAAATATCTCATTTTTCTTTAAACCAAACACAAATTAACAAATTTCCCCCTTCTCTATTTTGAACCAAACATGTATTCACTTCTCCTTCCCTCTAAAAACCCTCTCCTCTCCTCTTCTCCCGTTGAATCAAATAAACTCTTAAAAATTTGCGTTATTACACCTAATTTAACCCACTTTAAGTAATCCTTGAATTAATATGGTTTATTATTGTAATTTTAGGCCATTAAATCCTCTTTAAGTAGATACGCACTTTCCATTACTACCGGAGATGCACATATTTGCTAATGTGTTCCCTTGATGTTCCACCAATTGTGACATTCATCTTGCTCAGCTCCATTCCACCATCTATGATGAGGTTCATGCTTTGATTCACTTGGAAATGCTCTTGGTTCTTTAAGTAACAAAGTGATGATCAAACTCTAATCTTTACTACCAGCTCCATGAATCACGAATTTTAGAATGAGATGGTGATTTACAAGATAAAAATTGTGACATCATCGTTTGGTGACATCACGCTTTTAGGATTTTGTTTAAATTTTGGCTTCAAATTTAGACTACTTATTCATACTATATAGTAGTTCCCATTTATAATTTTTTGATCTTAATATTCATTACGTACTCTATTTATAAAATAGACTTGTTAATTAATTAATAATTTATCTCTTAAAAAAAAAATTAATTAATAATTTATAGTCTTTGAAAACCGGATGTTACACAATGACTTTTCCAATTTAAATTGCACACACTATTCACATAATTTTTCGATGGTGTTTGAGACAATTGTTTATAGTTAAGCCTTGTACATTATCTTATAAAAAAATTAAATGTTTTGTTAAATGAGAAAATACATTACAACACTTCAAGTGAAAAAAAGAATTGGTGCTCCTATATAAATATAGGGCCTTGAGATCGTTCATCCCGCACATGTTAAGGCCAACATTCCATATACATTATCTTCGATCATTTTGAATGTAGAGATTATGATGACAATTATAGAATACACAAATCTATTGTTTAAGAGTGGATGACATGATATAGTATCGACTGCATGTATGAAACTCCCTAAATGCTGTTAAGCTAAAATATATATTTTTCCTTTCATATTTTTGAAGTACAATTGAGGTCTGTCTTGATATTTAATATAGATCAATAATCAACTGCATGATTAAATTTAAAACCAGTTATAAAAGTTACCACCGTTAAATGAGTGAGAGTAGTCCATGCGTTATCGGTAAAAAACTATTCGGTAACACCAATAAGTTAGCTTATAGCTTATTAAACTATGTAAGATCAGATGTGCACCTAAGAGGGGGGGGGGTGAATTAGGTGTTTGGTTATTTTGACATTTTTTAGAATTTTAGTGATTGATTTTTGCGTTTAATGTTGATAGATGAAGAAGTAAATAACAGTAAGTAAATGAACACTGCAAATTTATCCTGGTTCCCCTAATAACCAAGGGTACGTCCAGTCCTCTTGCTCACCACAAGAGATTTTCTTCACTATTTGTCAGAATATGTACAAGTCCTCACCTTGGGACCTTGGCTACAATCTTCTAACAAACTGTCTATGATAGAACACTACTATCTTAGATATAACACTTAAAGAAAGTACAACTTTCTTTTACAAACACTTGTTGTTTTGATAAGGGTATAGGAATAGAAAGGAGGTAGAATGATAAATAATTCAAGATTTATTCAAGTACTTTGAGAACCTTAAGGATATGAAAATGATATGCAAGTACTTGAATTTCAAAAAATGACTTAGAGAAAAATTCAGAAAATTTAGTTCAAAGTCTTTGAAAATGTGTAATTCGAATTCGTAATTTGAATATGAAGTTATGACCTATTTATAGTCCTCAAACATCTCTTTAGATTCGTGGCCTTTGATCCAAGAGGTTTGAGAAAGAATTGCAATGTTTTAAATTGAATTCAAAGCTGAAAAATTGCATTGCTTCCAGTTGTATTCGACTACAAGATATCTGTATTCGAATACAACTTGTTGCAACGTTAAAAATTATTCAAATTTTTCACTGTGTAGTCGAATACAGATGAGATGGCCTAGCCTCTGACTTATCAATTTTTCATCTGTAGTCGAATACAGATGAGATAGTCTAGCCTCTGACTTAGCCATGTTTCATCTGTATTCGAATACACCTTGGTTGTAGTCGAATACAGATGATACGTTTTTGCTTCTGACTTAGCAAATTGCATCTGTATTCGAATACACCTGGGTTGTATTCGATTACAATATTATTTTTAGTCAAAAATAAAGATTCTAATATTTTGAAAATATTATTTTGGACTTTTGAAAATATTTTTTATGCATATGCAAAGTATGTAAGGTTCTCTTGTAGTTGAATTATGGCTTGAATTATTTTACCTTTATATAATCTATTTATTTGTAATTCATCAAAGGAAGTTTGAAAATGACTTGGAGAAATTCTTCTTTTTGTTGCTTTGTCACCATTGGTCTTTGTGTATAATCAAAAACATGTATTTTTACATTCTACCCCTTTTTGATTATGACAAAACCATTGCTGTTGATTTTGACGTCTCCCCCGTAAGGTATGCGTAGTGTACTCCCCCGTAATGTATGAAAACTTGCGTGTTGAGTACCTACAGTTAAATTTTAACTGACAGCAACAAGCAACAAATACATAGTTTTTTTTTTCTCCCCCTTTTGACATGATCAAAAAGAAGAATACCAGCAAATAGGAAAATAAGGGATTTAACATAAGAAATGTAGCATAAACCAAAAAGGATCATATTGATATAAGCAAACAGATGAAGTTATAAAATGCAGACAATAATAGCAAAGGTAACCGGAAAGTAGCAACGATTACATTAAGCAAAACAGAATGGAAAGTCAATCCTAGTAACACAAAGAAAACGAACTAGTCCTAGGAAACGAAGTACAAATCAGCGACGATCAGGAGGTAGATGGAGGTGATCAATTTTATCGGCGATGATACACATCTCATGGACTAGGCTGTCGTGATTGGTAGCGATGGTGGATTCGAGAGCCTGAAAGCGAGCATCGACCGAAGTGGTAAATCCAGAGAAGCAGGTCTGAAGAGAATCAAGTTTAGCCATAATCATGCGGTTAGAAACCTGATCATCAGCAGATGCAGTATCGTTAGCAGCATCATCTGTAGGAGCAGCAGCAGGTGCAGAGGTGTCGGCAGGAATACCAGCAGATGTCTGACCGATATCACTCTGATGGATGTATTTTTGCAGCGGTTCACTCCAAACAATTTTCATGCTGGGAAGAACACCTAAATCCAGCAGGTTATCCTTAGTAACCGTATACATAACTTCCTCAGAAAAATCCACCCCAAAATGTTCAAGAATGCGAGAAACTTCCTTAGCATAGGGCAATCCAACAGCTTCACGAGATACAAACATGACTGACTTAACAAAATATGCCCAGTTAAGAGGAAGACCTTCATACATGTAGTATAGAATCTGAAGTTCGAACTCAGAAATTTGAGAATAGTTACCGGCCTTAGGAACCAAAATGTAGCTTAAGAAGTAATGAAGTAGACGATAGTCGACAGTTAAATTGCCAACACTAAAACGTTGCCTTGCAAAGGTGGAGCTAGCCTGAAGTTGCTTGCGTTCTATGGTTTGTTTGTCAAAGCGACACAGAGCCACATAAGCATCATGTTTCGAGACACTATACCATTTGCATAAATTAGTCTGACTGGTTTTCTGGCCGAAATCAGGTATTTTTAAAATGTCACCAATAATATGAGAATCAAGTTCAATGGTTTTGCCTTTGACACGAGAGATCAACATTTTGCCATCCCGACGAAGATTACAATAAAAGACTCGAACCAAATCAGGATATATCGGACCTTTGTAAGCAATAAAGTCCTCAACATGTTGAGCCCTAAGTAAAGTAGGAAATTGAAAAGCAGAGAATGAATCTAAAGTACCGAATTTGGGAACGATGAGCCTCTTGTCGGAGTAAAGTGTGCGAAACCGAGTAATTTCTTCGGGAGAGTGCAGAAGACGAGATAAATCAGTGACATTGGTGCTCTTTGTGCGGCGCTTGGAAGGACCCATGCTTGCAAGCTTGGTGCGAGGTCCACGTTTGCGTGCGTTTTCAACAGTGTTGGAGATGTTTGACATTGTGTTGGAGGTTTTAGGGTTCTGATTCGAGACTGAGTTGTAATTGTGAAGGAAATTTGGGGGTTAGGGTTCTTGAGTTCGCGAATCTGAAGGAAGAGATGAGTGATTGCGCAATGAATTGAAGAAAATCAAGGTTTGGGAAGGCAATCGTGACTTGAACGAACCAGTTCTGTGAAGTGTGATTCACAGAGAGGAGAAGGATGGACGGACGAACTCGAGGGGAAGGAGAAAATGGTATTCGAATACTGACTGCACAGCTTTATATATGAAAGAAAACTGCGAAGCTGTATTCGAATACAGTAAGATGGTAATCGAATACAGTTTTCCAGAATCATCTGTATTCGAATACAGGTTGATTGTATTCGGCTACGACTTCCAGATTTTTGAAACAGACATGATTTTATCAAGCAGAACATAACACAAACTTCATATAATCATATAAATAACATGTAGACATAGTCAACTAAATTTTAATATGTGAAGACAAGAATTAAGCCATACCTTTGACATGATGATAACATTTTACCTTATGTTTAAAGATCACTTTCACTTAAGATGCCGAGTTCGCGTCGTATTTTGAAAAAGGAGTCTTTAGGAAGAGGTTTAGTGAAGATGTCAGCAAGTTGGTTATGAGTATCCACAAAGGTTACTTCTACATTTCTTTTAAGCACATGATCGCGCAGAAAATGGTGTCGTATATCAATGTGTTTGGTCCGAGAATGCATGATTGGATTCTTTGAAATATTGATTGCACTAGTGTTGTCGCATCGTAGCGGAATACATCCAAGATCAATTCCATAATCACATAGTTGTTGCTTGAGCCATAGGATTTGTGCACAACAAATTCCTGCTGCTATGTATTCGGCTTCAGCAGTACTGAGTGCGACACAGGCTTGCTTTTTACATGACCAAGATACGAGTGCATTGCCCAGTATATGACAAGTGCCGCTTGTGCTTTTACGGTCTGTTTTACATCCTGCATAATCTGAATCAGAATATCCAATGAGACTACAGATGCTACCTTTAGGATACCATAGTCCAACATTGATGGTGCCTTTTAAGTATTTCATGATTCTTTTGACAGCTACAAGATGTGATTCTTTCGGATCTGCTTGAAATCTTGCACATAGACAAACACTAAACATGATATCTGGCCGACTGGCCGTTAGATATAATAAAGATCCAATCATACCTCGATATTTTGAAATGTCTACAGACGCACCAGTTTCATCTTTATCAACATATGTTCCGGAGCCCATGGGAGTTGCACTCTCCTTACATTTTTCCATGTCAAATCTTTTTAGCAGTTCTTTGCAATATTTTGCTTGATTGATGAAGATGCCATGCTTGAGTTGTTTGATGTGAAGACCGAGAAAATAGTCTAATTTTCCCATCATGGACATTTCAAATTCACCTTGCATCATCAATGAGAATTCTTCACATATTTCATTGTTTGTTGAACCGAATATGATATCGTCAACATAAATTTGGACCAACAAGGTATGACCATTATTTCGTTTAATAAATAATGTCTTGTCAACCTTCCCTTTTTCAAAACCTCTTTCACACAGGAAGGCACTCAATCTGTCGTACCAAGCTCTTGGTGCTTGTTTTAGACCATATAGAGCTTTCCTTAGTTTGAATACATGTGTAGGATTCTTGAAGTCTTCAAAGCCGGGTGGCTGCTTGACATATACTTCTTCATTGATGTATCCATTTAGAAATGCGCTTTTCACATCCATCTGAAATAATTCAAAATTCATAGAACAGGCATAAGCAAGTAGTAACCGTATTGCTTCTAACCTTGCGACCGGAGCAAATGTTTCTTCAAAATCGATTCCTTCTTCTTGATTGTATCCTTGGGCGACCAATCTTGCTTTGTTGCGAACAACTATACCATTTTCGTCAAGTTTATTTTTAAATACCCATTTTGTACCAATTATGTGGTTGTCACCTGGATTAGGAACAAGTTCCCATACTTCGTTTCTTTCGAATTGGTTAAGTTCTTCTTGCATTGCAAGTATCCACTGATCATCTTTTAGTGCTTCACCAACTTTGGAAGGTTCGATTTGTGAAACAAATGCCATGTTTAAACATGCATCTTGCAATTTGAGTCTAGTTGTAACTCCTTTGTTGATATCACCAATGATGTTATCAATCGGATGATATCGATGGGTTCTCCATTCCTTTGGGAGTTCATTGGTTTCCTTTTCCATGTCGACTTCATTTTCTTGACTCGGTTGATCAATTTGATCTTCTTTACGTGGATCACTACTTTCAATATCATCATCATCAAAAGAGATAGCTTTGTCCTCTTTCGAGGGGTTAGTTTCATCAAAAGTAACATGTATTGATTCTTCTACAATTAAAGTTCTTTTATTAAAAATCCTAAAAGCTTTACTAGATAATGCATACCCAATAAATATACCTTTATCTGCTTTTTCATCGAATTTTCCAAGATTGTCTTTTCCGTTATTTAGCACAAAGCACTTGCATCCAAAGATGTGGAAGTGAGAGATGTTGGGCTTTCTACCTTTGTATAGTTCATACGGAGTCTTCTTAAGAATTGGCCGAATGTTTACTCTGTTAGTAACATAGCATGCCGTGTTTACGGCATCTGCCCAAAAATACTTTGGTAGATTTGAATCACTTAACATAGTTCTTGCAAGTTCTATCAAGGACCTGTTCTTTCTCTCAACAACCCCATTTTGTTGAGGTGTTCTTGGTGCAGAAAAATTGTGGAAAATTCCATTTTCTTCACAGAATTCTTCAAATAAGGTATTTTGAAATTCTCTTCCATGATCACTTCTAATTGATACAATTTTGGATGATTGTTCATTTTGGACTAGTTTGGCATAATTTTTAAAGGCTTTAAAAGCTTCGTTTTTGTTTGACAAAAACAAGGTCCATGTGTACCTTGAAAAGTCATCAACAATTACTAGTCCATATGAATTTCCACCAAGACTTTTAGTTCTTGATGGACCAAACAAATCCATGTGTATTAATTGAAGTGGTCTTGTAGTAGATATAACATTTATAGCTTTGAAAGAAGTTTTTGTTTGTTTACCTTTTTGACATGCGTCACATAATTTATCCTTGACAAATTTCATTTTTGGTAATCCAACAACTAGATCATGCTTGACTAGTTTATTTAAATGATCCATGTGAATATGTGCAATTTTTTTATGCCATAACCATGCATCATTGTTGTCGCTTACCAAAAGACATTTCATTTTCAAGGATAAATCATCAAAATTAAGTATAAAAATATTCTTGAAACGTTTACCGATAAATTGAATTTCACTTGTTGCTGCATTTTGAATGATGCACTCTTCTTTGTTGAAGACTATCTTGTGTCCTTTGTCACATAACTGGTTGATGCTTATTAGATTATGCTTTAGGCCTTCAACATAAAGAACATCTTCAATTGTTGGAGAAGGTGTTTTTCCAATTTTTCCAATGCCTAGAATCTTCCCTTTGTTATTATCTCCATATACTACATGTCCTTTTGATTCAAGGGTCAATGCTGAAAATTTTGTTATGTCTCCCGTCATGTGTTTGGAGCACCCACTATCTAAGTACCATAAATTTGAAGTACTTTGTGAGCATCCCTGCAAAATTGAAATCAAATTTTATTAGGTACCCAAAGTGCTTTGGGTCCTTGGGGGTTAGTGCCTTTCTTGACCCATATGCAATGGCCTTTAGGAATGCTAATGTTTCTTATATGACAAGTATTTGGTGTGTGTCCATAGATACCACAATATGAGCAAGTAGGAATTTTACTTGTGTATGTATGAAGTTTATTGTTAGTAATCTTTTCTTTATGCGAATGCTCTTTTTGTACAATTGTCATGTTTCTTAGATTTGTTTGAGTACTTGATTTTACAAAAATGGTCTTACTAGTGCTTGGTTTATCAAATTTAGAAAATCCAATACCACTTTTATCATTTGAATATCTTTGCATGTTTAGAACATTTTCCAATCCTATATGTCCTTTTTCATATCTTTCAATCACTCTATTTAGTTGAACAATTTTAAATGAAAGGGAATTACAATTGTTGCATGTAGAATTCTGCTTAGATTTTTCAGCATCTTTTTCCATAAGATTAATTTTTTCTTTAAGACATGAGATTTCTTTCTTTTGAGTTGATACTTGTTTAAGCAAATTTTTACATTCAACAAGAAGTTCCTTTATTGCATTTTGTGCTTCATTGTATTCTATAACTAATTCATGATTATAAAGAGGGGTGTTTAAGTTACTAACCTCTTCGTCATCTGAATGATGTGTCGCCATTAGTGCAACATTTGCACATTCATCACTTTCAGTTTATGATGTTGAACTTATGTCATTATCTTCCCATGCTATATATGCTTTCTTGAAGTCTTTTCTTTTACCGGCATTCTTTTTGATGAGATCTGGACAATATGCTTTAATATGTCCTTGTTTCCCACATTCAAAGCATGTGAAGTTTTGGTTAGTCGTGCTATCTTTCTTTCTGAAGTTCTTCTTCTTGAAACTTCTGTTATTTTTAAGAAATTTACCGAATTTCTTGACAAGGAAGTTGATGTTTTCGTCGTCATCAGAAATTTCTTCTTTGACTACTTCCTTTGATTCGGTCTTTAGAGCAATATTTTTGCTTTTCTTTTCTTGGGTTTCATTTTGCTCTAATCGTCCAAGTTCTATTTCATGTTCTTGTAGTTTGCCAAATAATGCAGAAAGTGACATTTTGGACAAACTCTTCTTTTCTGATATCGCTGTCACCTTTGGTTGCCACGCCCTAGTTAGTGATCGTAATACTTTCAGATTCAATTCATTGTTGGAGAAAACCTTTCCGAGGGCTGTCAAATGATTTGTCAAGTGGGAGAATCGTTTCTGCATGTCTAATATAGTTTCTCCAGGCTGCATACGAAACAATTCATATTCTTGAGAAAGTGTATTTAGTTTGGATCTTTTTACCTCTATGGTGCCTTCATGGGTTACTTCCAATGTGTCCCATATTTCCTTGGCTGTTTTACAGTGAGATATGCAGAAGAATTCATCCATACCAAGTGCTGATTGTAGAATGTTTTTAGCCTTTTTATCAAACAGCACTTTTCTTTTATCGTCATCGGTCCAAGAATTCTTTATCTTAATTTCTTCTTTGTTGTTGATGACTGTTGTTGGAATGTAAGGACCATTTTCGACAGCATCCCATATTTCGTCTCCCTGTGCCTCAAGATATGCTTGCATGCGTATTTTCCAGAAATCGTAATGTTCACCGACGAAACATGGTGGTTTGTTACTGTTGCCACCGTCTCTGAAAACAGGTTGTGCGGAAGCCATGAATTATTGATCGAGGAGTAAGTTACCTTGAACCTGCTCTGATACCAATTGTAAGATCAGATGTGCACCTAAGAGGGGGGGGTGAATTAGGTGTTTGGTTATTTTGACAGTTTTTAGAATTTTAGTGATTGATTTTTGCGTTTAATGTTGATAGATGAAGAAGTAAATAACAGTAAGTAAATGAACACTGCAAATTTATCCTGGTTCCCCTAATAACCAAGGGTACGTCTAGTCCTCTTGCTCACCACAAGAGATTTTCTTCACTATCTGTCAGAATATGTACAAGTCCTCACCCTGGGACCTTGGCTACAATCTTCTAACAAACTGTCTATGATAGAACACTACTATCTTAGATATAACACTTAAAGAAAGTACAACTTTCTTTTACAAACACTTGTTGTTTTGATAAGGGTATAGGAATAGAAAGGAGGTAGAATGATAAATAATTCAAGATTTATTCAAGTACTTTGAGAACCTTAAGGATATGAAAATGATATGCAAGTACTTGAATTTCTGAAAATGACTTAGAGAAAAATTCAGAAAATTTAGTTCAAAGTCTTTGAAAATGTGTAATTCGAATTCGTAATTTGAATATGAAGTTATGACCTATTTATAGTCCTCAAACATCTCTTTAGATTCGTGGCCTTTGATCCAAGAGGTTTGAGAAAGAATTGCAATGTTTTAAATTGAATTCAAAGCTGAAAAATTGCATTGCTTCCAGTTGTATTCGACTACAAGATATCTGTATTCGAATACAACTTGTTGCAACGTTAAAAATTATTCAAATTTTTCACTGTGTAGTCGAATACAGATGAGATGGCATAGCCTCTAACTTATCAATTTTTCATCTGTAGTCGAATACAGATGAGATAGTCTAGCCTCTGACTTAGCCATGTTTCATCTGTATTCGAATACACCTTGGTTGTAGTCGAATACAGATGATACGTTTTTGCTTCTGACTTAGCAAATTGCATCTGTATTCGAATACACCTGGGTTGTATTCGATTACAATATTATTTTTAGTCAAAAATAAAGATTCTAATATTTTGAAAATATTATTTTGGACTTTTGAAAATATTTTTTATGCATATGCAAAGTATGTAAGGTTCTCTTGTAGTTGAATTATGGCTTGAATTATTTTACCTTTGTGTATAATCAAAAACATGTATTTTTACAAACTAACTTATAAGCAGTTGGATTAGATGATAGGTGTTTGGTAAACAAGTTTTTCTCACAAAATTATAGTTTATTCTGAGACGCTATTTCAAGTAACGTTTGAGTTAGCTTATAGCTTTTTACACTTTTTTCTATTTATAACCTCATTAATTTATTTTTATTATTTTTTTATATGTAAAACGTAACCGTTCCGCCAACTTACGTTATTAAACATCTATTTTTAGTATCTTCTTCTCGGTACTATTATTTTTTTTATTTGTGAGAGTGGTACTATTACTTCTATCTAATAGGTCCATTCTTTCAATCCTTGCCAAAAAAATTCACAGCAAAAAATTTAACTTCATGCATGACAAGAATCTTTGTCACATAACACAAAATTGACAAAGGCATGCATGAATAGAGCTTGACTCAATTTCTTTAATTTCTTGTCAAAATAACTCAAAAAACTTTTAATATTATTCATCTAAGAATAAATTCATAAAGTTCCAAATTGTAAGCCGTAAATAAGTTGTGTTTTACTATTACTATTTATACACACAAAGTTTGCTAAACTTTTGAATAACTTTTCAAATTTATGTTTAAATTGTAATTAAAAAAAGTAAATGGTGTTAGATACTGACGCACTAACATCTTATTTACATTCAACTAATTTATTTTCTCAAATTATTATTAGTGTCGACGTATCAGTGTTGTGTCTGATATATGTGTTAGTATTCGTGCTTCATACAATAGAATTCTTTATATAAAGAATGATGTTTCAATTGCAAAGATGAAAATATGGAAAATAAGAAAACATAAAGAAATAAAATGAAGTAGAAAAATGGATTGAGTACAAAAATAATAATATAGATCGAGTAAAATAATACGCTTAAGATTGGATAAAAATATCATATTTTTTTATTATTTTAAATTAAATAATTATGTCATTTTATATTATTAAAAGCTAAATTTATCAACTACTTTAATTTCAATTAATTAGCTTTTCAAATATAAGTCATTAGTTATGAGATAGTTTTTCAACTATCAATCAGCTTTTCAGCTGTTAGCTAGTTTAAAACTTAATTTTAGCAAATGGAACTTAAATATCACATAATATTGAAATCTAATTAAAACCAGTTTCACCGAAATTGAATTAAAGTAAAAAAAAGTTTAAATTAATGACTGAATTTATTATAAAGACGAGTATAATGAAATTAATCTCAAATTTTGACGTATCCGACCAACACAATTAACGTCAAAATTAAAAATATTTTCATATTACTATCGCTAATTTTACATTTTCACGAGTATCCTTATTGGTTCAAAAGGAATATGAAAAATTAAATGACATGATAAAATAATTAGAAGCACAGTAAACTTATATAAATTAAACCAGAATATAAACATTTCATTTTCTTATAATTAAAATTATAGAGAGAATATAAGAAACTAGCATATGGGATGTTTTGATGTTTCCATCAATTGTATATTTTACCTATTTTTGTTTTTCAAATGACATATATCATCACAATCTTCCCAACAAATAAGCATTGTGATACACTTTCTGAATGATGGGGAATAAACACATAAACACAATAACAAGTAATACGCAGCGGATATAAAATTCCCCCAACTTGCAAGAACCCGTGAGGAGCAACAACAAATATATGGCAGCAAATTAATCAAAATAAAAGATTGTAAAGAACACCGATATTTTAACGTGGAAAACCCCTCAATGTAAGGGTAAAAACCACGGGTCGTCCAGACCAATGAAATAGCTTCACTATAATCAAATAAGGGTACAAGAGAGTCTTAAAAAGATGCACCAAGTGTGCCTACAACCAGCCAAAATAACAAAGCACTAAAGCTTACAAATGAAAAGCAAGAAGAAGTAAAACATCTAAAGACCTGCTACTGTGCGAGCCTAATATCTCCCTCTCCAGACGTTGTTTCGCCGATCCGACCGTTGAAAACGAAGCCCTGAATGTTGCGAACCTACTGTCCAAATTTCAGCCCGATCCAACGGTTAACGAATGCGCAATCGATGTTTTTCTGAGACTGATTTAACAAAAACGGGAATAGGATTTACTCTTCTCTTTTCTCTTTTGGTGGCTGCCTTTTCTCTCAAAATAGTCTCTCTCTTCTAACCCTAATTAGACCACTCTCCACTTAAATAAGTGAGACACATGGACTACAATATTTGGGCTTTTCTCCACATAGGAAGGGAGCCCAATACCCAACACATCTCCCCCTCACAACTATGTGGAGATAATCGCCAAACCGGCGATATCACAACAAGTTTCAAACTTCCCTCTTGGTAATGCTTTAGTCATCATATCAGAACCATTATAATCAGTATGAATTTTAGCCAACTCCAACAGCTTAGCTTCCAAAACATCACGTATCCAATGATACCTCACATCAATGTGTTTGGACCTGCTATGAAACGTCGAATTCTTACCAAGATGAATAGCACTTTGACTATCGACAAATAATACATATTTATCCTGAATAAACCCAAGCTCCTGCAAGAATTTCTTCAACCAAATCAACTCTTTGCATGCTTCGGTAATGGCAATGAACTCTGCCTCAGTTGTAGACAATGCTACACATTTCTGTAATCTCGACTGCCAAGCCACAGCTCCATCTGCAAATTTAATCATGTAGCCTGAAGTTGACTTTCTTGAGTCAATATCTCCAGCCATATCTGAGTCGGAGTACCCCACCAAAATAGGTTTGTCACCTCCAAAACAAAGCCTCATACATGTAGTACCACGAAGATACCTCAAAATCCATTTTACAGCATTCCAATGCTCTCTACCTGAATTTGACAAAAATCTACTGACTGTACCAACAGCATGCGCAATATCTGGTCTTGTACACACCATTGCATACATCAAACTACCCACAGCAGAAGAATAAGGAACTCGTTCCATGTATCTTTTGTCATCTTCACTAGAAGGACTTTGTTTAGAACTCAGCTTAAAATGAGCACCAAGAGGAGTACTTACAGCCTTAGAGTTTTCCATTTGAAACCTTTGCAACACTCTCTCAATATAGTGTTCTTGTGACATCCAAAGTTTCTTCTCCTTTCTGTCACGCATGATTCTTATGCCAAGAATCTGTTTAGCTGCTCCCATGTCTTTCATGGCAAATGACTCGCCCAACTGCTTCTTTAACCTGTCAATCTTGGAAATATTTTTTCCAACAATAAGTATGTCATCAACATATAATAACAGGATAATGAAATCATCGTTAGAAAATTTTCTAACAAATACACAATGGTCAGAAGTAGTCTTCATGTATCCTTGGTCACACATAACAGACTCAAACTTTTTGTACCACTGTCTTGGAGCTTGCTTCAAACCGTATAGACTCTTTCTTAGTCTACACACATAGTCTTCCTTGCCTTCAACAAGAAAACCATCAGGTTGCTTCATGTAAATCTCTTCCTCCAAATCACCATGAAGGAAAGATGTTTTTACATCCATTTGCTCTACCTCTAAGTCAAGAGTAGCTGCCAAACTCAACACGGTTCTAATTGATGACATTTTTACCACAGGTGAGAAAATCTCATTAAAATCAACACCCTTTCTTTGACGGAAACCTTTCACCACTAATCTGGCTTTATACCTCGAAGACTTTGAGGTACTCTCAAGTTTCACTCTATAGATCCACCTGTTTTCCAAAGCCCTTTTGCCTTTTGGCAACTTCACCAAATCATAAGTGTGATTATCATGCAAGGATTTCATCTCATCATGCATTACATCCAACCACTTTTGACTTTCTTCACTCTCCATGGCCTCTCGAAAACACTCAGGTTTCCCTTCATCAGTCAAATTCACATACTCATCAGAAACATACCTTGTAGATGGTTGTCTCTGCCTCTTAGACCTCCTGAGTTGGGTTAGAGATGATTCAGAAGCATCATTAAGATTCTCATCGTGTGACAACTCATGATCTTCACTAGTTGGAATATTTACCTCATCTCCAAGTCGATGATCATCAACACAATCATGTGGCTCATCATTCTGATCATTACCATCAGTAGTATCCAAATCAGGAACAGGTGACTGAACTGGATCACCATCAGATAAGACGTTATCTCTCTCAGGTGTAGTCTTCTCCACCTTATCAATGTCTTCATTAGTTTGGTCTTCCATGAACACTACATCACGACTTCTAATAACCTTTTTGTTTATAGGATCGTATAACTTGTAGCCAAATTCATCTTCACCATAACCAAGGAAGATACATTGCTTTGACTTTGCATCCAACTTGGATCTTTCATCCTTCGGAACATGCACAAAAGCCTTGCAACCAAAGACTCTCAAGTGATCATACTTGACATTCTTCCCAAACCATACCTTGTTTGGTACCTCACTATTCAAAGCGATAGTAGGAGTAAGATTAATAACATGCACCGCCGTGTACAGTGCCTCACCCCAATAATGTTTAGGCAACTTAGCTTCAGAGAGCATACACCTCACTCTCTCAACAAGTGTTCGATTCATCCTCTCTGCTAAACCATTCAGCTGAGGAGTTTTAGGAGGAGTCTTTTCATGTGCTATACCCTGTTGTTTGCAATAGACATCAAAGGGTCCGCAATACTCACCACCGTTGTCAGTACGAACACGTTTCAGCTTCTTGCCTGTCTGCCTCTCAACCAAAGCATGAAATTGTTTGAATTTCTCCAACACTTGGTCTTTTGTCTTCAGAACATAAACCCATATTTTCCTGGAACAATCATCAATAAAAGTAACAAAATAAAGTGCACCACTAAAAGATTTTACCTTTAAAGGGCCACAGACGTCAGAATGCACCAACTGAAGCAACTCTGACTTTCTAGAGGGAGGATTCTTTTTGAAGGATACTCTAGTTTGTTTACAAATTATGCAGTGAGAACATTTCTCCAAATCTACATTTTTCAATCCTGGAAGCACATCCTTTCTAGCTAAACAATTTAACCCCTTTTCACTGATATGGCTAAGCCTTCGGTGCCACAAAGATGATTCCGTATCCACGGCATTCACACTGTCTTTTGCAACTAAAGCTTTTGTCCAATACAGTTTACTAATTTTCTCCCCTCTAGCCACAACCAAGTTACCTTTACTGAGTTTCCACTTTCCAGAAACAAAATGATTATCAAAACCACTTTCATCAAGCATATGCACAGAGATCAAATTGAAGCGAACATCTGGAGCATGTTTGACTCCTTTAAGCAACAATTGCATTCCCATGTTGGTTTGCAAACATACATCACCAACACCAATTACCTTAGATACACCATCATTACCCATCTTCAAAACTCCAAAATCACCTGAAGTATAAGATGTGAAGAACTCCTTCCTCGGTGTAACATGTAGTGTAGCACCACTATCAATTATCCACATGCTCTCATCAGATACAAGATTAATTGACTCATAGTCACGGAGAATAACAAGATCATCACTAGTAGCAGTAGTAACACGGTCATCATCACTATCATCATCACGACCCTTTTGTTTCTGCTTACCTTTCTTGCCTTTGTTCTCCTTTTTCCACAGAAAACAATTCTTCTGTATGTGCCCTGTTTTATGACAATAATGACACTCCACAATTTTGTATCTAGACTTGGACTTGCTTCTGCTGTTTTCTCTACCACCCTTCGGTTCTTTTTTCTGACTTCTCCCCCTATTTTCAGTGACAAGAACTTCAGATTGAGATGAAGAACCCTGTGCCTTCCTTCTCATCTCCTCATACAAAACACCACCCTTAGCCGTTTCCAAAGAAACAACGCCATTAGGAGCTGAACTCGTTATAGAAACCCGAAATGTCTCCCAAGACTCTGGTAAAGATAACAGTAAAAATAGTCCCAATAGCTCATCATCAAACTTGATACCCATTCCAGACATTTGATCAAGGAGCCCCTGAAATTCACTCAAGTGGTCCGAAATAGACGTTCCCTCCTTATACTTCAAACTTATGAAACTATTCAGTAAGAATAATTTATTATTCCCTGATTTAGAGGCAAACAAAGTCTCTATCTTATCCCACATAGTTTTTGCATTTGTCTCATTAGCAATATGATTATAAACATTATCTTCTACATATTGCCTAACAAAACCACATACCTGTTGATGTTCAAATTCCCAATCTTCCTTAGATTTAGTATCCGGCTTTTTAGAACCAAAAATAGGAAGATGCATATTCTTCACAAATAACAAATCTTTCATCTTGCCCTTCCACAAATGGTAATTAGTACCATTCAAGCGTACCATCTTTATATTCATATTTGCCTCCATCCTTCAAGCAAGTCAAATAACCCTTTAACCAAGAGCTCTGATGCCACTCTGATGGGGAATAAACACAGAAACACAATAACAAGTAATACGCAGCGGATATAAAATTCCCCCAACTTGCAAGAACCCGTGAGGAGCAACAACAAATATATGGCAGCAAATTAATCAAAATAAAAGATTGTAAAGAACACCGATATTTTAACGTGGAAAACCCCTCAATGTAAGGGTAAAAACCACGGGTCGTCCAGACCAATGAAATAGCTTCACTATAATCAAATAAGGGTACAAGAGAGTCTCAAAAAGATGCACCAAGTGTGCCTACAACCAGCCAAAATAACAAAGCACTAAAGCTTACAAATGAAAAGCAAGAAGAAGTAAAACATCTAAAGACCTGCTACTGTGCGAGCCTAATATCTCCCTCTCCAGACGTCGTTTCGCCGATCCGACCGTTGAAAACGAAGCCCTGAATGTTGCGAACCTACTGTCCAAATTTCAGCCCGATTCAACGGTTAACGAATGCGCAATCGATGTTTTTCTGAGACTGATTTAACAAAAACGGGAATAGGATTTACTCTTCTCTTTTCTCTTTTGGTGGCTGCCTTTTCTCTCAAAATAGTCTCTCTCTTCTAACCCTAATTAGACCACTCTCCACTTAAATAAGTGAGACACATGGACTACAATATTTGGGCTTTTCTCCACATAGGAAGGGAGCCCAATACCCAACACTGAAGATATAGAATCTTGACCTTAGCTCTCTTACCGTTCTACTGCATCTCTGTCGGAAGCACTTACACAGGCCACACACATGGACTTCTGTCTTCTTCATCTCACTGCCTTCTTGTATATTTTTAGCTAAATATTTTGTCAAACAAAAAGCTAAATGATTTGTAAAACTGAAAAGAAAAAAGAGACTATATAAGAAAAGAAGTGAGTCATGTTTAGAAGAATAAGTTGTTGGAGAAGTTGAGATTCCATGTAATTTGGTGGTTGTGGTCAAGAAAAGTCTCTTTGTGGTGATATGTAAGTGTTTGTGATTAACGATATTTTGTATTACCGTGCATCTATATATATATATATATATTTTTAATCACTACTAATATATTATTTTTTTCATTTTATCAGTGTAATATTTCTTAATCTTCATAAATATAATTTTGCTTATTTAGTTATTGATATTTTGTTTTTAATTCATGAAAAAAAATTATATTGAAATTGAACTGAATAACACAATATGTATTTGGTTTTAGTCGTTCTAGATATGGGATAAGATAAATATTTAGATAGATTAAAAATAAAAATGACATATTTACTAAGATTAATGAAAACATATTAATAACCAAAAATAAAAATTGTATATTTAGATGGACTTAAAAACAAATAAATTACGAGAAATAAAAAAAAATATTTGTAATTACTAAAAACATATTTGAATCTACATATTAAAAATATAATTGAAATATATTTGTAATTTCTAAATTTGATCGTGATATTAAAAATGGTA
>JBBPBP010000001.1:48600837-48666581 GCA_037974735.1 Cicer chorassanicum | reverse complement strand
AACATTTTCTTATCATAAAATTCAATCTCCTCTAAGTGTGCAATAAATCTCCTTCTTGCACTAATAAGTTGAAATATTAAATTTGATATTTTTACGTTGAAAACTTAATAGATTTGATCAATTTAAATTATTTTATCATCTCATGATCAATTCTACAAATACGATAACTAAATAAAAATAAATTTAAATCAAAACTATAAAATAAAATAAAATAGAAGATAAATACCCTCTTAAAATTCTATAAAAATAGATTTATAAAAACTAAAATTTAGTTATAGCGTATCTTTCCATTAAAGTTTTCATTATTCCAAAAATAAGTTGTCATTGAGATATCCTCGTATATGACTCATGTCAATTAAATTAATTATTTCTGGCTGAGAAACTAATCATCCTTATGATTTGATCCCATAGTTAGTAAGTCACATAAATAATAAATAGCAGGATTAATCGATCCACTCTTTATTGAGAATCTCTCACGTTTTCTCCATTTGACCAATCTCCATCATTCAAATATCACAATGCTTCTTTTTATATTATAAAATTCTACATTCTAGATTTCACATAACCATATTCATTTTCAATAAATAGCTAATATAAATATAAACAATATATCTCCACATTATAATGCAACGCAATCAACAACAATATTCAGCTTCCGGCATATTGGGTGCATTATAACTTTTTAGTGGCTATATTAAATTTAGACTATTTTATCTATTGTAAAGGATGAAGTATTCTTTGTACTTTTTATAATAAATTATTGTTTATATAAAAAAAAACAAGAATATTCCAAATTATATATCATATATTTTTAGTACTTAAAATATTTGTATTTAATAACTATACAATAGAATTGTAAATAAAATTTCAACTATGTGCTTTAAATATATCATATTTCATATTCTTGTCATAGTAAAAGTAAATTTTTAGAAAACACATTATTTTATAACTAAATTAGCAATGACAATTGAGAAAGACAAAATTTGAAATCCACATATAATTTTGTCACAAAATTTTCTAACTATTAATTTAGAATGACATTTTATTTTCCATCATTGATTATGATCACTATGTATTCCCTTTAAATATAGGTATATATCAAACATATAACAAGCAGGGACGAATTTAGAGGGAACACTCGTGGGTTGGGACCCTACTTCTTATGCATAAAGTGCTTCAATTCTCGTATAAGACTTTACACATATATTATATATGATTGTTTTAATTTTATTTTATGTAAAAACAATTACTCCATACATCACATAATAAATGTCATATTTTACCATTTTATACAAAATAAAAATTAATAAATAAAAAAAAAGTAATGCTGATTTTACTTCATTGTTGTTGTGTATTCATTATCATAAATGCATAGTAAAAAATACTATTAGGATAGAAGATATAATTGAAAAAAACAATTAAAATTAAAGTTAAAACTAAAATGAATAGATTTTTTTGGAACAATTGTTTTTGCGAATATAACACTTATTACTGGATAGAAGGAGTATTAAATTTTTTAGCCCGCCATTAAAAAGACATATGAATCCATCCATGATAAAAAGTATAAAAATAAGAGATATAAAATTTATTTGGTGATTGAGATAACAAAGTTAAATATGGAGCGATAACAAAGTCAAAAATTCTATTATAACTTTTCATTTTGTTCTAGATTTTACCTTTTAATTTTTTGTTGATGGATAGGAGTGTGGTTTCCATTTTTTTGGTTTGTTTTGGGCCTATCCCTTTTTATTCAATAAAAATATAGACAAAATTATAAGTTAGGTCCAAATCACGCATATGTCATTTATGTTTTTTTTTTTTGTTGAAGTTAGGTTCTTTAAGTTTCATTTTGTTTAAAATGTTAGCCTTTTAATATGGCTTAATTACAATTTTTTTTTATTAATTCGCAAAATTGATCCCCTATTTTAAAATCCAATAGTTTTGGTCCTCTTGAAGTTTTTAACTAAAAAAACAATTATGTGACATATTTTAAATGAGATGACATATGATCTCATAATGTAAAACCATCTAAATGCATTAGTTAATTTATATTATTAATTATATTTCAAAAATGAATAATTTTATAAACTGAAACTAGTGTTTTTATAGAATTTTATTACAATCTCATGTGTAATAATCATTTAAAATCATGGTATCAAAGCCACATTAGTTAAAATATATCACATCACAATTTTTTGATTAAAAAAATTCAAGGTATATCAAAATTGTTGGATTTAAAATAAGGAAGACAATTTTGCGAACTAGTGAAAATAAGAGGACCATAACTACAATTAAGCCATTTAGTATTATCCATCCAAAAATTTGAAAACTAAAAAGTTCAAACAAATTGTTAACATTCTTCCTCTTGTTCACCACTTTCATCAACCTAAACAAATTAAAACTAAAAAAATTCAAAGTTTCAAAAAATTTCATAGAAATCACTTACCCAATTCCCTTATTCAAAGACAAACAAAAATAAAAAACCAGCTCCGAAGAAATGAAAACAACATCATTACAATACAAAAAACCAAAATCTCTTCTTTTTCTTTAGAGAAACCGAAAAAGAAATAAGTCGTAAAAACAAAGAAGAGAAAGATAAATATGAGAAGACCTATTATTTGTTATTTTCGTAACCAATCTTACGAGACAATTGAGTATTCAATTTTTCCTAATCTACTATTGAGTCTAGTTGAAATTTGTGGGTTTTCAATTTATAAGCAGACATTAATCGTAGAGGAGAAAAGATGACGTTGGATGAAGATTATCAAGATGAAGAAGATAATAATGACGAGGATGAAGAGGAAGGTGAATTTTTCTGGTTTTGAAGAGAAAGAAGATAAGAAAGGGATGAAGATTGAAGAATATTATTTTTTATTTATAAAAATAAAAAATGAATTAAAATAATCATAATTTATTCTTTAAACGTATCACCTTATTCATGTGAACGCCACGTAGTGAACTTAAAAGACACATGTATATTTTTTTTTAACGATAAATTTTAGAAAATGATTGCGATGTAAACAAGCTATAACATAATAGATAACGAAATACAATTTAAAGAATCTAACTAGGATAAAATATCTTAAATGACCTACTTAATGTTGGAACAATGGATAGTGCGCAGCGGGAAAGGAAGAAGAAGAAAGAAAACGAAATGCAGAAACAGCAGATTGAAAACTGTATTAATCCAGGATTGATCCTTCTATGATCCAAGATCAATCCTGGATCATTCTTCACTGAATAATTTTGTTATTCACTTTTCTGTCTATTACACACTTCACATATAAGCTGTTAGTTATATATAGGCTGTTACATTATGATGCAATGCACTTAACTAACTAACTAACTCTAACAACCTACTAAAATGGAAATTATGAATTACACTTCAACACTTCCCCTTAATTCATAATTGTTGAACACTTATAACACCAAGCTTCTTTCTCAAAAATTCAAATTTGTCCAGCTTCAAAGCCTTTGTGAAACCATCTGCTAGCTGCACTTCAGTTGGGCAGTATTGCACTTCAATCATTCCATTGTTCACTTGCTCTCTAATGAAATGAAACCTTGTATCAATGTGTTTACTTCTGCCATGTAAGATTGGATTTTTAGCAAGGCTGATTGCTGACTTGTTATCAATTCTGAGTTTAAGAGGCTTCATCACTTCACACCTTAGTTCCTTTATCACTGAATCCAACCATATTGCTTGACAAGTTGCAAATGTCCCTGCAATATATTCTGCCTCGCACGATGAAAGTGCAGTCACTGGTTGCTTCTTTGTACACCAAGATATTGCTGCCTCATTGAACTTGAAAACATAACCAGATGTACTCCTTTTATCTGTGATGTCTCCACACCAATCACTATCCGAATATCCAATGAATTCACTTCCTTCACCATGGCTGCCATTGGGAAATAGCAGACCAAACTCCTTTGTGCCTTTTATATACCTAAGTATTCTTTTAGCAGCTATCAAGTGAGTCTTCCTCGGATCATTCATGAATTTGCTAATTACACTAACTGAGTAGCATATGTCAGGCCTGCTGTTGCACAAATATCGCAGTGATCCAACCATTTGTCTGAACAGTGTTGGATCGACCCTTTCTTCCTCACTGCACTCATCAATCTTTGAACTTGTCTCTGATGGATTTGGAACTGAATTGCAGCTATTCATCTAAAATTTTTTCAGCATTTCACCTATATACTTCTGCTGATGCATGACTGTTCCAGTTTTCAATTTCAGAAATTCCATTCCTAGGAAGAATGAGAGTTCACCTAGATCAGTCATTTCGAATTCAGATTTCAGCTTGCGTTTCACCCTTTCAATCTCTGTTGTTTTGCTCACAGTAATGAGCAAATCATCCACATATAAACAGATTATCATTGTTTCTTCTGCACTTGAACTCTGCACATACACACCAAACTCCACTGCACACTTTGTGAAGCCTATCTGCATTAGGAACTGATCGATCCTCTTATTCCAGGCTCTAGGGGCCTGCTTCAAACCATACAATGCTTTATGGAGTCTATACACCATGTTTTCCTTGCCTTGTATTTCAAATCCAGGAGGCTGTGACACAAACACAATCTCTTCAAGTGGACCATTTAGAAAGGCTGATTTTACATCCAAATGGTAAAGTGACCACCTTCTTTTGCAAGCTAGAGCCACCACTAATCTTATAGTCTCAAGCCTTGCAACTGGAGCAAACACTTCATTGTAATCAATACCATGTTTCTGTAAAAATCCTCTAGCTACCAGCCTGGCTTTATGTTTTGAAATTTTCCCATCAGGATTGATCTTCAATTTGAAGACCCACTTCACATCAATCTTCCTTTTCTTGTCTGGCAGGTTAACTAGTTCCCATGTTTGATTCTTCTCAATTGATTGGAGTTCTTCCATCATAGCTTTCCTCCATACATCTATCTTCAATGCTTCTTCATAATTGAGAGGTTCAGAATCTGCCAACAATGCAAAATGAATGATATCACCTTCATCATTTACTGCATTATCAGAGATTAATTCACAATCATTCAGCCTGCTTGGAATTTGTCTGATTCTTTGAGGTCTCATTGCTGCTGCCACTTCTTCTGGTTCACCTGCATCATTATTGATCACTTCTTCATCCTTTGATTCATCACTGGAATCAGGATAAATGCAGCCTTGTTGATTCTCTTCGCTGTACACTGGTTCCTCTTCCCATTTCCACTTCTCAGCCTCATTCACAATAACATCCCTACTGATATGCACCTTTTGAGTTACAGGATTATAAAGCTTATAGGCAGCTGTGGGATGATAACCTATAAGTATCATAATCTCACACTTGTCTTCAAGTTTTCTCCTCCTAACATCTGGTATATGCTTATAGCACAATGAGCCAAAAACCTTGAAATGCTTCACACTCGGCTTTCTGCCACACCAAGCTTCCTCTGGAACCTTTTGATTAAGCTTATTTGTAGGGCATTTGTTTAAGATATAAGCAGCTGCACTGACTGCTGCACCCCAGAAATTATGTGGTAGGTTTTTCTGCTTGATCATGCTTCTTGCCATATTCAATAGGGTCATGTTTCTTCTCTTAGCAAGTCCATTGTGTTGAGGTGTATATGGAGCTGTCACTTCATGCACAATACCTTGATTAACACAGAAATCTTCAAATTCTTTTGAGGTGTATTCTCCTCCACCATCAGTTCTCAAGATCTTAATTGATTGGTCACTTTCTTTTTCAATTAAGCTCTTGAATTTCCTGAATACCTCTAATGCTTCACTCTTAAGCTTGATTGTATACAGTCACATCATTCTTGTAAATTCATCAACAAAAGTGATAAAGTATCTGCTTCCCCCCAATGAAGATACTTCAAAAGGACCACATATATCAGAGTGGACCACTTGCAGTGCTGCAGTAGCTCTTTTAGGTGCTTCACATACAAATGGGAACCTGCTTTGCTTACTCTTCACACATACTTCACAAATAGTTTTTCTGACATTCAGCTTTGGCAGCCCATACATCAGTTCTTTGGAATTCAAATTACTAAGACTTCTAAAGTTTAGATGACCATACCTCTTGTGCCATAAGCCTTCAATATCTTCACTAACTACTGCAGACAAACACATCATTTTCTCACTTGAAATGTTGCATCTGTAGGTTCTGTTTTGTGACATGTTTGATTTGAGCACCAACTGCTTCTTTGCATCAAACAGCTTCAAAGAATCACCATCCATAGTCACTGAGAATCCCTTCTCCACCAATTGACCAATGCTTATGAGATTACACTTCATCTCAGGAACATACATCACATCTGAAATAATGATTCTTCTGCCATCATTGCTTTTGATCACTATATTTCCGCTACCTTCAGCCATCAGATTTCTGCTATCAGCCAATTTTATGCTTGTTTCTTTGCTAGCATCAAAGCTTGTCAACCATTCTCTCTGTGATGTCATGTGGTTTGAGCATCCAGAGTCAAGAAACCACTCTTCATTCTTGATCTTCTCATCATTGGTAGTAGCCATCATCAACACTATACTGGAATCATCTCCATGAGCCAGATTTGCTTCTTCATCATCCTTTTGATCTTTCTTGAACCAACATTCATCTGCAAAGTGCCCATACTTCTCACAGTTGAAGCATTGTACCTTACTTTTGTCAAAGTCCTTCTTCTTGTTCTGACTTTTGCCAAAACCCCCTTTCTTTGAAGATTCAACTTTGTCTTCACTCTTGTTCTTACCATTGTTGGACCAATTTGCTCTTCTCTTTCCCTTTTTCTTGAAGTCTTTCTGGTTTCCCTCCTTCTTGGTAGTTTGAACTTGAAATGCTTGTTGAACTGATCTTTCAGAATTTCTATCAAATACCAAGAGTTCATGTGCCTCCAATGAATTTTGCAGCTCTTCAATTTCCATAGTCTTCACATCCTTTGCTTCTTGAATAGCTACCACAATGAAATCGAATTTTGGACTCAAAGATCTCATCACTTTTTCAACTACCATTTGATCTGTAATGTTCTCCCCACAAGTTCTCATTTGATTGACTATGGCTGTTAATTTTGAGAAGTAATCACTTACTTTCTGATCTGCCTCCATCTGCATCATCTCATACTTTCTTCTATAGGATTGTAGCTTCACTTGCTTCACCTTTTCTCCACCAGTGTGATAGTTTTCTAAGATGTCCCATGCTTCTTTGGATCTTGTGGCTTTCGAAATCTTCTCAAAATGCTGGTTGTCAACATTCTGTTGAATGTAGAACAAAGCTTTGCAGTCCTTCTTCTTGGCTTCCTTGAATGCATTCCTCTGTGCATCAGTTGGATTCTCTACCAAGTCCTCATAGCCATCCTGCACAATTTCACTCACTTCTTGTGCTCCAAATAAAGATTTCATTAATGCACTCCATTGATCCCAGTTCTTGCCATCAAGAACAAGAATATGTGATCCAAAACCGTTGCTATTCATTATGCCTATCAAGAATCTATCACTCTGTGTTTCCCTTGATTGTTCCCCTCACTTTTCACTCGTGTTTCCCTTGATTTTAACCCAGCTCTAGATGCCAATTGTTGGAACAATGGATAGTGCGCAGCGGGAAAGGAAGAAGAAGAAAGAAAACGAATTGCAGAAACAGCAGATTGAAAACTGTATTAATCCAGGATTGATCCTTCTATGATCCAAGATCAATCCTGGATCATTCTTCACTGAATAATTTTGTTATTCACTTTTCTGTCTATTACACACTTCACATATAAGCTATTAGTTATATATAGGCTGTTACATTATGATGCAATGCACTTAACTAACTAACTAACTCTAACAACCTACTAAAATGGCAATTATGAATTACACTTCAACACTTAAACCACCACAAACATAATTTTGCCAAAACAATAATATACTAACATTTGTGATTATAAGAAAAACAAGTACAGAAATATTGGCCATAAATCTATATGAAATGTATCGAAAAATATTAACACACATTTTACTGATTCACTATAATACCTCTTCAATAGAAATGATATATAGACGCAAATATAGACAACCAATGTCGTGTATATATAAAAATATGATGTTTTCTCTCCTATCTCATCTGAGTACTTTATACCTCAATCTCGGTTTTTAATTCATTTTTCTCAACAAAATATCGAAAATACAAATTTTGAAAAAATAAAAAAAAATAATTCTTGAAAATTTTTGCAAAAAACTAAATCGAAATTTTTAAATTATCTTTTTCTTAGAAAAAAATTAAAAATTTTTTATCTCAAAATTTTTATTTTTTTTTGAAAAATATCAAAAAAATTTCGAAAAAAATATTAAAAATTTTTTATCGGAATAAAATCAAAATTTTGTTTCTCAAAATAAATTCAAAAACTTTTCTGGAAAAAATTTTGAGTTTTTTTTTTTAAAACAAATTAAAAGATAAATTTAAAAAAATAGGAACATACACCCCACTTGACTCACATAATTTTAGAGGCTTGGCGGACTTCCTTTATTAAGACTTTTTTAATGTTGAATTTTTTTTGCTAGAGCATGTAAATTAAAAGCCAATAATTATATTGAGTTTCTGAAATTGATACTTAAACTTATACATGAATTGAAAGAGAATAGCTACAAAGAGTTATTAAATAATGACTCTTAACCTTAGGTACAAAGAGTAAATAAGTTCATCCCCACCCATATGATAGTAAAATGTTATTCCTGTTAAGATCTCTTTTTTAATCACTTCTCTCAATCTATGTGACGCGGTTTCTCCTTTCTTTTTTCCTCCTATTTTCCATTTCTAAATGTACTGATCCCTGGTTTTTTGTTAGCCTTAATAACATTTATTTTCGGATAAAATTTTATCTAGTATTTGGATTTAAGCCTCTTTTAACGTTTTCTTTGTTTTTTTTTTCTATTGTTAGTTGTTTGTTGCATTCACATGCCATTTATTTTTTCTTTGAAAATAACAAACCCATTGATGAAGATACTTTTGCTATTGTTGTCGAAAACAAAAATATAGTATTTTTATGCAATTAATTTTTCTTCCTTAGAGATGAACAGAGGAATGCGAAAGAGTCTGAAGTAAAAAAGAGCAAGGAATGCAAAAGAGTCACGTGATGGCTTTTATTTAGTGCTTAAATCTGAACCCTTCATTTTAGTCTAAAGGTTTGTAATTGATGATTTCCCTTTCATGTAAAAATGATACTGTTACCAGATATGTCTCTTAGTGCTATAATACATTCACTATTTAGTACTAGAATACATTCATTGGTTTTTATTTATGAATGAGTATTTTAACAGCATACGCCTTAGAGTGTATAACAATTTTTAGTTATAAATTGCTAATAAAACACTCCTTCTAAAAAATTTAATTGATGTATTTTACCAAATGTCTATGAGTTGCTATCGTACATCCATTTTTTTTAAATGATTATTTTAGAAATATACACATTTGGGTGAATTGAACTATATTTTAGATATAACTTGCTGTTGGGAGGGATCACTCCCCAAGTGGAACCCACCAAGTTTATTAATATTATAATTATTATTATTAAAATGAAAGAAAAAGAAAAAAAAAGAATATATGGTTTATTGGGCTTGACCCATGTAAAGGAAAATAAAAGGAAGGAACGGGATCTCAAATCCCTAAAGGGCAAAGGCTAACGAAAAGGCAAACAACAGTAACCGCACGCACGGCAACCAGAGAAAAGGAAAGGAATTCAGTTCCGGTGGTGGTAATAGTTTTACTTTCTCTGAGAGTTATTTTGGTATACCCACTTTAGTGGAAGGTTATTATAAGGCTATTGTTGTTGATTGATATTCCCTATTGTTATTAGGAAGGTTGATTGATATTCCCTATTGTTATTAGGAAGACTCTGGTGTACCCATTAATTATTATAGTGGAAGTTTTTACTGGACAAGCTCCCGTGGTTTTTATTCTCTCAATTTGAGGGAAGTTTTCCACGTTAAAAATTGTGTTTGTCTCATTTAATTTTCTGCCAATTATTACTTTCTGTTTGGCCATTTATCTGCACAGGTGGGGGAAAATATTCCGCATTATTGAGATAGTTATTTCTAATTATCTCTGATTTTTTCCCAACAAAGTGGTATCAGAGCTTGGTTGATTTGATTTGTGCATTTAAATGGAAGAGGAAAATAAAGGTCCGAATATGATTAAGCTCAATTCTTCTAACTATATACTTTGGAAGACTCTCATGGAAGACATGCTATACAATAAAGATCTGTATGATCCTATTGAGGGTGACACTGCTAAACCCACAGATAAATCTGATGCTGATTGGAAGAAGATGAATAGAAAGGCAGTGGCGTTGATTAGACAATGGTTAGATCTGAGTGTATATCCACATGTTGAAACTGAAATAGATGCTAACAAGATGTGGGAAAAATTAAAAGAGTTGTATGAACGAAAGAATGTGCAAAATAAAGCATTCTTGATTCGGAAGCTGGTGAATATGAAATACAAAGATGGGGATTCAATGGCAGAACATATGAGTATTTTTCAGAATACGGTGAATCAGTTGACAACCGCTGAAATTAAATTAGATGATGAGTTGCAAGCATTGTTATTGTTGAGTTCCTTGCCTGATAATTGGGAAGTCCTTGTTGTGACATTGACCAATTCAGCTCCAAGTGGAAAGCTAAAAATGTCCATAGAGGCGACAACTCTGAAAGTCGTAGCAAGTCAAGAAGCAAGTCGAGGACTAGAAAAGAAGTGATATGCTATCATTGTGGCAAAGCAGGTCACATAAAAAGAAATTACAGATTCCTTAAGAGAGATCAATCAAGGGAAAGAGATGAAGACAAAGAGAAGAAAAATGATAAAGATACAACAGCAGTTGCATCTGTTAGTAATGTCTACATTGTTTGTGATGATAATTCCATAAACCTTGCATGTCAGGATTCAACTTGGATTATTGATTCAGGTGCCTCATATCATGTTACTCCTAGGCGTGATTTCTTCTCATCTTACAGTGTTGGTGATTTTGGCATGGTAAAAATGGGAGATGAAGGAGTATGTAAAATTATTGGTATGGGAGATGTTTGGGTTGAAACAGGGATTGGTTGCAAGCTTCAGTTGAAGAATGTTAGACATGTTCCTGATATTCGTCTCAATTTGATTTCAGTGAAAGCCTTGGATATTGAGGGTTATCACACTTACTTTGGTGGTGGTGGTATATGTAAAATCACCAAAGGGTCCCTAGTGGTTGCAAAGGATCAAAGTTCCACTTCTCTTTATAGGATGCCTACGAAGCTATGCAATGAAGAAGTGAATCAATTGAAGACGCCTCTTCTGATTTATGGCATATGCGCCTTGGTCACTTGAGTGAGAAAGGACTCAATATACTTACGAAGAAAAATTTTCTTCCTGTGAAAGGTACGCCTCTAAAAACCTGCACTCATTGTTTTGCTGGAAAACAACATAGAGTTTCCTTTCATAATACTGGTCCTCATAGGAGGCAAAATATTCTTGATTTAGTTCATACTGATGTTTGTATGATGGATAGTAAATCTCTTGGTGGTGCATCGTATTTTGTTACTTTTATTGACGACCACTCTAGAAAAGTGTGGGCATTTCCTTTGAAATCTAAAGACCAGGTACTTGGAGTCTTCAAGCATTTTCATGCAAGTGTTGAAAGAGAAAAGGGAAGAAAATTGAAATGTGTTCGGTCAGATAACGGTGGTGAATACAGAGGTCCGTTTGAAGAGTATTGTAGAGAACATGGAATCAGGTTTGAGAAAACGGTTCCAAAGACACCTCAGCATAATGGTGTTGCAGAGAGAATGAATCGTACTATTAATGACAGAATCAGATGTATCCTCTCTCATGCAAAATTATCGAAATCCTTTTGGGGTGAAGCAATGAAAACTGCAGTGGATTTGATCAATCTTTCTCCTTCTATTCCACTTGATGGTGATGTTCCAAATAGAGTTTGGACGGGGAAAAATGTCTTTTACCGTCATTTGAAAGTGTTTGGTTGCAGATGTTTTGTTCACGTTCCAAGAGATGAGAGGTCCAAACTTGATAGTAAATCCAAACAGTGTATATTCGTCGGTTATGGTGATGAAGAATTTGGTTATAGATTGTGGGATCCGGTTGACAAGAAAATTATTAGAAGTCGAGATGTGATATTTCTTGAAGACCAAACTATTGAAGATTTTGATAAAACTGAGAAACAGAAACCAAATTCCAGAAGTTACATTGATGTTGCGCCTATGCCCCCTGCAGAAACTTTTGTTGATGGGGGAGATATACAGGTAGATGATGAGAATGTAACTGATGATCATGTGCCTCACCAAGATGAGCAGGTACTAGCTGAGCCACTAGACGAGTTTGAGTTGAGAAGATCTACTAGAGAACGTCAACCTTCTCAAAGATATCCTCCACACGAGTATGTGATGATCACTGATAGTGGAGAGCCAGAGTACTATCAAGAAGCTATTACAAATGTTGATAAAGAAAAGTGGTTGAAGGCCATGCGGGAAGAGATGAATTCCTTGCATGAGAATCACACATTTGATTTGGTTAAGTTGCCTAATGGCAGAAAAGCACTCAAGAACAAATGGGTATACAAGATAAAGGCAGAAGAGAATAGTTCTCAACCAAGATACAAAGCAAGATTGGTTGTGAAAGGTTTTAATCAAAGAAAAGGTATTGACTTTGATGAAATTTTTTCACCTGTGGTGAAGATGTCCTCTATCCGAGTTGTGCTTGGGTTAGCAGCTAGCTTAAACCTAGAAGTTGAACAACTTGATGTGAAAACTGCATTCCTTCATGGTGATTTGGAGGAAGAGATCTATATGGAGCAACCAGAGGGTTTCGAAGTCAAAGGTAAAGAGAAACTTGTGTGTAAATTGAAGAAAAGCTTGTATGGGCTCAAGCAAGCACCCAGACAATGGTACAAGAAATTTGATTCTTTCATGGAGAAACATGGGTACGGTAAAACTACTTCTGACCATTGTGTGTTTGTCAAGAAATTCTCTGATGGTGATTATATTATTCTCTTATTATATGTGGATGACATGTTGATTGTTGGTCATGACACTAAAAAGATTCAATCTTTAAAGAAAGATTTGAACAAGTCTTTTGCAATGAAAGACTTGGGTCCTGCAAAGCAAATTTTGGGCATGAGAATTACTCGTGATAGGAAGAATAATAAATTGTGGTTATCTCAACACAATTACATTGAGAAGGTGTTAGAGAGGTTTAACATGAGCAATTGTAAACCTGTCAGTACTCCACTTGCTACTCATTTTAAATTGAATTCTGATCAATGTCCTACAAGTGAGAAAGACAAAGAAGAGATGAAGAAGGTTCCTTATGCATCCGCAGTTGGTAGTTTGATGTATGCTATGGTATGCACAAGGCCAGATATTACTCATGCAGTTGGAGTTGTTAGTCGGTTTCTCTCTAATCCTGGTAGATGATCATTGGCAAGCAGTGAAGTGGATTCTCAGATACCTTAGAGGCACTTCCAAAGTGTGTTTATGTTATGGAGGTGGTGAACCTGTGTTGGATGGCTACACAGATGCAGATATGGCAGGTGATATTGATTCTAGAAAATCTACTTCTGGTTATATGATGACGTTTGCAGGGGGAGCTGTGTCTTGGCAATCAAGATTACAAAAGTGCGTTGCTTTATCTACTACTGAAGCTGAGTACATTGCAGCAACTGAAGCTTCCGAAGAACTCTTGTGGATGAAGAAATTCCTGCATGAGTTAGGTCTCAAGCAAGATAAGTTTGTGTTATTCTGCGACAGTCAGAGTGCAATCCATCTTAGCAAGAATCCGACTTTTCATGCAAAGTCGAAGCATATTGAGGTGCGGTATCATTGGATACGAGACGCACTGGAAATGAAATCATTTCTAATTGAGAAGATTCATACTGATGAGAATGGTTCAGATATGATGACGAAGACCTTGCCTGTGTCAAAGATGATATACTGTAGAAAGAATGCAGGCATGGTTGAGCAGTACCTTCCCACTTGAGTCGTGAGGGGGAGATTTGTTGGGTGGGATCACTCCCCAAGTGGAACCCACCAAGTTTATTAATATTATAATTATTATTATTAAAATGAAAGAAAAAGAAAAAAGAAGAATCTATGGTTTATTGGGCTTGACCCATGTAAAGGAAAATAAAAGGAAGGAACGGGATCTCAAATCCCTAAAGGGCAAAGGCTAACGAAAAGGCAAACAACAGTAACCGCACGCACGGCAACCAGAGAAAAGGAAAGGAATTCAGTTCCGGTGGTGGTAATAGTTTTACTTTCTCTGAGAGTTATTTTGGTATACCCACTTTAGTGGAAGGTTATTATAAGGCTATTGTTGTTGATTGATATTCCCTATTGTTATTAGGAAGGTTGATTGATATTCCCTATTGTTATTAGGAAGACTCTGGTGTACCCATTAATTATTATAGTGGAAGTTTTTACTGGACAAGCTCCCGTGGTTTTTATTCTCTCAATTTGAGGGAAGTTTTCCACGTTAAAAATTGTGTTTGTCTCATTTAATTTTCTGCCAATTATTACTTTCTGTTTGGCCATTTATCTGCACAGGTGGGGGAAAATATTCCGCATTATTGAGATAGTTATTTCTAATTATCTCTGGTTTTTTCCCAACACTTGCCAACATATTCTTTATAAAAAATAGACGACTGTATGTTGTTAGCAAATCCCTACTTCTTTAGTTCAAAATTTGTTCTACCCCTCTCCCTCAGACTTCTTTTATCTCTATTTCTTAACCAAAACTCAAGTTCAAAATTTGTTCTACCCCGCTCTCTCATACTTCTTCTTTTATCTCAATTTCTTAACCAAAACTCAAAAAATAAACTGATTTAATTAGAGTATTGACAACGGAACAAATGATTAAATTAAATAACATTTGATTTAATTAGATGTTAATCGTAATAAATATGATTTAATACATTAACATATTTATAATTTATTTAATTGAATTTGATTTGATTTAATAAATGCGGGTTGAAAATTAATAGAATTAAATATGATTTAATTTAATTAATAGTTTGTATTTAATTAGAAGAGTTTAATTAAATATAATTATTTTAGAACTTATTTTGGGGTTGGTCCAAAATAGGAGTCTTAGGGTTAAAGTGACTCATTCTCTATAAATATATGAGCAACACATTCCAAAGTAATCTTGATTGCCATTACCCTCATAGAATGGCTAGCACCATGTTTTATTTTGTGCTTGCGTGGATTATGTAGAGACGTTAATAATTTCCGCATTGGTGATTAAAGTTAAAGTACGCTTCAAGAGTTGCTTTGTGTTGGTGACATGTTTCCTTGACGCTTCAAGAGTTAAACACATGAACTATTCTAGTGAAATTTTGTGTTTACGTGATCCTTTGCTAAAGGAATTTTCCACTCTTGAAATCGATTTTAAAATAGTTTTAAAAATATATCTCTTGATTTCCCAACAGTGGTATCAAAGCCATAGTCGTTTATGCCTTATTTCCTAGTGTTTTTTTTTGTTAAAATGTATATGTTAATTGGTTTATATTTGTTATTGTAATTGATTTTGTTACATGAATAGGATTCCTGTGAATGCATATATGTTGTCCGATATGTGTTTCAAGATACGTTTGTTTCAATTTTGTCTTCTTTTTTTTTTCTTTCAATATTTTGATTCAATTGCTGGATATTGAAGAAGTATATGTAAAACAGCTCCCAAGATTTGAAAATCTAGAGTTTTCTAATCACGTTTTTAAGCTTAACAAATCACTATATGGTCTAAAATAAGCACCTACAGCTAGGTATGATAGGTTAAGTAACTTCTTACTTGAAAACGGCTTTGATAGAGGTCAGGTTGACACCACGTTGTTTAGGAAATCAATAGAAATGACATTCTTGTTATTCAGATTTATGTTGATGATATTATATTTGGTTCTACGAATAGCACTTTTTGTCAAGATTTTGCTAAGTTAATGCAACAGGAATTTCAAATGAGTATGATGGGAGAATTGAAGTTCTTCTTAGGAATTCAAATTCAACAAAGTCAGAATGTAATATACATTCATCAGACCAAATATACAATAAAGCTTCTCAAAAAGTTTAAGATGAATGATTGCAAACTTATGGCTACACCAATGCATCCAACCTGCTCACTTGATAAAGATGAACCAAGAAAGAAAATTGACTAGAAAACATTCAGAGGAATGATAGGGTCACTTCTATATCTTAGTACTTCCAGAGTTGATATTTTATTTAGTGTGTGTGTCAGATTTCAGGCTGATCCAAGGGAATCTCACTTAACTGCTGTTAAGAGGATTCTTATATACTTGAAAGGTACTTCTAACCTTGGTTTGTTTATAAGCTGTCAACTGAGTACATGTTAGTAGGATAATGTGATGCTGACTATGCTGGAGAAACACTTGAAAGAAAAAGCACTAGTAGAAACTGCATTTTCCTAGGTGAATATTGGATCTCCTAGTCAACCAAAAGACAAAGCACAATTGCAATGTCAACAGCAGAAACTGAATACATTTCAGTAGCAGGATGCAACTCTCAATTATTATGGATGAAACATCAATTGGACGACTACAGAATAATCGAGAGTAACATTCCCATATTATGTGATAATACATCTACTCTATATTATAGGGCTAAACATATAGAAATAAAACATCACTTTATTAGGGACTATGTTCTAAAAGGTGTGTTAAATATCCAGTTTGTAGAGACTTAACATCTATTGGCTATTATATTCACTAAACAACTAGCTGAATAAAGATTTGAATTTATTAAGAGGAATCTGAACCTAGTAGTTATATCTAATTAATGTTATGATTTTTATCTGTTTGATGTTATGATTGTTATTTGGTCATAGAAGTTTAAACTTAAATAGATGTGTATTTCCAGACTTAACTCTGATCTACTGTATGGTGTTAACTCATTCGTCAATGGTCATTCGAATTTCTATTCTTTTTGTTTGATGACAAAAAGGGGAGAAAGAGATTTGACAACAATTTCAAAATGTTTGCTAATTGTTTGTTGTTTTGGGGGAGAAGAAGCTTGCATGTTTGGGAAAGTATAACTACTTAGAGTTAGGGAGAGCCATGTATGTTTGATTATTTGCATGCTTTATATTTGCATGTTCATTTGCATGTTTGTTCTGTTTACATGTTTATTTGTTGTTTTACTTTATTTTTGTTTAAACAAATTGTTATTAGAAGTACTGTTTTGTCATCATAAAAAATGGGGATATTGTTGGAACCAAATCGATCCCTTGAACATTTCCTCTATGTAGTTTTGATGTTAACAAAGGTACTTTGTGAGAACAATCTGTTGCACTAATGATCTCATTAAGTGTGTAACAAATAGAACCAGGAAAAAGAGGAAACGACACTAGAGGATGTGACCAGAGGAAGTCACCTTAGGAAGTAAAAAGGTCAGAGGAAACGAAATCAAACTAGTCAATGAAATCCTCATAATCGGATAAATGCACGTTTTGAAAAGGTACGTGCATTTTCCTCTGATAGTGTGCTTTTGGTAGTTCAACGTGTTTCTTGTAATTAAACGTGATTCTGGCTGCTCAACATGTTTCTGGTAAATTAGTGTCTGCCTTTGAAGACTGAAGCACGCTTCTGGTTAGCATGCCTCTAATGAGTCTATGCGTCTGCCTCTAAAGATCCAGTATACCTTTGAAGATTTAGCGTTCCTCTAGAGTTTATATGCCTTTGATGAATAGTAAATTTAGTATGCCTCTGATGTAGAGTAGCTTTAGCATGCCTCTAATGAACCATAACTTTAGCATGCCTCTGATGAACAGTAATAAATGAAAAAAAGTGCTATTAGTATAATGTTCTTGGTCAAGACTTTGATTGATTTTGAAAATGTTTCAAAAGAGGAACAAATAATAGAGAGTGTTTTGAATATGTCCAAGTGGTTTTGGTTTGATTGACAACTTCTAGTTAGATAGGAAAATAGTATCAACTTGAATTTGATATCATGACCTGTGAAATATGGTCATCAATCTACTCACATAATAGTTTCGATGTATTATTGTCTTCTTAATTAACAATAATATTTTGACTATGGATACTTTAGGAACATTGTTCTAATTTTCAATAGGATCCCACGATCAAGTCACACTTAATTTCTATTAAACGAACTATTTATTCTAAGGACTTTATTATATTATATTGTTAATAACATAATAAATGATGTCCCTGCACATATAGCCAAAATTAGGCTATATCTTTTCTCACACACTATCATTGACCACATAGAAATAATCTGTTTCATTCAATTTTAACTAACCAAGAACGTTATGGATTTTTATGTGAAACCAAAGTTGATCATGAGGTAATTTAAAAAAGGTAAAAGCAGGAACTAACATTTCAAAGGGGATCACAATTCAAACCCCATTTCCTTGTGATTGATATTACTACTTCAATTGGCATCAGAGATCTGCCTCTAAGGTTAAACACCTAACTAGTGTTAGAGGAAATGATTTAGGAAGCAATGTCAAAAGTCATGTATATTTTTGAAGGAAGATCATCAAATAGACCACCTTACTTTAATGGTACATGCTACTATTTTTGGAAAGGACAGATGCAACTATTCCTTAAATCACATGATACAGGAATGTGGTGCATCATAACAGATGGAAACTTTATACCAAGAGTTGATCAAACTAGACAATAGAAGACAAAACTAAGGTACTTTTAAACTCTAAAGCTCAATTACTTCTGTCTTGTGCACTGAGCAAGGAGGAAAGCGAAAGAGTCAATGAATGTGATATGGAAAAATAAGTACGGAATAAATTACAAACCCATCATGAAGGAACAAGCCATGTCAAAGAAAAAAGAATTCATATTGGTGTAAGAAAATGAAATGTGCTATTTGGGTAAGGCATACTCAATCCAAGACAGAGTAAGAAAATTATGAGATGTCTCCGCATCATATGGAGACCAATGATCACAACCATAGTTCAGGCCAAAAATTGTGAGACACTAGAATTGGAAGAACTCATTGGGGCATTAAGAGCAAATAAAGTACTACTGCAAGAAGATAAACCAGTAAAGAAAGGCAAAATAATAGCCTTAAAAGCTTCAGAAAACCTTCAAAAAATCTTATCTTCACAACAAGATGAAAGATAAGACTCAAAAGATTTTGGTCAATAAGTAGCTGATGAGAAAGTAGTTCTTCATACAAGAAAAATTCAAAGAATAATATGAGAAGAAAAGATCACATTAAAAGAAGTTTTCCAAGAAAAAGGGAAAACTCTAAAACAAAAATAGATAAGAGTCAAATTACATGTTATGGGTGCAACAAACTAGGACATTACAAAATTGAATGTCCTTCAAACAAAAAGGAACCAAAAAGATTTTCATTTAGGAAAAAATCCATGATGGGCACCTGGGATGATTCTAAGGAATCAAACCCAGAAGAAAATGAAGAAGCCAACATGTGTCTAATGGGAAACTCATAAAACGATGATGTAACCATTTCTAAACTATGTCCTTTATGTAAACAAATGGAAAAAGAATTTGACAATATGTTAAATGACTCAAAATTTCATGCTCAAAAATTTGGTTCATTAATAGAACAAGTTTGCAAAGAAAAAGAGAAAGCCCAAGCTATAAATAATGAACTGAGAAAAGTCATTCGAAGCCTGAAGGACTCTCATTTTAAAACATCTGAAGAATTTAAGTGTCAAGGACATTCTGCAACTCAAAATGAGAACGTTCTGCTCACAACAAAATATGAGAACCTTAAAAATGATTTGTCAAACTTTATTAAATCTTCTAAAACTTTCCAAAAAATGATGGGATCACAAGTAGAAATATTTGATAAATTTGGACTTGGTTTTGACAAATCTCAAAAGCAAAAACTCTATGAAAACCTTTTGTACCAAAAAGAAAAGAAGATAAATGTAAAATAAAATGTTCTTATTGCAATAAAATTGGACATCTTAATTACACATGTTTTTTTTAAAAAGGGTGAAAAATTAAAATCAAGACGACCTCTCAAAAAGGAAGAATGTTCTGGTATCATGTCAGAACCTTCTCCAAAAGCAATAAGAAAATGTTCTCATTGCTCAAAGATTGGTCATATTTAACCAAAGTGCTACCTTCAGAAAAAATCTATCTTTAAAGAAAAATTTAACCCTCAAGGGTTCAAGACCAAACGAGTACCTAAAAATCTAATAATATCAAATGCAGGTTTGTTTTCAAAATGTCAAGAAAAAGCCATGGTATTTGGACAGTGGATGCTCGAGACATGTGACAGGAGATAAACAATGCTTTATTTCCTCTGTCAAGAAGAATGGAGGATCTGTAACTTTTGGGAATAATGATCAGACAAAAATCAAAGGAAAATACATTATAGATAAAGAAAACTCTGCAAAAATAGCTGATGTTCAGTATGTTGAAGGTTTAAAACATAATCTACTAAGCATTAAACCAATTGTGTGACAATGGTTTTGAAGTTATTTATAAACCAAACATATGAGACGTCAAACAAGTATCTTCTTGAAAATTTCTTTTCTCTTTGTCAAGAAAGAAAAATCTGCATGTTTTGTATCTTGAAGAATTATCCACTGAATCATGTTTTATGTCTATAAACAAAGATAAGTGAATATGACACAAAAGAATTGGGTATGTTAGCATAAAACAATTTCAAAATTATCCAAACTTGATCCTATTAAAGGTCTTCCAAAAATAAGTCAAGAATAGTTTTCATTCAAAATATTTTGATCTCTTTGGTCCTACCAAAACTACAAGTTTAGAACGAATGAGATATGGCTTTGTTATTGTTGATGATTTTTAACGTTATACATGGGTACATTTCTTAAAACAAAAAGATGACTCTTTTAATGGCTTTCAAACCTTTTTTTAAAAAAGTTCAAAATGAAAAATGCTTAAACATAATTTCTTTTAAAAGCTTTTTTTTTAAATGAAAATAGCATTTCTCATAATCTCTCTTGTGCAAGAACTCCTCAACAAAATGGAGTTGTTGAAAGAAACAATAGAACGTTACAAGAAATGGCATGAACAATCTTGGAACAATCAAATATTGAGAAATACTTTTGGGCTGATGCAATCATCACTTGTTACATTTTAAATCGTGCATCAATACGAAAAATTATCAACAAAACACCTTATGAATTATGGAAAAATAGAAAGCCAAATATCTTATACTTTCATGTTTTTGGCTGCTATTGTTATTAAATAGAAAAGACAATCTAGGAAAGTTTGATGCTAAATCAAACGAAGCCTTCTCATATATATAATCGATGAACAAAAATTGTGAAGGTAAATATGCATGTGTTATTTGACGAATTTGATTATCTTGTTATACAAAAGATAGATGAAGAAAAGAAGAACATTATGAGAAACAGTAGTAGATTGTTCCTCTGACAAACGAGATTGATCATCAATCTCCATCTGAAGCTCCTCCACGAAGTTGGAAAATCATAGGAGATCATCCACAAAATCAAATCATAGGAAACACATCTGATGAAGGAATAAAGTGAGACTAGTTTCTCAAGGTTATAACCAACAAGAAGGTATTGATTATAATGAAACTTTTGCTCCAGTTGCAAGGTTAGAAGCTATCAAAATCCTTCTTGCATATGAATTTCATAAACTTATTAAATTTTTCAAATGGATGTTAAAAGTGCTTTTTTAAATGGTTTTCTAAATGAACAAGTATATGTTCATCAGTTTCCTAGTTTCGAAGATCAAAAGAAACCAAACCATGTGTTTAAACTTACTAAAGCTCTGTAAGGACTGAAACAAGCCCCTAGAGCCTGGTATGAAAGACTAAGTTCCTTCTTAATCAAAAATGGTTTTTCTATAAGCAAGATTGATACTACACTTTTTAGAAAAACTGATAAAATTGATTTGCTAATTGTTCAAATATATGTTGATGACATCATCTTTGGATCAACAAATGAAAAAATGTGTGAGGAATTTTCAAATCTCATGCAAAGTGAATTTGTAATGAGTATGATGGGAGAATTGAGATATTTTCTTGGCTTGCAAATCAAACAATATGAAAATGGAATCTTTATATGTCAAGAAAAATATATCAAAGATCTTTTAAAGAAATACAAGATGAATTAAGCTAAAACAATGACTACTCCCATGCATCCATCCTTAAATTTAGACAAATATGAACAAGGAAAATCCATCTCTAAAAAGGAATATATTGGAATGATATGCTCTTTGTTATATTTAACAGCAAGTAGGAAATATATTGTTTTTGGAGTGGGCTTATGTGCTAGATTTTAATCTTTGCCTAAAGAATCTCATTTATCTGTTGTAAAAAACAACTCGTTATCTTGTTGGTACTACTGATCTTGGCCTTTGGTAGAGCAAAGAAACTCATTTGGATCTTGTAGCCTATTGTGATGCTGATTAAAAGAAAAAGCATAAGTGGTGCATGTCAATTTCTTGGAGAAGCTCTGATCAGCAGGTCATGTAGAAAAAAAACAAAATTGCCTTATTAACAACTAAAGTTGACTATGTCTCAGCTTCAAATTGTTGCTCTCAAGTCTTGTGGATCAAAAACCAACTTGAAGACTTTATGTAAGTTTTACAAATGTTCCAATTTATTGTGATAATACAAGTGCAATATATTTGTTAAAAAACCCATTCAACATTCGAGATCAAAACATAATGAAACAAAACACCATTTTACTAGAGATCATGTTAACAAAAAGGAGGTTGAATTAATCTTTGTTGACACCAAAAATCAACTTGCTGACATAGAAAAACTAAAAATCCAAACTGTCTCCTTTGAAAAACATGACCAAATTGTTTTGGTCTATACGAAGAACGATCTCCACTTTATTCCTCATCGCATCAGTCTCCGTGTGTGTATGTGTCAAGCTTGAGTGAAAAAATTTCAAATTTTTAAGATACAAAGAGGTAAGTAACAACTTTTTCCTCTCTTCAAAAAACAGCTACCATAGCCTGATCATAACCTACTTTCCTGCTTCCCAATATCACTAGTCACTTTTCAACCTCCCACTCCTATATACCCATGCGTGTCACTCTCTCCCTTATCTCTTCCTAAAAAACTGCTCATTCTTCTTTCATCAAAAGCTCTGTACTATCCCCTTTTGCAACTCACTATTCATTCTTCTGCATTTCTTCACTATTAAGGTGTTTGTCTTCCTCAAAAAATCTGGAGTTGTCAGGTTGTTTTGAGAAGACTCACTTGTAGGATCAGGTGCTGTGTAATTTAAGGAGTTGAATTAGTGCATTAAATCCTTCTAAGTGAGGGGACTTGTCGTAGCTATCAATTTGGTGGTGAACCAGGATAAATTTCTTATGTCACTTTACTCCTGCATTTCTTAGTTTTGTTACTACTGCTACTCTAAGTCATCAAACCCGAACCAATTTTAATCAAATAATTAAAAAAAAAAATCCAATTTAGACAAACACAACTTAATCTCCCTTTCTCGTGTTTGCACCTTCAATTGGCATCAGAGCTCGGTATCAAGGCTGAGCACTTTACAGTGTTTGAAGAAAGATCCAATGATTCAACATGTCTGGATTCAGTGAAGAAGCTATTGGAGGAAACATCAACACACCTCATTTGTTTGATGGTGAACGTTTTGAGTACTGGAAGGACATGTTGAGGAGTTTCTTTATTTCACAAGATCCTGAACTTTGGGACATGATGGAAGATGGTTATACTGCTCCAACAAAAGATGATGGTATTGAAATTCCAAGAAAAGAGATGAATGTTAATTAGAAGAAGATGTACAAGATGCATCATAAGTCCAGAACATTCATGATAAATGCAATCACTTTCAAGGTGGTTGAAAAGTGCACCAACAAGGAGACAACAAAGAGCATTTATGATAATCTGATTCTGACTTATGAAGGAAGCAAGCAAGTTCAAGATGCAAAGGCCAACCTCGTAGTCAAAAAGTGTGAGTTGTTCAAGATAGAAGAAGATGAAGACATTGAAACAAGGTTTTCCAGATTCCAGACTCTGGTCTTAGGATTAAAAGTACTTGAGAAGAGTTATACTAATGTTGATCATGTGAAGAAAATTCTTAGAAGTATGCCAAGAAAGTGGAGACCTAAAATTATAGCTATTCAAGAAGCTAAGGATCTCAATACTCTTAAATTGGAAGAATTGATTAGCTCCTTGAGATCACATGAAATTTAGCTTGCAGAGGAAGAGCTCAATAAGAAGAAGCAAACTTTGGTCTGGAAATCCAATCAGAAGAAGGTTCTGAAGGCAACAGTAGTATTAGAGGATAATGATTCAGATGATTAGAATCTGAACATAGAGGATGAGGAACAGGCTTTCATATCCATAAAAATTCAGAAGATGTGGAACAACTGAAAAAAGCAATTTCCTCAAAGATATTTTAGGTAGTCCAGTAGAGGAAAGGGTGAAAATATATGACAAGAAAAGCATCATATGATATGGATGCAATGAACTTGAACATGTCAAGTCTGAATGTCCAAATCTGGAAAAAAGGAAACATCAGAGGAAAGATTCTAGACCCAAGAAGAAGGTTTTGATGGCTACACGGGATGATTCTAATGAATCCTCTGATGATGAAGGGCAAGCAAATTTGACTCTGATGGCTAATACAAACTTTGCCTCTAGATCCAACACAAAATCTGATTCTGAGTCTGGAAGTGAATAAATTGATGAAGAAATTGAGGTATTTTCTGACTTAACTTAATCTAATTTAATTATTTTCATAAATGAATTCTTAAATAAAAACCACAAGTTGTCTCTAACACCGAAAGCTCATAGGAAAAAAAAATGAAAATTTGAATGATAAAATGGAAACTTTAGAAAGTAATATAGTTGAACTTAGGACTAAAAACCTAACTCTGAAAAGTAGTCATAGTTCAGCATCATTTGAAAATGTGCCACGTAATTATGATAAATATTAAGTAGTGTTTCAACATTTTCTTGCTAATGGTATAGAAAGAAGTAAGTTTGCATCTATAATTTATGGTGTTAGTAGAAATTGCAAAAGAGGAATACAATTTCAAAAAACTGAAATTGAACCTATGTTTACTCCCTCTGATAATTCATGTACTGTTCTAAGAAAGGTCATTCTAAAACATCTTTCCCTATGTTAACCACATGAAAAGAAAAGAAACCTTTCTAGGCTAACAAACTAGGACCCAACCAAATGTGGATACCAAAAGACAAAATTGTTTATGTTACAAATGTTCTAAGCAACCAAGTTGAAACACCAGTCATGGTGCCTAGTAAGTGGATGCATGCCACATATGAAAGGAAAAATGTCTATGTTCCAAGACCTATCCTTGACAATTAGAAGCTAAGTAACTTTTGGAGGAAAACAGAAAGGTCAGATAATTGGAAACATAACTGTCAGGAGAATCTGGAGTATCAGAAGAACCAGAACTACCAGATGAACCAAAATTGTTAGTGGAATCAAACATATCAACATAATTAAAACTATCTGATGAACCTTAATTACCAGAGGAACAGGATACATCAACAACACTAGAAGTGTCATATGAGAAATCAGAATAAGGAGATTTCCCTTAGCACTCCAATCAAATTCATCATGACTGCAAATATAAATGGGAATACAAATCCCTTCATCCAGAACCTCTGATCAGAGGATATGCAGCTCATAATTTGAAAACCTAAAAAGAAGGACCTAGACGGTTTTTAGAATGAAACTGTTGACATATAGGTTATATTTTTTTAGTTTAATTATTGTCTAATATTATGTTAACTGTGATAACAAGCAGCTTGATCTTAAAAAACCAAAGCTAGATGAGGATTCTACAAGTTCTAAAAAATTTAGAGGAACCAGAAAAAATCATAGAAATTAAACAGTTTAGTAGAAGTAGAAACAAGCAGAAACCACCAGAAACAAAGCTGATGTTTTGATTGTATTGTTTCAAAAACAAGCTAAATGAAAAAGGATAATAAGTCAGAAACAAGACAAGACATGTTGCACAAAGCTATAGTCAACAAGAAGACATTAATTACACTGAGACATTTGCTCCAGTGGCTAGGTTCTAAGCTATTTGTATCCTACTCTCTTTTGTTTCTCATAGTAACATTACATTATTTCAAATAGATGTTAAAAGTGCATTTCTAAATGGGTATATAAGTGAAGAAGTCTATATTAAGCAACCCTTAGGTTTTGAAAGTTCTGAATTTCCATACCATGTATTTAAACTTAGGAAATCACTGTATGGTCTAAAACAAGTAACTAGGGCATGGTATGATAAATTGAGTAACTTCTTGCTTAAAAAACAATTTTGAAAGAGGACAAATATACAACACCTTGTTTAGAAAATAAATAGGAGATGACATTCTTATCATTCAAATTTATGTTGATGACATTATTTTTTGATCTATTAATGGAACTCTTTGTCAAGAATTTGCAATGTTGATGTAGCTTGAACTTCAAATGAGTATGATAGGAGAACGTAAGTTCTTCTTAGGGATACAAATTCAACAAAGTCAAAAAGGCATTTACATTCATCAAACTAAATATACAAAAGAGCTTCTTAAGAAGCTTAAAATGAATGATTGTAAACCTATGGCTACACCAATGCACCCTACCTATTCACTTGAAAAGGATGAATCAGGCAAAAAGGTTGAGCAAAAAACATATAGCGAAATGATTGGATCACAGCTTAACCTTACTGCCTCTATATCTAATATTATGTTTAGTGTGTGTGTGCGCAAGATTTCAGGCTGATTCAAGGGAATCTCATTTAACTACTATTAAAAGGATCCTTAGATACTTAAAAGATACTACGAAACTTAGATTTTTCTAAAAGAAATCTACTAAGTACAAATTAAGTGGCTATTGTGATGTTGATTATGTTGGAGACAAACTTGAGAGAAAAAGCACAAGCTGAAACTGCACATTTCTTGGTAAAAAATTAATCTTATGGTCAAGTAAGAGACAAAGCACAATTGCAATGTCAATAACAGTGGATGAGTACATGATAGCGTTTCATCAAGTGTACTGAATCGTTGCAAGTAATAATTAAAACGGTAGTATTGAGCGTCAAACTCAAGCATTGTGTTTTACTATGGAATTATATTTAATTACTAAAATTGAACAAAAAGTTTCTGAATTGATTGAAATAATATTTAAGACTAACAACGGTAATAAAATTGATCCTTTATAATAAGAAAAATGTCGGGGATGAGTTTCACTTCTAATCCAACCTTGATGTCTAATTTGATCTTAGTTACTAAATTCCTTTATTGAATTATTACCGAATTCTCTTTATTATTCTTGCGCTAATGTCTTAGTGAAAGAACCTTTAATTCCAAAGTAACCCTTAATTCCTTAGTGGATTTAAGATTTAGAATTAAGCCTTACCGTACAGGAATTCTCTTGTTAAACTACTGCCTTTGCAACTAATTTAATTGGTTTCATAATCTGCATCTATCTCTAGACTACAATATCATGAATTTCTCATCTCAAGCATTAGTAAAGTCCACTTCCGTTTAAAAATTTGAATCGTAGAACATTTTAAAGTTGATCAAGCAATAAAAAGCATTAAGCACAGAGGTGAGAAACATAATTCAATAAACTCATTCATATAACTAGAAATCAAATTAGAAAAATAAGGGTTTCATCTTGTTTCACTCATCCCTAACAAATAGGGCTTAGTTATTCATGACAGAGATAGAAAAGATAGAGATTAGAGAAGAATTACAAGAAATATTCATGAATGATTCTGGATAAAACTGCTCCAATGGTGTTAGAAACAACCGTCTCTGAGTTTCTCTGCTAGGCCACAAGTCTCGCAACTTCCCAATAGCCAAAAAAGTTCCCTAAAAAGTAATAAAAATGCGTTTTAATATGTTCTTCTGCGCTACGCGCGCTTTAGGCGCGCAACGGCAGTGGCATCAGCGCGAAATGCGCTTCAGGCACGCTCCGGACGCGCTCCGGGCGGACATCATCTTCTGCCTGACATTTAGTGCATTTTGCTGCTATTTTGAGTTCGAATTTGGTTTTGATGTCTGCATGAATGTTGTAGCTATGGATCGTAGCTTTCATTTGCACTTGGTTTGACTCCAATTGGACATCTACAATTCTAGATATGGCTGACATACGCCACATAGGTAATGTTGATTTCTCACCAAAATTCAGCACTGCACTAAAACAAAGAAACACGCAAAACTACGAAAAATATCTACTTAATCAAGGAAATAAGAACATAAATATTTCGTTAAATCAAAGAACTAAAATCAACAAAATATATCAAAAGATAAATAAGACTAAAAACAATGAAAACTATGCATATGATGAAGAGTCATCACAACCCCAAACTTAATCTATTGCTTGTCCCCAAGCAACAATTAATTTCAGATTTGGTACAGTTAAAATCATACTTAAACTCAATTTATCAAATCAAAGAAAACTCAATTATCAATGTTCCAGCTACTACAAAACATTCATCATGCTCCATGGTTGCTTAAAAAACAACAACACAATTTGTACACTTTAGCATTCATTCATCAAGTTCAACTCTCTCTTCACACAATCTCACCAAAATTTCTCTCAAGTGTTTAGAAGGGTTTTGAATTTATCACTCAAATCCTAGAAAATTTATCACGCTACCATAGGCTTGAAAAAGTTCTAGTTAGCAAACACAATGCAACAAACACATACACTTTTGGAGGACTTTCGGGTTGTAATGGGGCTTCAGTAAGAGTAGGATATTTTGGGATAGTAGGCTTTACTACTTGGAGTTAGGTACACATTTTCAAATTATTCTACCACTTTTTTGTTTCTTTCAAATTTTCATTGTGGAGATTCTCAAACATTGACAAAAAAACCAAGAACATGTTATTTATCAAAGTACACAAACTGATATTTTTTTCTTCTTTTTTTTTTTCTTCTTTTTGTTTTGATCTTTTAAGAACCACCACCCCAAACTTAAAAGGTTTCTATCCACGTAAGATGATTTAATTAAAGTCAGGTCTTTGGCTTGTAATGTGGCTAGTAACCGAAATAAAAGGGTAAGACTCAAAGGGGCTAGCAAAGGATAAAATTTGGATAGGGTAGTTAGAAAGGCTCAAACGACCAAACAAAATTGCATCAGTGTATGCATAAATCACAAGTGATGCAAGTCAGAATTAGTGCAAGTTCTGAAGGGATAACACATGTATAGATAATCACACAACAAAGAATTAAAGTGTTTAGGCCCAAAAACTCATTGCTAGGATAATAAGAAAGAATATGAACTGTCAAAATAATGCCAAACATGTCACTGAAAAGTTTAATTTTTTTTTTTGAAAAATTGATGGCAAGTTAGACTTCTACAACCACAAAGTAATCAACAATGTATGCATTAGTGAAACTCGTCAAATTGAGCAATGACATGAGCCAAGAAATAGAATTTAATTTTCAAAATCCCAAACAAAAAGCTTAAGACCAACTGCAAGTTGTTAAAAAAATTTCATCATAGTGCACGTTAACATACAATCAAAAAGAAACAAATTCAAATATTGAAAATAAGATTGCAAAAATAAAAGTTACCTCTACCTATGGGTTGCCTCCCACGAAGCACTTCTTTATGGTCATTAGCTTAACGCGTCAACCATTGTCAAGGTGACATATATGATAGAAAGAACACATCATCCTTCTTTTTCTTTTTGTTTGGTAGAAATTCCATGAACTTTAGAAATAAATGATGTTGCTTCCAAATCCTTTTCAATTCGAAATTCATGAACAAGGCATAGATTGAATCTCGAACTTCATCAATCTCTTCTTTTTTCTTTTCCTCGTTCATCTTTTCCTCTTGCTTATCTTCTTCTACCACAACAATGAAATCATTTTCAATCTTCAACTTCTCCTCCATCTTCTCAAACTTATCCACTTGCTCAAATAACCTCTCACATTGACTTTCAAATCTTTCAATTGAAACCATGTTATTCTTCATGAATTCAACCAAAACATCTATAATGTGAAAGTCTTTGTCATGTGATTCTCTGGATAGAATTTTAGGTGGTAGAATTTGTTCACAATTGATCTTTTTAATATAACACTCGCCATTTCTGCGTCATTGACAAAAAAATCTTCATATTCTATTAGTTCAACTAAGTCATCAAAACAAGTTCCATTCCTATGTCCTTCTTCGCAAAAGTCACACCTAAGAGGCCGCATCTGAGGGATATGAGGGTGATGTTTTAAAAATGTATCTCTCAAGATTTGTCACTCAATCATGCGACATATACCAAATATAAGACAAGTATCACACTCTTCATATAATTGTAGTAGAATATCATCATTATAATCTTTCATGCTCTACAGCGAATAGTTATCTCAAACAAAGAAGAGACAAACCACTAGCACATGACATTAGCAAGCTCAACAAATAAAAATAGAAAATAAAAGAAAAACAGTTTTTTTTTTTCAAAATTAAAAATAAAATATAAGCAACAATTTTATTGCAGAGCAAAAAATTTCAATTAAGTAAATAAATTAAATTCAATAGTGATATGGCAATCCCCAACAACGGAGCCAAAAACTTGATAGCATTTCAGAAAGTGTACTGAATCGTTGGAAGTAATAATAAAACGGTAGTACCGAGTGTCGAACTCAAGGATTGCGTTTTATATTGAATTATATTTAATTACTAAAATTGAACAAAAAGTTACCAAATTGATGGAAGTAATATTTAAAATTAATAACATTAATAAAATTGATCCTTTATAATGAGAAAAATGTCAGGGATGAGTGTCACTTTGAATCCAACCTGGGTGTCTAATTTGATCCTAGTTACTGAATTCCTTTATTGAATTGTTACATAATTCTCTTTATTATTCTTGCCCTAATGTCTTAGTGACAGAACCTTTAATTCCAAAGTAACCCCTAATTCCTTAGTGGATTTCAGATTACAATTAAGCCTTACCGTACAGGAATTCTCTTGTTAAACTATTGTCGTTGCAACTAATTTAATTGGTTTCATGACCTGCATCTATCCCTAGACTAAAAATTCATGAATTACTCATCTCAAGCATTCGTAAAGTCCACTTATGTTTCAAAATACGAATCGTAGAACATTTTAATGTTGATCAAGCAATAAAAAGAATTAAGCACAGAGATGAGAAAAATAATTCAGTAAACTCATTCACATAACTAGAAATCAAATTAGTAAAATAAGGGTTTCATCTTTTTACACTCATCCCTAACAAATTGGGTTTAATTACTCATGACAGAGATACAAAAGATAGGGATTAAAGAAGAATTACAAGAATGATTCATGAGTGATTCTTGATAAAACTACTCCAATGATGTTATAAACGACCATCTTTGAGTTTCTCTGCTAGGGCACAAGTCTCCTCACTTTCCAATACTCAAAAGGATCCCTTAAAAGTGATAAAAACGCATTTTAATACGTTCTTCTGCACGTCACGCGCTTCAGGCGCACAACGGCAGTGGCATCAGCGCGAAATGCGCTTCAGGCGCACTTCGGGCGCGCTTCCAACCCACAACATCCTCTGCCTAACATTTAGGCGCATTTTTCTTCTATTTTGATGTCTTCATGAATGTTGTAGCTATGGATCTTAGCTTTCACTTGCACTTGGTTTGACTCCAATTGGACATCTACAACTCCAGATATGGCTGAAATACTCCACATAGGTCATGTTGATTTCTCACCAAAATTCAGCACTGCACTAAAATAAAGAAACATGCAAAACTACGAAAAAGATCTACTTAATCAAGGAAATAAGAACATAAATATTTCATTAAATAAAAGAACTAAAATCAACAAAATATATCAAGTAACTTATTAAATTAACTAATGAGTAAAAGATAAATAAGACTAAAAACAATGAAAACTATGCATATGATGAAGAGTCATCAGTTATCAAAATACAGTTTTGTCGTCATCAAAAAGGGGGAGATTGTTGCAACCAAGTTGGTTTTCCACTTATAGTTTTGATGTAAAACCACAAGAGGATACGACTAGAGGAAACCACCAGAAGATAGCACCAGAGGATGTCACCAAAGGAAGTCACCAAATGAAGTAAAAAGGTAAGAGGAAATGAAATCAAATCAGTCAAATCCACGTGTTGGAAAAGTTCGCACATCTGCCTTTGATAATGTTCTTTTTGTAGTTCGGCGTGTTTCTGCCTCTAAATACTCAGCGTGCCTATGAAAAATTTTGTGCCTCTAAAGATTCAGTGTGTTATAGGAGTTTTCCATGCCTATGATGAATAGTACCAATAGGATGGCTATGATGAACAGTAACTTCAACATGCCTCTGATGAACAGTAAATTTAGCATGTCTTTGATGAACAGTAACTTCAACATGCCTCTGATGAATACTAACTTTAGCATGCCTCTGATGAACATTAACTTCAGCATGCCTCTGATGAACATTATTTTTTAGCATGCCTTTGAAGTTTGAAGCCATTGTTCGAGTCTGCATCTAAAGCATATATTCTGCTGACTTTGAAGACTGCAGCTCGTTCCAAAGTGTTATTTCTGATATGTAGCACACTATGAAGTTGCACTGACTCTAAATACTGCAACTTGTTCCAAAAGTGTTGCCTCTGATACGTAGTACACTCCAATGTTGCACTGACTCTGATAATGCAATAAAGGTGAAGTTGCCAATGCCACCAATTCTAAGTCACGCAGCTTTGCATCTTCCTCTAACTCTGATTATTAAAGCAACACAACATCAGACTCCAACAATCAAGTCAATAATTATGATGGAGAAAAGTCAATTACTTTGATGTAAGGTCAAAAGCTGTAATAGATTGAGAAAAATACTCAATTGGACTTAGTCGTATTCGTACCTCTAAAGGTCCAAGAACAAGCCCAGATTCATTCCCGCTCGAATCAAATCAAGCGTATGACAGAAGACTCAAGTGATACAATTTGCAAACGTAATATGAACAAATACGCACAATATCTTTCTAGAAGAATTGCTCAGATCAGATTCGGAAATAAGGAATTGGCTAATGATCATATTATCAAAACATAACTTTAAGAATTATAATTTGAAGAAATATTTGTTAACCAAGCTGGAATAAAGATACGATTCATAATTCACAAGGGACTAAACTAAATCCCTAATTTTTCCTATAAATAGCACTCAAGGCTAAAGAAGATATACAACGAACAACAAACTCAGAAATCGTAAAAACCAAAGTTATTCATAAAAATCGAGCTCAATTTTTCTAAGTATTCAGAGTTGAAGGTTTTAAGTTCTAGCAAAGCACTCGATCCAAGTAAAATCCTCTAAGTGTTATAGTGTGGAAAAATCATTGTATCAAATCTGCTTAGTAGAAGAAAAATCCAAAATAGTTTCCAACTCAATGTAACCCAGCTTAATAGTGGCTTTAAAGTCAAGGTGTTTGTGTTCCTCAAAAAGTATAGAGTTGTTAGGCTGTTTTGAGAAGACTAACTTGTAAGTCAGGTGTTGTGTAATTAAAGGAGTTAAATTAGTGGTTAAATACTTCTAATTGAGGGAACTAGACGTAACTACCAAGTTGGTGGTAAACCAGGATAAATTGTTTGTGTCACTTTACTTCTACATTCCTTAGTTTAGTTACTACTTCTGCTCTAAGTCATCATATTTGAACTAGTGTTAATAAAATAATAAAAAAGAATCCAACTTCTGCAAACATAATTCAACCCCATTCTCCTATTTTCATGTTCAAATACAAGTGCAAAAAATTTGTCAAAAAACCCCATTCAACATTGAAGATAAAAAAATTGAAATAAAACACCATTTTATTAATGATCATATTAACAAAGAGGGAGTTGAATTAATCTTTGTTGACAACAAAAATCAACTTGCTGACATATTTAATAAATCTCTAGTTGGAGATAATTTTAGTTTTATTAAAGAAAAATTAAAAATCATCAAAAAATCAAACTATCTACTTTGAAAAACATGACCAGATTGTTGTGGTCTATACAGAGAACGATCTCCACTTTATTCCTCTTCACATCAGCCTCCGTGTGTGTATGTGTCAAGCTTGAGTGAAAAAATTTCAAATTTTTAAGATAAAAAAAGGAAAGTAATGGCTTTTTCCTCTTTTCAAAAAGTAGCTACCATAGCCTCATTATTACCTACTTTTCTCATTTTCAATATCTCTAGTCACTTCTCAACCACCCTCTCCTATATGCTCATGTGTGTCACTCTCTCCCTCATCTCTTTCCAAAAAACCGCTCCATTTTATTTCATCAAAAGCTCTTTACTTTCCCCTTATGCAACTCACTATTCATTATTCTTCATTTCTTTCAAAAAACATGGCTCGAATCAAAGCTTCTGCAAGAAAAAAAATCCTATTCCAAGAACACCATCCCTGTCACCATATCAATCTCGACCACCATCTCCTCCATTTGCATGCACCTTTTCTGACTATCTCTCATCATCTCCTAAAACCAGTCCACCTCCTATTTCACTTGCCCCTTTCACCACCTTCCTTCCTCATTTCTTCCAATGTATCTTGCCAAAGACAAGTCAAGCACCACCACATCTCCAGCAAAAACCTAAAAAAACACAATAAGACAATCCTCGATCAACGAAGATCAATGAGAATCATGGTTGGAGTTTGTACCTCCAATCAATCCAAGATTTTGGACACAACAATCTATACCATCTACGATGATGAATCCAATTCAAAATCACCAAAACCCTCTGCTTCAAAATCCTTAAAACTCATAGCTCCAACATTAAAATCCTCCAAACCATTTACTTCCCTCTTCGGAAACACCACCAAAGCAATCAAAATCCTTTCCTCAACATACACCAACAAAATCACCCTCAAAATCGAAAAAATCATCCCCTACTTTATCTAATTTTTTGGCCAAACAAAAACAGAAACAACCCAAACAGCTTGCACAGAAAACATACAATGCAAAATGTTCTCTATCCAAACCTATTCCACTAGAACGTTCTGCACCCAGTTCCGCTCCATTAGAACATTCTTCATGCAAACCTAAAGCCCAACCAAGACCTCATAAGAAAACAACTTCCAAAATGCTTATCCCACATCTACTCTCAACCAAATACTAAAAAGTCTGTCAAGACAAATGGGCTGAAAGACCCATTGGGATTGGACGAGTCTTTGTGTTTTTGATAACCTTCAGTTTGAAGGAAACTCAATCAAACAACACACTAATGCTCTTGGCTGTTATGAGTTCCTAGAATTTTCAAACTCTTTATGTCCAGAGACCATTCGTGCTTTCTACTGCAAAGCTTAAACCTTCCCTGACAAAGCTTTGCTTGTCACCACTTTAAAAAGGGTTGAAATTCACCTCACTCCTGCAATTTGGGATGAAACTCTACATTTACCCACAAAAGCCAACCATCTTTGGAAAACAATGGTAGTCTGCTCTAAATGTCAACAAAGATGCAGTTTTTAATGAGCTCTTCATTCCTAGCTCAACCAACTTCATATTTGTAGATTTGAAACCCTTTTCCCAAAATTTTCAATAATATCAGCCAACATTCAATTCTTCCACACTGTGGCAGTCACAAGTATGTCTCTAACATTGATACCCTAATCATTTATCACTTCCTCCACTGCCAAAAACTCAACCTCCCTTATATCATCATACAAAACATGATAGCCTCCACCAATCGAGATTACAAAAGGAATATCGTTCCATATGGTATGGTTGTCACCAAAATTTTCAAATACTTCAATGTCCCTCTCAAAAATGAAAAATCCATCATCAAAATTATATTCTAAAAACATTTCCCACATGGAGAAAGATTAATCGCTTCCACCAACCTTGTACATCCCTCAAGATCAATCTCATTTCTCTCTTGGTTCCAGCAAAGAAAGCGTTCTGAAAGGAAAACATCCTTAAACCCATAAACTCATAACTTTGGAGTAAACATTCCTCAAGAACGTTCTCATTTCTAGTACAAAGTTCTTCCTTTCACTACCACTCCATCTGAATCTATCCTGCTTGCAAATACTCATGCTTTTGGTATTCCAACACCGCAATCACTTCAAAATCCAATTCTTCAAATTCATATTTTTGCTCCCAAATTCATTTTGAAAGAACATCTCAAATGGCTCTAGCTTTTGTCTCCCAACAAAAATTCATATCTTCCTTGTTTGACATTAACAAATACATTGATTTTCAGGATTTGGACCTTTATGGTCCCTCTATTCGTCAGGCAAAATCCATATCCAACACTCTCCCTAATATTTCCGCAGCTTTTGCCACACTTTCATCTTTTTTGTACTATAGTTGTTCCTTCTCCAAGACAACACTCTCTAGCTTCTCAACATGTCAATGAAGACCCTCGTCCTCCAAAACGCTCCAAGATAGAGAAGGAAACCTCAAAAACACGAAAGGATATCCCTATGATTTTGACAACCCTTCAAAATATTATTGATAGACAAGTCCATCAAATTAGGGAGAACACAATCTTAAGGGACTAGATGGCTACCCAACTATCTCTCAAGCTGCGACTTGAACCACATCTTCCTGATCCACCTCCTACCTTTTCTGATCTTCCCAGGCTCTTCATCTCCTCATCCTCTGATGGCTCTTCTACATCTTTATCCTTTTGAAGGTGCATTTTCTCTAGATTCCTTCCACCTCTTTAAGGAAAAACAAAAGGGGAGAAGTAGAAATTAGATTTAAGAAGTATTTTTGAACTCATTATGTACTTATTTGTTTTACCTTTTTTTTTGAACCGTATGTATGAACACTTATTATTATTAATGAAGAAGAAATATTTTGGTTCAACAATATCCGTTAATAGATGCAAAAATTAAGGGAGAGCTTTTTAACCAAGGCCCTTTGTATTATAATATAATGAAATCAAAATTAAAATCTAATTAACATTGTTTTCATCATAAAAAAATGGGAGATTGTTGAGGTAAAATTCTAAATCAAGTGTTTTGAAGATAAACAAACAAGTTAATTAAACTCTAATCATGATTCTAATTGTGTTGATATTTAACTTATTTTTGTGAGTGTTTTATTCCAAGATAGGTGATCAAATATAGTCATACAACGATCTCACCATAATCAAAATTTGAGAAACATCATGCCTTAACTGAATAGGAAACTAATCAGGAGTATTCTAGTTAATCAAGATCATTCTTGTTTATCAAGATTATTCTGTTTAGTTCTTTTTAAGGACAAAAGTATAAGGAATCATTTCCCATAATCTGGATCTTAATATAAAAGAATATCAAGACTTCTCAAAACTATACTCTTTTCCAAAAGTCTAGCTAAAGGCCCAAAGAAGCAAGAAAAACAACATCAAGATCAATGATCAGATCAATCTCTAGATTAATTAGCTATGAATAAAGTATAGCTTAGGATGCCTCTGAGACAAAGAACTTGAATATGCAAACACGAGAAGGGGGGTTGAATTGTGTTTGCCCTAATTGATAACTTTTTGATAATTTATAAATAATTAAAAAAAACTAGTTTGGTCTTGGTGACTTACTTGGAGTAAAAACAATTGGAGTCAGAAGCAGCAAACAACGAAAGCATAAATAATTTGACACATAGCTTTATCCTGACCCTCCAAGTTAGTCTTCCCAAACAGCCTGACACCCCCAGACTTTTGAGGAACTAACCAGCTTGACCTTACAAGCCAAGTATTCTCCTAACAACCTGACAACCCCAGATTGAAGAAGGAACTAAACCACTATCGGGTTGGATACAAAAGATTGAAACTTAAGTAGTCGCTTCTAACAAAGCTGATAATAATAATAATAATAATAATAATAATAATAATAATAATAATAATAATAATAATAATAATAATAATAATAATAATAATAATAATAATAATAATAATAATAATAATAATAATAATAATAATAATAATAATAACTCTCACACTATAAGAAAAGAACACTCAGAAAATATTTATAACATGAACTAGTGTTTCTTTTCTGCTTTTCGATGCTTTTCTCCTTAGCTTTAAATGTCTATTTATAGTGAAAATTTGGGCTTCAATCTTGTCCTTGTTTAATTCTGAATTGTATCTTGTTTAGATTGAGTTTGTGAATTCTTCATATTGATTTTGTTCCTATTTTTTGTAGATTCATTTTGTATATTCTTCAGATTGATTCTATTCCTATTTTATGTAGATTGAATTTGTAAATTCTTCAAATAAAATCTTCTTCAAATCTTCATCAAATGTTGATCAAATCTTCTTCAAATCTTCTTCGAACATTTTTCAAATCTTCTTCAAATATTCTTCAAACGTTGACCATATCTTCTTTTCAACTTGGTCAAAGATTTTCTTCAATTATAAATATGAATCAAATCTTATTTTAGATTTTCATCAATTATAAATTTGAATCAATTCTTATTTTAGATTTTCTTCAATTATAAATTTGAATCAAATCTTATTTTAGATTTTCATCAATTATAATTTGGAATCAAATCTTATTTTATATTTTCTTCAAAAACATGAATCTTCTATCATACTCTTTGAAGTCAAATATATTATTCTCATAAAATACTTTTGTTAACATCAAAACTCTATATGTAAAACTGACTTGGTTCGAACAATCTCCCCCTTTTTGATGATGACAAAACTTGTATTTTTCATAACTTTTCTTTATATTTCTTTGACTCCCCCTAAGTCTTAGTATTATTTTCTCCCCATTTTATCAAATATATTTCTCCCCTTTTTGTCATCAGACAAAAAGACTTGAATGTGAAACTTTGCTTTTTTTTTTTTGTTGATTTTTTTTCCTTTTTTTTTAGTAACATGAATATAATATAGTACAAGAAAATATATAAACTAATGTAAAACTAAACTAATTTAAAGTTATCACAACATCAGTCAGGTATGAAGTTAAGGTTTAGGTTTTTCTTGATGAAGTCAAACCTATCTTCATGTAGTGGTTTGGTGAATATGTCAGCCCATTGGTGTTCAGTGTCTACAAATTGAATGTTTAGTGCCCCTTTTTTGAACAAAGTCCCTAATGAAGTGGTGTTTGATCTCTATGTGTTTAGCTCTAGAATGTAAGATATGGTTTTTGGTTAGACAAATGGCAGAAGTGTTATCGCAATAGATGGGAATGTTGGATTCTAGGATTTTGTAGTCTTCAAGTTGATGTTTCATCCAAAGTAGTTGAGAACTGCAGCCTGCTGCTGAAATGTACTCAACCTCTGTTGTTGACATTGAAATGGTGTTTTGTCTCTTACTTGACCAAGATATTAAGTTGTCACCTAAAAATGTGCAGTTGCCACTAGTGCTCTTTCTCTCAAGTTTATCTCCAGCATAATCGGAATCACAGTATCCACTAAGTTTGTACTTAGGAGATTTCTTGTAGAACAAGGTAAGGTTGGTAGTGCTTTTTAGGTATCTAAGGATTCTCTTAACAGCAGTTAAATGTGATTCCCTAGGGTCAGCTTGAAATCTTGCACATACACGTACACTAAACATGATGTCAGGCTTGGAAGCGGTAAGGTAAAGTATGGATCCTATCATTCCTCTATAGGTTTTTTGGACAACTTTTTCGCCTGAATCATGTTTTTCAAGTGAACAAGTAGGATGCATTGGTGTAGCCATAGGTTTCCAATCACTCATCTTAAACTTCCTAAGAAGCTCTTTTGTATATTTAGTTTGATGAATGTATATACGTTTTTGACTTTGCTAAATTTGTATACAAAAGAAGAATTTAAGTTCTCCCATCATACTCATTTGAAATTCAAGCTGCATCAATTTAGAAAATTCTTGACAATGAGTGGCATTAGTAGATCAAAAAATAATGTCATCAACATAAATTTGAATAATAAGAATGTTATCTCGTATTGATTTTCTAAAAAGTGTATTATCTACTTGTCCTCTTTCAAAGTTATTTTTAAGCAAGAAGTTACTAAGTCTATCATACCACGCCCTAGGTGCTTGTTTTAGACCATACAAGAATTTCCTAAGTTTAAAAACATGATTTGGAAATTCAGAACTTTCAAAACCTGGGGGTTGTTTAACATAGACTTCTTCACTTATATAACCATTTAGAAAAGCACTTTTAACATCCATTTGAAATAATGTAATGTTATTATTTGCATCAAAAGAAAGTAAGATATGAATAGCTTCTAACCTGGCCACTAGAGCAAATGTCTCAGTGTAATCAATGCCCTTTTGCTGACTGTAGCCTTGTGCGACAAGTCTTGCCTTATTTTTGACCACTTCACCTTTTTCATTTAGCTTGTTTATGAAAACCCACTTGGTTCCAATAATGTTCTTCTCTGGTCTAGGTACTAGATCCCAAACATCATTCCTCTCAAATTCATTTAACTCTTCTTGCATTACAAGAATCCATCCATAATTTGTCAATGCTTCATCAATAGAGGTAGGCTCAATTGATGAGAGTAAGCCAAACAAACTGGTATCTTTAAGTGATGATCTGGTCCTCAAAAGACCACTTGCACTTCCAATTATTAGAGTTTCAGGATGAGATGACTGGTACTTCCATCCATATCTTTCTTCTGACTTTTCTTGACTATTTCTGACTTGATCAGATTCATCCTTTGAAGATTTGTCATGTTCTTCTGATTTTCTTGTATTCTCTGATTTTTAAAGTTCTTCTAGTTTGTCTACACCTGCTTCCTTTGGTTCCGATAAACCTACACTATCATCATCTTGCTTTGACTTTTCAAGGTCAAGCAGTTTGTCATCAAATTTAACATGCATGGATTCTTCCACAATATGAGTTTCCCTATTAAAAACTCTATAAGCCTAGATCTTTCAGAGTATCCAATGAAGGTACACTTTTGAGATCTAGAATTATATTTACCAAGGTTATCCTTAGTGTTTAACATATAACACGTACAACCAAATTGTTTAAAATAAGAAATGTTAGGATTTTTACCTTTCCACAATTCATATGGTGTTTTATTCAATATAGATCTAATATAGACTCTATTTTGAATATAACATGCAGTATTAATTGCTTCAGCCTAAAAGTGTTTTGCAACATTCATATCATTTAACATAGTTCTGGCCATTTCTTGGAGTGATCTATTCTTTCTTTCCACAACTCCATTTTGCTGGGGTGTTCTAGGAGAGGAAAAGTTGCGAGAGATTCCATTCTCATCACAAAAACTTTCAAAAAACTTGTTTTCAAATTATTCTCCATGATCACTTCTAATTGTTACAATCTTAATACCTTTTTCATACATTATTTGTTTGCAAAATGTGATAAACACTTTGTGGAATTCACCCTTACTTCTTACAAAAATTACCCATGTCGACCTAGTGTAATCATCTACTATAACAAAGCCATATTTCTTTCCACTTAGAGAGGTTGTTTTCACTGGCCCAAAGAGATCTATATGCAAGAGTTCAAGGGGCTTTGAGGTAGAGATTGAGTTCTTAGGGATAAAGGAGTTTTTTGTTTTTTTTTTTGTTTTTTTCCTTTTGACAAGCTTCACACATAATTTGAGTTTTGTAATTAAGCTTAGGTAGACTTCTAACTAGTTGGAGTTTATTCAGTTTTGAAATTAATCTAAGGTTTGCATGACCTAATCTTTTGTGCCAAATTAGTTTCTTTTCTTTTACTGACATAAGACACTTATTCCTTCTGACCTAATCTTTTGTGCCAAATTAGTTTCTTTTCTTGTTATTTTGCCTTTGACCTGTAAAGAGTACAGACCCATCCTTCTGACTAATTTCCTTGCATGTTTTTTAATTGAATATAATATCATAATTATTATCACTTAACTGACTAATACTTAATAAGTTATACTTAAGACCTTTAACAAACAAGACATCTTTAATAGAAGGGGAAGTAACATTACCAATTGTACCTCGACCAATGATCTGGCCTTTTTCCTTTCCTCCGAAAGTCACTATGCCTCTGATGACTCTTCATCATATGCATAGTTTTCATTGTTTTTAGTCTTATTTATCTTTTATTCATTAGTTAATTTAAGGAGTTATTTGATATATTTTGTTGATTTTAGTTCTTTGATTTAATGAAATATTTATGTTCTTATTTCCTTGATTAAGTAGATATTTTTCGTAGTTTTGCGTTGTTTCTTTGTTTTAGTGCAGTGCTTAATTTTGGTGAGAAAACGACGAGTGTTATATTAAAAAGATCAATTGGGAACAAATTCTACCTCCTAAAATTCTATCCAAAGAATCAGTGACAAAGACTTTCACATTATAGATGTTTTGGTTGAATTCATGAAGAATAACATGGTTTCAATTGAAAGGTTTGAAAGTCAATGTGAAGGGTTATTTGAGCAAGTGGTTAAGTTTGAGAAAATAGAGGAGAAGTTGAAGATTGAAGATGATTTCATTGTTGTGGTAGAAGAAGATAAGCAAGAGGAAAAGATGAACGAGGAAAAGAAAAAAGAAGAGATTGATGAAGTTCGAGATTCAATCTATGCCTTGTTCATAAATGTCCAATTGAAAAGTGTAAAATACATGTTTTTGATGAAGACAAAGACGACGAACTATGATCAATGCATCAAAGCTCAAAAAGAAGTCAAAAGTTATAGTTCAACTTTAAATTCAACTTTAAATGATACAACCAATAGCTCAAATACATGAGAACCATTCTTCTTTACATATGCATAAAAAGTATTTTGACAAAATGTAAAGATGTATTCGAATACAGCATAGTGTATTCGAATACAGATGCTAAGTCAGTAGAAAAAGTTTCGCATCTATATTCGACTACGACCTGCTGTAGTCGAATACAAACAACAAGTCAATGGCAAAAATGATAGATCTGTATTCGACTACATGATTGTGTATTCGAATACAAGGTTAAAATTCTGAATAAATTTAAACGTTATAAAGAGGTGTATTCGAATACATACAACAGGTATTCGAATGCAACTGGAAGCAATGCAATTTTTCATATCTAAAATGGTTCTAGATCATTGTATTTGTTCATCAAACCTCTTGGATCAATGGCCACAAATCTGAATAGATGTTTATGGAGTATAAATACACCATAACTTCAGATTAATTGACACACAATCCTACTACCAAACATTGAACAACTTTGAACAACCTTTTCTAATTTTTCTCAAAGTTATTTCTCAAAATTTAAGTACTTGCATTTCATTTTCATATCCATGACAAAGGTTCTCAAAGTACTTGAAGCAATATTTGATTGATATCATCATACCTCTCTTTTATTCTTATATCCTGATCAAATCACATTGTTTGTAATAGAAAGTTGTCCTTTCTTAAAGTAGTCTCATCTAAGATAGTAGTGTGCTACCTTAGAAGATTTGTTAGAAGTTTGTAGTAGAAATCCTAGGGTGGGACTTGTACACTTTCTGACAATAGTGGAGAAATCTCTTGTGGTGTGCAAGACGACTGGATGTACCCTTGGTCATAAGGGAAACCAGGATAATATTGTTGTGTTCATTTAGTTGTTGCAATTTACTTTCGTTACTTACTATCCTAAAACGCAAAAATCGATCACCAAATCGCCGAAAACAAGAAAATTTACTAAACACCTAATTCACCCCCCTCTTAGGTGCACATCTGTACTTACAATTGGTATCAGAGTAGGTTTAGGTAACTTACTCCTCGATCATTCACCCATGGCTTCCGCACAACCTGTTTTCAGAGATGGTGGCAGTAGTAACAAATCACCATGCTTCATTGGAGAGCACTATGAATTTTGGAAGATACATATGCAAGCGTATCTTGAAGCACAAGGAGACGACATATGGGATGCAGTTGAAAATGGTCCTTACATTCCAAAAACAGTCATCAACAACAAAGAAGAAACAAAGATAAAGAGTTCATGGATGGACGATGATAAAAGAAAAGTGTTGTTCGATAAAAAGGCTAAAAATATGCTACAATCAGCACTAGGAATGGATGAATTTTTCCGCGAATCTCACTGTAAAACAGCCAAAGAAATATGGGATACGTTGGAAGTAACTCATGAAGGCACCATTGAGGTAAAAAGATCTAAACTCAATACACTTTCTCAAGAATATGAAATATTTCGAATGCAGCCCAGAGAATCTATCTTAGACTTACAGAAAAGATTATCCCACTTAACCAACCACTTGTCGGCTCTTGGGAATGTCTTCACCAACGATGAACTAAATCTGAAAGTATTAAGATCATTAACAAGGGCTTGGCAACTAAAGGTGACAGCAATCTCCGAAAAGAAAAGTCTATCCAAAATGTCTCTTCCAACTTGGAAGGTTAGAACAAAATGAAAGTCAAGAAATGAAGACCAAAAACATTGCTCTAAAGACCGAATCAAAAGAACAAATCAAAGACGAAAATTCAGATGAAGACGAAAACATTACTTTCCTCGTTAAGAGATTTGGTAACTTTCTTAAAAATGATAGAACTTTAAAAAAGAAACGTTTTAGAAAGAAAGATAGCTCTACTTCAAACCAAAACTTCACATGCTTTGAATGCGGAAAGCAAGGACACATCAAGATAGATTGTCCGAACTTCATCAAGAAAAATGCCATAAAAAAGAAAGACTTCAAAAAGGCATACATAGCTTGGGAAGACAACGAAGTGAGTTCATCTTCGGAAACAGAAAGTGAAGAATGCGCTAATGTTGCATTAATGGCATCGCAATAATCAAATGACGAAGAAGAGGTTAGTAACATAGACTCCCCTCATAAAAATAAAACTAATAGTGGATTAATTATCGAATGTAATGATGCTCAAAATGCCATTAAGGAACTTCTTATTGAATGTAAAAATCTGTTCAAACTAGTATCAAAACAAAAGAGACAAATCTCAAGTCTTCAAGAAAAAGTTGACATTATGGAGAAGGATTCAAAAAACTAGAACATAATTTTACATGCAATAAATGTGATTTCATCTCTTTCAAGATTGTTCAATTAAATAGAGTAATTGAACGATACGAAAAAGGACAAACGGGATTGGAAAATGTTTTGAATATGCAAAGAAACTCAAATGATAAAAGTGGTCTTGGATACTCGAAATTTGATAAACCAAGCTTGAATAAGACCATTTTTGTTAAAGCCAGTAATTAATCCAATCAAGAAAAGATTGTGATTATGCAAAAAGATCATCATTATAAAGAGAAAATTATTCAAAATAAATCTCATACACATGCTATTAAAAATAGATTTACTCCTACTTGTTCTTATTGTGGTCTTCATGGTCACACACCTAATGCCTGACACGTTAGAAACATTAGTGTTCCTAAAGGGCATTACGTGTGGGTAAAGAAAGGTACTAACCATCAAGGACCAAGGCACATTGGGTACCTAATAAAACTTGATTTTAATTTTGTAGGTATGCACATAAAGTACCTCAAATATGTGGTACTTAGATAGTGGATGCTCTAAACATATGACGGGTGATATAACAAAATTTTCAGCTTTGACTCTTGAATCAAAGGGATATGTAGTCTATGGAGACAACAACAAAGGAAAATTTTAGGCATTGGAAAAGTCGATACAACCCCATCCCCCTCGATTGAAGATGTCTTATATGTTAAAGGTCTAAAACACAATCTCATAAGCATTAGCATGCTATGCGACAAAGGATACAAGATAGCCTTCAACAAAGATGAATGTATCATCCAAAAAGAAGCTACAAATGAAATTCAATTTATCGGTAAGCATTTCAAAAACATCTTTATTCTTAATCTTGACGATATATCCTTAAAAATGTAATGTCTTTTGGTGAGCGACAACAATGATGCATAGCTATGGCATAAAAGAATTGCACATATCCACATGGATCATTTAAAAAAATTGGTCAAGCATGATCTTGTTGTTGGCTTACAAAAAATGAAATTTATTAAGGATAAATTGTGTGATGCTTGTCAAAAAGGTAAGCAAACAAAGATTTCTTTCAAACCCAAAAATGTTATATCAACTTCAAGACCACTTCAATTAATACATATGGACTTGTTTGGTCAATCAAGAACCAAAAGTCTTGGTGGAAACTCATATCAACTAGTGATGGTTGATGATTACTCAAGGTTCACTTGGACCTTATTTCTGGCAAGTAAAAATGAAGCTTTTAAAGCATTTAAAAACTATGCCAAGCTAGTCCAAAACGAACAATCATCCAAAATTGTATCAATCAGAAGTGATCGTGGAGGTGAATTTCAAAATACTTCCATTGAATAATTTTGTGAGGAAAATGGAATATTCCACAATTTTTCTGCATCTAGAACACCTCAACGAAATGGGGTTGTTGAGAGAAAGAATAGATCCTTGGTAGAACTCGCAAGGACTATGCTAAGCGACTCAAGCCTACCAAAGTATTTTTGGGCAGATGCCGTAAACACAACATGCTATGTTTCCAACTGAGTAATCATTCGGCTGATTCTTAAGAAAACTCCTTATGAACTCTACAAGGGAAGAAAGCCCAATATCTCTGTTGGGTGGGATCACTCCCCAAGTGGAACCCACCAAGTTTATTAATATTATTATTATTATTATTATTATTAAAAAAAAAAGAAAAAGAAAAAAAAAGGAATATATGGTTTATTGGGCTTGACCCATGTAAAGGAAAATAAAAGGAAGGAACGGGATCTCAAATCCCAAAAGGGCAAAAGGCTAACGCAAAGGCAAACAACAGTAACCGCACGCACGCACGGTAACTAGAGAATAGGAAAGGAATTCAGTTCCGGTGGTGGTAATAGTTTTACTTTCTCGGAGAGTTATTTTGGTATACCCACTTTAGTGGAAGGTTATTATAAGGCTATTGTTGTTGATTGATATTCCCTATTGTTATTAAGAAGGTTGATTGATATTCCCTATTGTTATTAGGAAGACTCTGGTGTACCCATTAATTATTATAGTGGAAGTTTTTTTACTGGACTAGGTCCCGTGGTTTTTATTCTCTCAATTTGAGGGAAGTTTTCCACGTTAAAAATTTTGTTTGTCTCATTTAATTTTCTGCAATTATTACTTTCTGTTTGGCCATTTATCTGCACAGGTGGGGAAAAATATTCCGCATTATTGAGATAGTTATTTCTAATTATCTCTGGTTTTTCCCAACAAAGTGGTATCAGAGCTTGGTTGATTTGATTTGTGCATTTAAATGGAAGAGGAAAATAAAGGTCCGAATATGATTAAGCTCAATTCTTCTAATTATACACTTTGGAAGACTCTCATGGAAGACATGCTATACAGTAAAGATCTGTATGATCCTATTAAGGGTGACACTGCTAAACCCACAGATAAATCTGATGCTGATTGGAAGAAGATGAATAGAAAGGCAGTGGCGTTGATTAGACAATGGTTAGATCTGAGTGTATATCCACATGTTGAAACTGAAATAGATGCTAACAAGATGTGGGAAAAATTAAAAGAGTTGTATGAACGAAAGAATGTGCAAAATAAAGCATTCTTGATTCGAAAGCTGGTGAATATGAAATACAAAGATGGGGATTCAATGGAAGAACATATGAGTATTTTTCAGAATACGGTGAATCAGTTGACAACCGCTGAAATTAAATTAGATGATGAGTTGCAAGCATTGTTATTGTTGAGTTCCTTGCCTGATAATTGGGAAGTCCTTGTTGTGACATTGACCAATTCAGCTCCAAGTGGAAAGCTAAAAATGTCAACAGTTAAAGAGAGTATGTTGAATGAAGAAGCTCGAAGAAAGGAACGTGGTTTGATTGGTTCTTCCTCAAAGTCAGAAGCACTAGTTACAGAGTCACGGGGGAAAAGTCAATCTAGAAACTTCCATAGAGGCGACAACTCTGAAAGTCGTAGCAAGTCAAGAAGCAAGTCAAGGACTAGAAAAGAAGTGATATGCTATCATTGTTGCAAAGCAGGTCACATAAAAAGAAATTGCAGGTTCCTTAAGAGAGATCAATCAAGGGAAAGAGATGAAGACAAATAGAAGAAAAATGATAAAGATACAACAGCAGTTGCATCTGTTAGTAATGTCTACATTGTTTGTGATGATAATTCCATAAACCTTGCATGTCAGGATTCAACTTGGATTATTGATTCGGGTGCCTCATATCATGTTACTCCTAGGCGTGATTTCTTCTCATCTTACAGTGTTGGTGATTTTGGCATGGTAAAAATGGGAGATGAAGAAGTATGTAAAGTTATTGGTATGGGAGATGTTTGGGTTGAAACTGGGATTGGTTGCAAGCTTCAGTTGAAGAATGTTAGACATGTTCCTGATATTCGTCTCAATTTGATTTCAGTGAAAGCCTTGGATATTGAGGGTTATCACACTTACTTTGGTGGTGGTGGTATATGTAAAATCACCAAAGGGTCCCTAGTGGTTGCAAAAGATCAAAGTTCCACTTCTCTTTATAGGATGCCTACGAAGCTATGCAATGAAGAAGTGAATGCAATTGAAGACGCCTCTTCTGATTTATGGCATATGCGCCTTGGTCACTTGAGTGAGAAAGGACTCAATATACTTGCGAAGAAAAATTTTCTTCTTGTGAAAGGTACGTCTCTAGAAACTTGCACTCATTGTTTTGCTGGAAAACAACATAGAGTTTCCTTTCATAATACTGGTCCTCATAGGAGGCAAAATATTCTTGATTTAGTTCATACTGATGTTTGTATGATGGATAGTAAATCTCTTGGTGGTGCATCGTATTTTGTTACTTTTATTGACGACCACTCTAGAATAGTGTGGGCATTTCCTTTGAAATCTAAAGACCTGGTACTTGGAGTCTTCAAGCATTTTCATGCAAGTGTTGAAAGAGAAAAGGGAAGAAAATTGAAATGTGTTCGGTCAGATAACGGTGGTGAATACAGAGGTCCATTTGAAGAGTATTGTAGAGAACATGGAATCAGGTTTGAGAAAACAGTTCCAAAGACACCTCAGCATAATGGTGTTGCAGAGAGAATGAATCGTACTATTAATGACAGAATCAGATGTATCCTCTCTCATGCAAAATTATCGAAATCCTTTTGGGGTGAAGCAATGAAAACTGCAGTGGATTTGATCAATCTTTCTCCTTCTATTCCACTTGATGGTGATGTTCCAAATAGAGTTTGGACGGGGAAAAATGTCTTTTACCGTCATTTGAAAGTGTTTGGCTGCAGATGTTTTGTTCATGTTCCAAGAGATGAGATGTCCAAACTTGATAGTAAATCCAAACAGTGTATATTCGTCGGTTATGGTGATGAAGAATTTGGTTATAGATTGTGGGATCCGGTTGACAAGAAAATTATTAGAAGTCGAGATGTGATATTTCTTGAAGACCAAACTATTGAAGATTTTGATAAAGCTGAGAAGCAGAAACCAAATTCCAGAAGTTACATTGATGTTGCGCCTATGCCCCCTGCAGAAACTTTTGTTGATGGGGGAGATATACAGGTAGATGATGAGAATGTAACTGATGATCATGTGCCTCACCAAGATGAGCAGGTACCAGCTGAGCCACTAGACGAGTTTGAGTTGAGAAGATCTACTAGAGAACGTCAACCTTCTCAAAGATATCCTCCACACGAGTATGTGATGATCACTGATAGTGGAGAGCCAGAGTACTATCAAGAAGCTATTACAAATGTTGATAAAGAAAAGTGGTTGAAGGCCATGCAGGAAGAGATGAATTCCTTGCATGAGAATCACACATTTGATTTGGTTAAGTTGCCTAATGGCAGAAAAACACTCAAGAACAAATGGGTATACAAGATAAAGGCAGAAGAGAATAGTTCTCAACCAAGATACAAAGCAAGATTGGTTGTGAAAGGTTTTAATCAAAGAAAAGGTATTGACTTTGATGAAATTTTTTCACCTGTGGTGAAGATGTCCTTTATCCGAGTTGTGCTTGGGTTAGCAGCTAGCTTAAACCTAGAAGTTGAACAACTTGATGTGAAAACTGCATTCCTTCATGGTGATTTGGAGGAAGAGATCTATATGGAGTAACCAGAGGGTTTCGAAGTCAAAGGTAAAGAGAAACTTGTGTGTAAATTGAAGAAAAGCTTGTGTGGGCTCAAGCAAGCACCCCGACAATGGTACAAGAAATTTGATTCTTTCATGGAGAAACATGGGTACGGTAAAACTACTTCTGACCATTGTGTGTTTGTCAAGAAATTCTCTGATGGTGATTATATTATTCTCTTATTATATGTGGATGACATGTTGATTGTTGGTCATGACACTAAAAAGATTCAATCTTTAAAGAAAGATTTGAACAAGTCTTTTGCAATGAAAGACTTGGGTCCTGCAAAGCAAATTTTGGGCATGAGAATTACTCGTGATAGGAAGAATAATAAATTGTGGTTATCTCAACACAATTACATTGAGAAGGTGTTAGAGAGGTTTAACATGAGCAATTGTAAACCTGTCAGTACTCCACTTGCTACTCATTTTAAATTGAATTCTGATCAATGTCCTAAAAGTGAGAAAGACAAAGAAGAGATGAAGAAGGTTCCTTATGCATCCGCAGTTGGTAGTTTAATGTATGTTATGGTATGCACAAGGCCAGATATTGCTCATGCAGTTGGAGTTGTTCGTCGGTTTCTCTCTAATCCTGGTAAAGATCATTGGCAAGCAGTGAAGTGGATTCTCAGATACCTTAGAGGCACTTCCAAAGTGTGTTTATGTTATGGAGGTGGTGAACCTGTGTTGGATGGCTACACAGATGCAGATATGGCAGGTGATATTGATTCTAGAAAATCTACTTCTGGTTATATGATGACGTTTGTAGGGGGAGCTGTGTCTTGGCAATCAAGATTACAAAAGTGCGTTGCTTTATCTACTACTGAAGCTGAGTACATTGCAGCAACTGAAGCTTCCAAAAAACTCTTGTGGATGAAGAAATTCCTGCATGAGTTAGGCCTCAAGCAAGATAAGTTTGTGTTATTCTGCGACAGTCAGAGTGCAATCCATCTTAGCAAGAATCCGACTTTTCATGCAAAGTCGAAGCATATTGAGGTGCGGTATCATTGGATATGAGACGCACTGGAAATGAAATCATTTCTAATTGAGAAGATTCATACTGATGAGAATGGTTCAGATATGATGACGAAGACCTTGCCTGTGTCAAAGATGATATACTATAGAAAGAATGCAGGCATGGTTGAGCAGTACCTTCCCACTTGAGTCGTGAGGGGGAGATTTGTTGGGTGGGATCACTCCCCAAGTGGAACCCACCAAGTTTATTAATATTATTATTATTATTATTATTAAAATAAAAGAAAAAGAAAAAAAAGGAATATATGGTTTATTGGGCTTGACCCATGTAAAGGAAAATAAAAGGAAGGAACGGGATCTCAAATCCCAAAAGGGCAAAAGGCTAATGCAAAGGCAAACAACAGTAACCGCACGCACGCACGGCAACCAGAGAAAAGGAAAGGAATTCAGTTCCGGTGGTGGTAATAGTTTTACTTTCTCGGAGAGTTATTTTGGTATACCCATTTTAGTGGAAGGTTATTATAAGGCTATTGTTGTTGATTGATATTCCCTATTGTTATTAGGAAGGTTGATTGATATTCCCTATTGTTATTAGGAAGACTCTGGTGTACCCATTAATTATTATAGTGGAAGTTTTTACTGGACTAGGTCTCGTGGTTTTTATTCTCTCAATTTGAGGGAAGTTTTCCACGTTAAAAATTGTGTTTGTCTCATTTAATTTTCTGCCATTTATTACTTTCTGTTTGGCAATTTATCTGCACAGGTGGGGGAAAAATATTCCGCGTTATTGAGATAGTTATTTCTAATTATCTCTGGTTTTTCCCAACAATCTCTCACTTCCACATCTTTGGATGTAAGTGTTTTGTTCTAAACAACGGTAAAGACAACCTTGGTAAATTCGATGAAAAAGCCAATGAAGGTATTTTTATTGGCTACTCGTTATCTAGTAAAGCATTTAGAATTTTCAATAAAAGAACTTTAATAGTCGAAGAATTAATGCATGTAACTTTTGATGAAACTAACCCCTTGAAAGAGGACAAAATTATTTCTTATGATGATGATGACTTTGAAAGTAATGATATAAGCAAAGAACGTCAAATTGATCAACCAACTCAAGAAAGTGAAGTCAACATTGAAAAGCAAGATGATAATCTTCCTAAGGAATGGAGAACCCATAGAGATCACCCAATTGATAACATTATTGGTGATATCAACAAAGGAGTTACAACAAGACTTAAACTACAAGATGCTTGCTTGAACATGGCATTCATTTCTCAAATCGAACCCTCCAAGATTGGTGAAGCACTAAAAGATGATCAATGGATACTTTCCATGCAAGAAGAACTCAACCAATTCGAAAGAAGCAAAGTATGGGAACTTGTTCCTAATCCTGGAAATAGACACATCATTGGTACAAAATGGGTGTTTAAAAATAAATTGGATGAAAACGGTATAGTTGTTCGCAATAAGGCAAGATTGGTCGCTGAAGGATATAATCAAGAATAATGGATTGACTTTGATGAAACGTTTGCCCCTGTAGCAAGGTTAGAAGCAATATGATTACTACTTGCTTATGCTTGTTCTATGAACTTTGAACTGTTTCAGATGGATGTGAAGAGTGCGTTTCTCAATGGATACATCAATGAAGAAGTATATGTCAAACAACTACCCGACTTTGAAGACTTCAAGAATCCGTCACATGTTTTCAAATTAAGAAAGGCTCTCTATAGTCTAAAACAAGCTCCAATAGCATGGTACGATAGATTGAGTACCTTCCTATGTGAACGAGGATTTAAAAAAGGCAAAGTCGATAAAACATTATTTATTAAAAGAAATAATGGTCACACTCTATTGGTCCAAATCTACGTCGATGATATTATATTCGGATCAACAAACAATGACATATGTGAAGAATTCTCCTTAATGATGCAAGGAGAATTTGAAATGTCCATGATGGGAAAATTAAACTATTTTCTTGGCCTTCACATCAAGCAACTCAAGCATGGTATCTTTATAAATCAAGCAAAGTACTGCAACGAATTACTTAAAAGATTTGAAATGGAAAAATGCAAGGAAAGTGCGACTCCTATGGGCTCCGGAACATATGTTGATAAAGATGAATCTGATATTTCAATAGACATATCAACGTATCAAGGTATGATTGGATCCCTATTATATCTAACGGCCAGCCGGCCAGATATTATGTTTAGTGTCTGTTTGTGTGCAAGATTTCAGGCGGATCCTAAAGAATCGCATCTTGTAGCAGTAAAAAGGATTATGAAATATTTGAAAGGAACAACCAATGTAGGCCTATGGTATCCAAAGGGTAGCATATGTAGTCTCGTTGGATATTTTGATTCAGATTATGCAGGATTCAAAACAGACCGTAAAAGCACCAGCGGCACTTGCCATGTCTTGGGAAATGCACTAGTATCATGGTCATGTAAAAAGCAAGTGTGTGTTGCACTTAGTACTGCTGAAGTTGAATACATAGCAGCAGGAAGTTGTTGTGCCCAGATCCTCTGACTCAAACAACAACTATATGACTATATACTTGACCTCGGATGCATTCCACTAAGATGTGACAATACCATTGCAATCAATATTTCAAAGAATCCAATCATGCACTCTAGGACCAAACACATTGATATACGTCATCATTTTCTGTGAGATCATGTGCCTAAAAGAAATGTTGAAGTAACTTTTGTGGATACTCACAATCAATTGGCGGACATCTTCACAAAACCTCTTCCTAAAGACTCTTTTTACAAAATCCGAAGAGAACTTGGGGTCTTAAGTGAAAATGATCTTTGAATACAAGGTACTTTGTCATCACTCTTCAAAATTAAAAAAAAAAATTCCTTTTGATAAGTTGTTAGAATTAAGTCATTAATGTTTAATTGTTCTTAAATATGTTTGATTGTTCTTAAAGTTGTGAATATATGCATTACTTGGTATATTTTTTGTGATAAATTCGTCTCTTTCTGCAAAAATTCAAAACTGTAGTCGACTACAAAGTGTATGTAATCGAATACACATTTGCAGATTTTCTTGTATTCGAATATTGTATAAGTGTAATCGAATACACATTCCCTGAAACACTTGTATTCAAATACAACACATGTGTAGTCGAATACAGGTTCGGTTTTTTCCTCATATAAAAAGCGTTTTCAGTTTAGGTTAGTTTTTTACTTGTTTTGTAATCGAATACAATCGATTTCTCAATCTTAAAGTCATTCTCACCATTCCAACTCCGATCTCTCAAAACCTAAAATCAATTTTTCCCCAAATTAGTAACCCACATTACAAAACCATGGACGCACGCAAACGAGGACCAAAAACCAAGCATGCATCAGTAGGCCCATCAAGGAAGCAAACAAAGAGTGTCAATATCACGGATTTATCTCGTCTACTACACATACCGGAAGAAATCAACCGGTTTCGCACTATCTACTCAGACAAACGGCTCATCATTCCCAAATTTGGTACATTAGATTCCTTTTTCTTCTTTTAAATTTACTGATTTACTCAAAGCCCAGCATGTTGAAGAGTTTATTGGTTACAAAGGTCCTGTTTATCCTGATTTGGTTCGAGTGTTTTACTGCAATCTCACCAAAGAAGGAAATATGCTAGTTTCTCGTGTCAAGGGCAAAACTATTCAGTTGAAGACTAAAACCATTGGCGAAATCTTAAACATTCCCTTCGAAGGTCAAAAACTTAGGCCCGAAAACTTGTGTGAAGGGTCTGGTACCACTAAATATGATGCATATGTGGCACTATGTCATTTTGACAAAAACACCATGGAACAAAAGCGAAATCAAGCTGGTTCGGAATTTGCGCGGCAACGGTATGGAGTTAGCAATCTTACTATTGACTACCGCCTTCTGCATTACTTTTTGAGTTACATCTTAGTTCCGAAGGCCGGAAATTACTCGCAAATTTCAGAATTTGAATTACATATCATGTTCTTTATGTTTGAGGGATGTCCACTGAATTGGGCATATTTTGTTAATTCTGGACGCCACTAATACATGTTTCGATTACTAGGAATAGTTTGTTTAATGTAGCTTGTTTAACTTTAACATTTCTTATGACTATTTCTCGTTGTACTTCCGTTTTTATTTTGTTGGTTTTGTACTAATTGACGTTATCTCTGGATTATTATGCAACCTTCTCTTTTATCATTACTTTGTGTGATGTTTTCCTTTTCGTTATTTGCATTTATTATCTTGTCTATATTGTCGATCATTTTCCTTCTTTTTGATCATGTCAAAAGGCGGAGAAAATTTGGTATTTTGTTGTTTTTAAAACCATTTGTACGTCTTCAATATTTTTCAAATTGATCACAAACATTCAAGTTCAAACGAGGACTATGCATGAATTACGGGGGAGAAATTCTACAATGATGCAATCTCTTCCAAACAACAAAGTTTTGTCACAATCAAAAAGGGGGAGAATGTAAAATACAAGTTTTTGATGAAGACAAAGACGAAGAACTATGATCAATGCATCAAAGCTCAAAAAGAAGTCAAAAGTTATAGTTCAACTTTAAATTCAAACATATTAGATGTTTAATTAGTGTAAAGGTAAATGATACAACCAATAGCTCAAATACATGAGGACCATTCATCTTTACATATGCATAAAAAGTATTTTCAAAAGTCAAAATTACATTAACAAAGACTTAAAACTAATATTTTTGACAAAATGTAAAGATGTATTCAAATACAACATAGTGTATTCGAATATAGATGCTAAGTCAGTAGCAAAAGTTTCGCATCTGTATTCGACTACGACCTGCTATAGTCGAATACAAACAGCAAGACAGTGGCAAAATTGACAGATCTGTATTCGACTACATGACTGTGTATTCGAATACAAGGTGAAAATTTTGAATAAATTTGAACGTTATAAAGAGGTGTATTCGAATACATACATCATGTATTCGAATACAATTGGAAGCAATGCAATTTTTCATGTCTGAAATGGTTCTAGATCATTGCATTTGTTCATCAAACCTCTTGGATCAATGACCACGAATCTGAAGAGATGTTTATGGAGTATAACTACACCATAACTTCAGATTAATTGACACACAATCCTACTACCAAACATTGAACAACTTTGAACAACCTTTTCTAATTTTTCTCAAAGTTATTTCTCAAAATTCAAGTACTTGCATTTCATTTTCATATCCATGACAAAGGTTCTCAAAGTACTTGAAGCAATATTTGATTGATATCATCATATCTCTCTTTTATTCTTATATCCTGATCAAATCACATTGTTTGTAAAAGAAAGTTGTCCTTTCTTAAAGTAGTCTTATCTAAGATAGTAGTGTGCTACCTTAGAAGATTTGTTAGAAGTTTGTAGCAGAGATCTTAGGGTGAGACTTGTACATTTTCTAACAATAGTGGAGAAATCTCTTGTGGTGTGCAAGAGGACTGGATGTACCTTTGGTCATAAGGGGAACTAGGATAATATTGTTGTGTTCATTTAGTTACTGCAATTTAATTTCATTACTTACTATCCTAAACCGCAAAAATCGATCACCAAATCTCCGAAAACAAGAAAATTTACTAAACACCCAATTCACCCCCCCCCCTCTTAGGTGCACATTTGTACTTACAAAAAGGACATGGAAGCAACATCATTTACTTCTCAAGTTCAAGGAATTTTTACCAAACAAAAAGAAGAAGAGGGATGATGTGTTCTTCCTGTCATATAATACACCTTGACAATGTTTGAGGCGTTAAGCTAATGACCATAAAGAATCGCTTCGTGGGAGGCAACCCATAAGTAGAGGTAACTTTTGTTTTTGCAATTTTATTTTTGTTATTTGAATTTGTTTTTTTTTTATTGTGTTAATGTGCACTATGATGAAGAATTTTTAACAACTTGAAGTTGATCTTAAGCTTTTGTTTGGGATTTGGAAAATTAAATTCTATTTCTTGGCTCATGTCATTGCTCAATTCGATGAGTTTCACTAATGCATACATTGTTGATTACTTTGTGGTTGTAAAAGTCTAACTTGGCATCAATTTTTCAAAAAAAAAAAAACAAAAAAAAAACTTTTTAGTGACATGTTTGGCATTGTTTTGATAGTACATACTATCTCTTATTATCCTAGCTGTGAGCTTTTGGGCCTAAACACTTTAATTCTTTGTTGTGTGATTATCTAGACATGTGTTATCCCTTCAGAACTTGCACTAATTCTGACTTGCATCACTTGTGATTTATGCATACACTGAGGCAATTTTGTTTGGTAGTTTGAGCCTTTCTAACTACCCTATGCAAATTTTATCCTTTGCTAGCCCCTTTGAGCCTTGCCCTTTTATTTCAGTTACCAGCCACATTACAAGCCAAAGACATGACTTTAATTAAATCACCTTACTTGGAGTTAGGTAGAAAAAAAAATTTATTGTCTTGGTAAAGTTCTAAGTTTGGGGTTGCTCATGGGATATCAACCTTTTAAGTTTGGGATGGTGGCTCTAAAAAAAATCAAAATAAAAAAAATCAAAACAAAAAGAAAAAAAAAATCTCTTTGTGTACTTTGATAAATAACATCTTGGTTCTTTTGTCGATGTTTGAGAATCTCCACAATGAAAATGTGAAGAAAAAAAAGTGGTAGAATAATTTGAAAATGTGTACCTAACTCCAAGTAGTAAAGCCTACTATCCCAAAATGTTTGCTCAAAGTTAGTACTTGGAACATAGACTTTTCTCCGGTCATATGTCGCGAGCATCCACTGTCTAGGTACCATGATTGGTGTTTTAACTTGATTGTTGAGGACATCTCCAACAAATATAATTTTGTTCTTAGGTACCCAAATTTGGTTGGGTCCTGGTTTGTTAGTCTTGAAAGGTTTCTTGTCTTTCCTTGTATTTAACATGTGACAAGATAATTTGGAGTGACCTATTCCTTTCTTAGAGGGAATAGGTTTAGGTTCAGTTACAGTTTCTTCAAATCGTATACCTCTTTTACCATTTCTACTACCTCCATAAATCATGGAAGCATATTTGCTTCTTTCCATACCATTAGCAAGAAAATCTTGAAATAAGTGTTCATGCTTATCAGGGTTACATGTGGTATTTTCAATTGATGCTGAACTATGATTGCTTTTTAGAGTTAGATTTTTATCCTTAAGTTCAGCAATATCAGTTTTCAAATTTGCATTTTCTATTTTAAGTTCAATAATATCAGTTTTCAGAATTGCATTATCTGTCTTAAATTTAGTAATATCAGCTTTCAGATTTGAATTTTCTATTTTAAGTTCAGTACATTGATTCTTTAAGACATCAACTTTTTCAATTAGATTTGTATTTTCTTTCCTAAGTGTTTTCAATTTTAAAGACAATTTGTGATTCATTTTTAAAAAATCATTTATAGCGGTAACTAAATCAGATCAAGTAAATTCAGAAAATACCTCAATTTCTTCATCTGCTGATTCACTTCCGGAGTCACAATTTGTGTTGGATCTAGAGGTAGAGGTTGAATGAGCCATCATAGCCAAATCTACTTGTTCATTGTTAGAGGATTCCTCATAATCATCTCATGTAGCCATCAAACTCTTCTTCTTGGGTATAGAATTTTTCCTCTGGTGTTTCCCTTTCTCCATATTTGAACATTCTGACTTGATATGTCCAAGTTCATTGCATCCATAGCAGATGATGTTTTTCTTGCCATATTTATCATAATTCCCTCTGTTGGATTGCTTGGAATATCTTTGGGGAAATTTCTTCTTTTTGTTGTGCCACATCTTTTGAATTTTTCTGGTTATGAAAGCAATCTCCTCTTCCTCTGAGTTCAGATTTTGATCATCTGAATCACTATCCTCTGATTCCGATGTTGCCTTTAGAACCTTCTTCTGCTTAGATTTCAAGGCCAAAGTCTTGTTCTTCTTCTTGGGCTCATCTTCTTCAAGCTCAATTTCATGTGATATGAGAGAGCTGATTAGTTCTTCTAGCTTTAGAGTGTTTAGATCATTTTCTTCCAGAATGACAGTGATCTTAGGTCTCCACTTGCTTGTCAGACTCCTAAGAATTTTCTTCACATGATCAGCAGTAGTATAACTCTTCTCAAGTACCTTTAATCTTGAGCCCAGGGTATGGAATCTGTAAAACATTGTTTCAATGTCTTCATCTTCTTCCATCTTGAACAACTCATACTTTTTGACTAAGAGGTTGGCCTTTGCTTCTTGAACTTGCTTGCTTCCTTCATATGTCAGAATCAGACTATCATAAATACTTTTTGTTGTCTCTTTCTTGGTGCACTTGTCAAACTCCTTGAAGGTGATTGCATTTATCATGAATGTTTTGGACTTATGATGCATCTTGTACATCTTCTTCTAATTAGCATTCATCTCCTTTCTTGGAATTTCAATACCATCAGTATTCTTCGTAGCAATATAACCATCTTCCACCAAGTCCCAAAGTTCAGGATCTTGTGAAATATAGAAACTTATCAGCCTGTCTTTCCAATACTCAAAACGTTCTCCATCAAATATAGGTCATTTGTTGATGTTTCCTCTAGCAGCTTCTTCACTGAATCCAGACATATTGAACCCTTGGATCTTTTCTCAAACACTGTAAAGTGCTCAACCTTGAGACCGAGCTCTAAAACCAATTGAAGGTGCAAACACGAGAATGGGGGTTGAATTGTGTTTGCCCAAGTTGATAAATTTTTGATAATTTATAAATAATTAAAAAATTAGTTTGGTCTTGGTGACTTCCTTGGAGTAAAAGCAATCAAATTTAGAAGCAGCAAACAATGAAAGCATAAATAATTTGACACATAGTTTTATCCTGGTTCACCATTAACTTGGCTACATCTTGTTGACACCTAATTTTGTCCGCTTTTTATTTATTTAACCATTTCTTACCCAACATTATATGCCTTTCTTTTATTCTAACCATGTATCATACGTATTTGGAAGTAGTTCATTTGTAAATAAGTTTGCTAAAATTTCATTACATAATTTCAGTCATGCTATTAATTCCACTAAAGGGGATGAGAACGATAAAAATAAGATCCCTTATTTGGATGGACCTCAATATGTTGGGACATGCAATTAATGTAATTGAAAGGTCGTTTTATCTTTATCATTATCTAATTGTGCTTTGAATATACCAATCACGTGGAGGAATTTGATGTTTGTACCATGACTATTCTAGCCACCTACAAATCAAAAGTGAAATGTTGAAAGCATATGGGGATTTGACCTAATCATGAACCAATTTAATCAAGAATGTAAAATTTGGGATAAGAATATGATCATTTATATGTACATATTAGACAAATGTCTAAAAAGTCATTTTCTATCATGACCCTCAACAATATAATCAAGTTGTTAGTATTCTAGCTGTTTTATCTTCAATGTTCAAAGTAAGTCATGATGAAGAATAGTCACTCACAAGAATGAAAGTCACGACTATCCTGCTTATTATCAAACGTATAAGAAAAGCTAGATGGAAAGTTCTCGTACCAAATATTACCTCATAATTGTGGAATACCCTCCCTGAGTATCAGACTATAACTGGGGCACCCCTTTGTTCCTTATTATATAGGATAAAGGCAGTGCGACCCATTCAAAAAAAAAATCCCCTTATCAAGAGTAATGATCTGTGTTGGCCGACTGAATTCAATTCAAGAAATTTTTTGACTTCCTCATGTGAAGGAAAATTATTTCAAAAGATCTTAACAGAAGAACATATGAACTTCAGAGCTTCAAAAGAAAGAATTAGCACTCAAGAAGATTTCACATATCTAAAAGGACTAGCATGACAAGTGGACTCCCAACTATATGAGCCCAAGTACCATAAAAAAAATACATTTAAGTGTGGCTCTGATCCACCCTAATATGGATCGAGAAGACTTATCACTACTTGCACACATTGATGCTTCAAAAGTTATTACATCTAAATGAAGACCCGCTAGGTTGAAAATCCAAAAGGACGACCTAGGCAAAAATTAGGGTATAAAAAATAAAATAATATTAATAAATACCCGCTAGGTTGAAAACCTGAAAGGGCGACCTAGGCAAAAATTAGGGTGCAAAAAAATAATAAATACCTGCTAGGTTAAAAACCTGAAAGGGCAATCTAGGCAAAAATTAGGGTACAAAAATGAGTAAAGACCCACTAGGTTGAAAATCCAAAAGGACAACCTAGGAAAAAGTTAGGATACAAATTCGAATAAAGACCTGCTAGGTCAAAAACTTGAAGATGCGGCCTAGACGAAAATGAATGAAGACCTGTTAGGTCAAAAAACCCAAAAGGGCGACCTAGGAAAAAATTATGCCCACAAAAAAAAAGGGGAATGAAGAAGTTCACTAGCTTGAGAATAAAAGAAAATAAGCAAATAATATGGCTTACACAGATCAAAGTCGAAGCAATATATTCTGAAAGGTTTCGAAGATCAATTGGGGCAAATCATATCCTCCAAACTGGGTTAATAACGTGATTCACATTATGTTATGATTTATTAGCACACTTCTTTTATGAAATATTACTAATAAATTAGGTCATTTACCCATATGAGATCACCTTATCTTCTTCTCTTCCTATGAATCATTCTTTTTTTTGTACCATAGATTTTTTCACTAAATATCATCGTCTAAACTAATGTCTTGAGTTATGAATCTTTTTGTCAAAATGCATTTTTATGATAATCATATGTTGGGGCACAAGATATGTGAATGTCAAGAGGCCAAAACTAGTATGATGTCTTTACACATAAGGTAGTGGTAACTAGAGATCAAGTCGAAGATGTAACAAAAATCTCTTTAAAGATCAAAAGGACAATCTCCACTATTTATTCGAAGTTGTGCATATTCTTCATCCATGAATCCAAGGATCATGTTTGTAAGGAGGTGAAAGAAATAAATAAATAAAAATTGTAAAAAAGTTGATTGAAAAAATTTAAAAAAAAATTAGATGAAAATGAAGGAAAATGTTCATTCATCAAATGCATTCATGACATTTCATATTTTTAATAGTATATAAATTTAAAGTCAGGCCTACTGACCCGCACACTTTAATTTAAAGTTGGGATGACTAACCTGCACCCTCTAATTTAAATCCCAAGATGATTCCCCATTACCTCACATCGATATTCTGGTTGACAATGTGGCCTACAATTCGCTCTTCTCTTTTTTTGAATGTTTTCTCTGGGTATAATCAAATTAAGATGGCAGCCGAAGATATGGAAAAAAAATGACTTTCATCACCCCTTGGGGAACATCTTGTTAAAAAGTAATGCCTTTTGGTCTGAAGAATCTTGGGACAACCTACCAAAGAGTTATGGTAACCATATTCCATGACATGGTTCATAAAGAGGTAGAAGTTTATATAGATGACATGATGTAAAAAAAAAACTTTTCGAAAGGCTTAGAAAGTTTAAGCTAAAGCTTAATCCTTTCAAGTGCACTTTCAGTGTGAGGTCGGACAAATTATTGGGATTTGTGGTTAGTCAGAAAGGAATACAAGTTGACCCCGATAAGGTTCATGCCATTTTAGAAATGCTTCCCCCAAGTACAGAAAGAGAAGTTCACGTTTTTTTCGGATACCAAATTATATTTTTAGATTTATATCACAACAAACTGCCATTTGTGAACCAATCTTTAAACTTTTACGGAAAAATAAAATAGTTATGAGAAATGCCAAAATGCATTTGAGAAAATCCGACAGTACGTGCAGAAGCCTCCAATTCTAGTCCCCCTAGTTCTGAGCCGACCCTTGATTATGTATCTTACAGTCCTCAATAGATCCATGGGATGTGTGTTGGGGCAACACAATGAAACAGCAAAGAAGGAGCGTCATTTTCTATTTGAGTAAAAAATTTATCGATGTTAGAACATACTTGTTGTGCCTTAGCTTGGGAGGCCCATCACTTAAGGCAATACATGGTTTGCCATACGACCTTCTTGATATCCAAGATGGATCCAATCAAGTACATTTTCAAAAAGTCTGCTCTCATAGGGTGAATTGCTCGTTGGCAGGTAATGTTATCAGAATACGATATTACCTATGTTACTTAGAAAGCCATCAAAAGGAGTGCCTTGACATATTATCTAGCTAATCAACCTAGGGATGATCATCAATCAATGCAATTTAAATTCCCAAATGAAAGCATCATGGTTTTGTTTGAAGAATGTGATAATGGAAAATGAACCCCATTGTTCGATGGGGCCTCAAAGGTAATAGGGCATGATATTGAGGTTGTCTTAATATCTCCTAAAAACCAGTCCATGCCTATCACAGTGCGCTTGTGTTTTGATTGTACCAATAATATAACAGAATATGAATGTTGTGCCATAGGAATTTTGGCTACTTTGGAATCAAAAGCAAAAGTCATTAATCATCTTGGAAACTCGAGAAAATAAGTTAATAAAGGAATTATCTTCCCAATTTGACAAAATCACCTTTCATCGTGTCGCTCGAAAAAACAATCAATTGGCTGATGTTTTGGCTACTTTATCCTCGATGTTCCAAATAAGTTGAAACGATGAAATCCCATCCAATAAATTGGAGAGTCGAGATCATCTTGCCTACTGCCACTTAATGGAAGAAGAAACTGACGAGAAATCGTGGTATCACGACATCAACCATTATCTTATAAATAGAGAATATCCTTCCGGAATATCGGAGAATGAGAAAAGAACTTTGAGACGGTTAGTCGCGAGCTTTTTCGTGAATGAAAATATTTTGTATAAGAGGAATCATGATATGGTACTCTTTAGATTTGTTGATGTCAATGAGGCAAAAGAAATTCTACAAGATGTCCACGATGGCTCTTATGGGATCCATACGAACGGACACACCATGTCTAGAAAGATTCTTCGGGCCGAGTATTACTGGCTCACCCTAGAAAAAGATTGTTTTAATGATGTAAAGAAATGCCATAAGTGTCAAATATATGCTGATAATATCCACCCCCCACCAATGCCCCTGAACACCCTTTCAGTGTCCTGGTCGTTCTCAATGTGGGGCATATATGTCATCGGAATGGTCGAACCGAAAGCATCAAATGGACATCGCTTCGTCTTGGTGGCAATCGATTACTTTACCAAATGGGTAGAGGTCGCTTCGTACGCCAATGTAACCAGAAATGTGGTAGTCAAATTCATAAAAAGGGAGTTAATAGGTCGTTATGGCCTACCAAGCAAGATCATTACCGAGAATGTCACAAATTTGAATAACAAAATGATGGATGAAATGCGTGCCACCTTTAAAATTCAACACCACAACTCGTCCCTGTACAGACCAGCAATAGGCGCGCCTCAGTTAGTACCTTGGGAAACCCCTTTTTCCCTAGTATATGGGATGGAGGTTGTGCTACCCATTGAAGTAGAAATCCCCTCACTAAGAGTATTAATGGAAGCCAACTAGAGGAGTTGGAATGGGTACAAACCCGTTTCGATCAATTGAATTTAATTGAAGAAAATAGGTTGGCGGCCTTATGCCATGGGCAATTATATCATAAAAGATTGAAAAGAGCATAAGACAAAAAAGTACGTCCTCGAGAATTTCGAGAGGGAGACATGGTGCTAAAAAAGATCTTACCCATTCAAAAGGATTATCGTGGGAAATGGACCCCTAACTATAAAGACCCATACGTCGTGAAAAAATCTTTATCAGGTGGAGCTTTGATCCTCACGAAATGATGGAAAAGATGTAGTCCTCCCTGTAAACTCATATGCCGTAAAAAGTATCATACTTAAATAATGAATACCTGCTAGGTTGAAAACCTGAAAAGGCAACCTAGGCAAAAATTTGGGTACAAAAATAATAATGAATACCCGTTAGGTTGAAAACCTAAATGGGCGACCTAAGCAAAATTTTGGTACAAAAATAATAATAAATACCCGTTAGGTTGAAAACCTGAAAGGGCGACCTAAGCAAAAATTAGGGAACAAAAAAAATACCCGCTAGGTTGAAAACCTGAAAGGGCAACCTAGGCAAAATTAGGGTACACAAAAAAAAAAAGATAATAATAATACCCGTTAGATTGAAAACCTAAAAAGGCGACTTAGGAAAAAATTAGGGTACAAAAATATATAATAAATACCTGCTAGACAACCTAGGCAATAATTATGGTACGAAATATAATAATACCTATTGGGTTGAAAACCGGAAAGGCAACCTAGGAAAAGAATAAAAAACAAAAACAAAAAACAAAAAAAAATAATAAATAAAAAATAATACCGTTAGGTTGAAAACCTGAAAAGGCAACCTAGGCAAAAATTAGGGTACAAAAAAATATAAATAACTGTTGGGTCGAAAACCTAAAAGGACGACCTAGACAAAAATTAGGGTACAAAAAATATAATAAATACCTATTGAGTTGAAAATCGGAAAGGGCAACCTAGGAGAAGAAGAAAAAAAAACAAAGAATATATACTCAAAAGGACAGAACCAACAGTATCCATCGGACTATGGCACGAGAAGTTAGTACAGTCTAGTCGGGTCTTCCACCCATTCCTTTTGTTTTATCTTATGTATATTTATTATTATTTTTATTTTTTTTATATTGAACATCAATATATTGATATATACTTTTATCATCTTTATAATTTAACCCTCTTTCTCGAATGCATTTTATGATTATCGTGTACTGGAAAGTAAAATATATACCATACCTCGATATAATGAATTGCGATAAAGTCGGATATATTAGAGGTTGTTTAGAGTGCAAGGCAGACGACAATATGAGATCAAACTTAAGATTACAACAGTAATTCTTCTTCAAAAAAAAAAACAACAAAAAAAACAAAAAACAAAAAAAGAGAAATGGACAAAAGAGAGACCAAAGATATCAAGATCAAGAAAAATGTATAAGTGCCTTTTTCATCCATGATTTTAATGGTCGTGTCCAATAAAAATATTAATAAAAATCAATACATTCATTCATTTATTCATTCACTGATTCATGACATTACATAAATTTAAAGCCGAGAAAACAACCCGCATGTTGAAGCCGGGAAAACGACTCGCACCTGAAGC